>JARJIL010000002.1:111648657-112068657 GCA_038502395.1 Dittrichia graveolens
TTTGCCCGATCGAAGCAACCCTATAATTATAAATCAAAATTTGAACCAGAAAAAAAAAATTTATTAAGAAAAATACTCTGTATAATCAAGAACAGCAAGAATGGCGGCTAGCGATATGTATATTGATCGAGGCTAAAAAGGAACTGAACCTGCCTGCAGCGAGAGGAAGGGTGCGCCAGCAACCTTCACCATGGGAAGTAACATGATGTATGAGCTTTTGATCTTCTTCCTCAGACCAAGCTCCATGATTCATATTATCATAATAAGCAGCTACAGGTTTTCTCATTCTAATTAATTAATTAATTTTTTCTTAATTAATTTAAGTAAACCCAATAGATACCATTTCTTTTGATAAAATCAAGAACTAATGATCTCTACCCTATATATATATATATATATATATATATATATATATATATATATATATATATATACCACAAATTAATGGGGGTCTGTATAATGTTCATATATGGGAAAAGAAGCTACCGTTGACTTGGACTGGTGGTTTGCTCGTGCTCAATGATAACGTACGTTCTTTGGTTCACTTGTTTTACCAGTACACTGTACACCTTATATTTATAAAAATTTAGACTTAATTTGTTAAATATTATTTTAAAAAGAGTAAATTACATAAAAATACAACTAACTTTTTCTTAATTACTATTATATAAGATGAACCTTTTAATTTAAAAAATAATACAATTAACTTTAATAATCTTCTCATTGTATGCAAGTTGTTATATACAATTTGAATTATGACAAAGTTTATTGTATATAATAGTAACTTAAAACCAGACACAAAAAAAAGTTATTTGAATACAATAAAAAATTATAAAAGTTAATTGTGTTATTTTACAAAATATATAATTTGTTATATACAATAGTAACTAATGCAAAGTTCATAGTATTCTATAATTTTTCAAGTCAAGATATAAAATAGAGGTAAACTGTTGAGTAAGATAACATAAATATCGAATTGCTATTAAAGGTAATTTTCTAATTTTTTAAGTTAAGAAAGAAGTTTAAATTTCAATTTCTTACATTAAATGTAAGCGGTTACCGTCATAGACTCATAGTAGGTAACGTGTCAAATTTAATGGTGTGACTAATTTTTATATTACGCAAATTGCCAAAAATGTAACATAATTGTCGAAATTTGTTAATAAATATAATGTCCAATTTTTTAACACCAATAAAGGATGATGCATTTCAGTTTAAAACCAAATAAGGTATCGTGTTTGGATCAAAATTTGTGTCCGTGTGTGTGTTCTCTTTTTCTTTATATAACAATAAGAGATTTAAAATTTAAACAATATTACATCATTTTGATATTTTGACTGTTTCATTTTGTTATTTTGACATTTAATTACTTAAAGTTGGTACTCTGACTCTTAAAATTTTTATATTGCCTTTATAATTGTATTTATTGAACGAACAACAAATTTGAAGTTCAGAATTCGAATCAAATTGAAACGAATATCAAATTTGAAGATTGATTCAAACCAAAACGAAATGGGTTGACCCGAAACATGACCCATAAATAAATGGTCAAATGGGTTTACACGTAATCGACATGAACACGATAACAAGAACTCATCTTGAATTGTATCATACCCTTTTTATTACAAATTCAAAATTATCATCCTCGTTTGACTTAAAAAAAATTAAACATTAACTTTATTAACAAATTTGGATACTCTTAACCTGCTGGCTAAGCGATCAATATGTCATTCAGATCATCATATGTTTTTTTGTTAGAAATTTAAATTTAAATCCTTTTTTGACCTAAAAAATTAAAGATTATCTTTATTAGCAAATTTCAATATTTATATTATCTTTCTCGACAATTTATGATTAGATTAATTTACGTATCATTACTGGTCACTAGCACTTAGGTCTTTAATCTACGACGAAATTTTACCCTAGTTTGCTTTACCAACGGAAATAAAATGACAGACGGAGTACTACGTGTCTGTCCGTAAATTAATTAATGTTTCAAGATTATAAACCATTGATTGAATTGAATTTAATTAATTCACAGGAAGATCAAATTAACACAGAATGATCAAGGAAATAATTTGTTTAATTAGTAGAAAAGTGACTAATGATGGAGATGATTATCGTTATGGAATAACAAAATTCCGTAGATATTTTATATTACATTGATAACTATTTATATAGTATTAATAATTTAAAGAGAAACTCTATAATATGAAACCTTAATGGGCATTTGCCTACCTATACAATAAGAGTGCATCATCCTATATTAAAACTTAATCTACATTCTCTAATAATCGTGAATTGTTATTTCTTGGAATAGGTTGTATATATACACACAATCAGATGTAAAGTGCTTTTAAACACTACAAATTTTATATATACATAACAGAGATAATTCACTGCTATCAAGCTACTTGAGCTTGTTCGATTGAGTGGTGTTTTAATAAAGTTCGAGCTCAAGCTTGAATATATATCGAGCTTAGCTCAATTTATTGTCAAATTTTATATAATTATATATAGAAGTGTGATCTTAATGGCAATAATTCAAGTTGACAATTCTCCAACTATGTTATTGATGGTCTTGTAAGCTTCATCCAAATGATACGGTTAGAATGATAGTGCTCATAGCATGTTAGTTTGTTCAATTTATTCTAATCTGGATTGGTTTTGATAGTCCATATCTGTAGGTGGATATATGTTTTTTGATCAATTGTTTTCATTTTGCTATTTGGAATACTATTGTACTCTTATTTTGGTCTCACCTTTGAGGCCTTAGTTAAAAAAAATTGAAAAGCAAGGCTTTAGTTAGTTAATCTCTACATTTAAAAAAAAAATAGAAGCGTATATATGTTTTTAAAACTAAATTTTATTAGCGTTAGACAAATTATATAATGTCGCTCTTTCAAAAAAAAAAGACATATAATGTCGTTTTTTATTTAATGTCAAGATTTATTCTAGATTCTGCACATTTGAAGTTATATTTGTTATAATGGGAATAATTTTGATTATTAAAAATTGTTTTCTAGTAAAATTTCAAGCTTTTCGAGTCGAGTAAGAATATACATCTTTTAAGTTAGGCTCGTCAAGCTACATAAGTCCATTTAAATTAAAAAAGGAGGGATATATATTTAGTTTTGTTGCAATTATATTATTATTTGTATGGATTTGGATCTTTGTATTTAATTTATATGAGTACGCGTTCATAATTTTGCTTTGAATTACTATTTATTTTATTAACATGTAGGAACAGTGTGTGAATTTGCCAATCTGGAAATGCGTGAGAACTGAGAAGGGTTATGAGTAATAGTGTCAAATGGTGTGATGGATTGATGACCGTGCATACAACCAATTAGATTCTTTCACACCACCTACAATTTACGATTTTTTAAAATATATTTATAAATGTATATGTATATTTTTTAAGACTAAGCAAATTATATATATCTTTTTTTTAAATGGTAATAAATAATGGATTAGAATCGAGTTTTGGTATAACCATCATCCCATCTAATGAACACATATAATTAATTAATATATAACTAGCAAGATATTAGTAATGAGTTTACAAGATCAAATCAAAGAGATTGAGTTCTAAGTATATAATGTGGCTTGAATCTCCTCAAGGACCCTAACTACTAATGGTACCAAAAGGTTGTTACTACTGAACACCAAATTATTTCAAGCTTACAAGTGAACCATAGTAGACATCCTACAATTGCCTCTAAGCTAGAACTCTATCTTATTTGTTTTTCCAGCATTTATAAAACTTGACAAAATAACCTCGACTGAGGGTTGTTGCTCAAGCTCCAAGTTACGCCAGCTTATTATCCAACTCCATATTTCTTTTGTTATGGGAAATCCATGAAACAAATGATTAATAGACTCCTTATCTTAGTAAAAAATAGGGCATAAATCTGATGGAATAGAGATACCACATAAACGTAAACTGTAGGTATATGCCTGTTGATACGCACGAGTTAATAACACTACTGATGAGATATAGGCCTATGTGGTCACACATCAAGTATTGATTCCGGCAACACGATCAAGCAAAAGAGAGAAGAAGGTCAAAATGGGTTTTGGCAAAATGGTACACGGGCCGTGTGATTGAACACGGGCCGTGTCCAGCCCAACAGGCACGGGGCGTTTTGGCCCAATTCAAGGCCGTGTAGTTTGGGCCGACACGGCCGTGTAGATGAACACGGGCCGTGTCTAGCCTATTAGACACGGGCCGTCTTGGCCCATTTGGGGCCGTGGACTTTGGGCCTACACGGCCGTTTTGGTGAACACGGACCGTGTATGTTTGCTGTAACAGCAGAATTAACAGCCTTAAACACTATGTTTAATGGTGTTTATGTCAATTTATTTTGGTAGACAAAGAAACTACGTTTTTCTCTGCTCTAGAACAGACTTTTGTGTGGTTCATCTTAGTTAGTTCATGCTAAGAATTTCTCTCTAAGTTCTTCTTCTTCTTGGTGATCTTTTGGTGCACAAGAGAGCAAGAAATACACACTTGATTGTTGCATTGGTGTCTAACACCAACTAACTAGCATTTGGAAATCAACACAACTTGGGGTGGACTTCATTGGAGGAATTCTTGGTTGGATTCTCACAACTTGACAAGAGATTTGTGCTTTGCATTGTGGTACAATTCTCTTTATCTTGTTTATTTGATTGATTGCAACTTCATGCTTAGATTTTGGTCCATGAGAAGTATTCGTTTGCTTGGCTTTGTTTTTTATCTATACTATGTTTTCGTTGCTACTTGATTGTACCAAACGAATACCTTCATAAACTGGATTTATTAGGGATCCGGTTTAACTCCAAATAAAATAAATTACTTGGCTGGGGAGTCATTTATTCCAAAAACATTCATAGATGATGAAGCATTGGAATATTATCCAAAGTTGATCGAAGGGATTTAACTTAAAATAAACCACTAAGATCGCCTTCCCATCTCTAATTGTCCTGTTGATCCGTTAACACCACATGTTGAAGTAGATTTATTAGAGTACAAACCTGTGCAGAAAACTCACCTGCCACATAGCATCCGACCACAACATTCCAAGCTAAAACTCCATTCTTAAAGAGTTAAATCGACTATACCTCATAGTAATAATGCACTTTTTATCCGTTTCAAGGCAAATAATTCAGGAAACAATACTTTGATGTAGGTATTCCTTGAATTTGCAAGAGAAACCAAATCTGCCGCCACACCATGTATTGCACTTATCACACTAGCCCACAAGGAATTTTATCTATCTTGATCCTCCATCATCATTTCATAAGCAATGTAGAATTATCCGTATTTAAACCCCAAAACCCAGCCCCCAAGTTTTCTTGTCGCTGTTAGTTTTTGACAGTTGACTCGATAGATTTTGGTTCTACTATTACTCGAGGTACCCCAGAAATTTTTTCTTCTATTCCTTTCAATGACTGAATCACTTTATATTTTGGTTCATTAAAAAGTGACATAAAGTTGCAAAGGTATACCACCAAGTACCAATTTACATAAGTGACCCGACAACCAAACCGAAATTTTTTTATACAATCACTACAAGATATCACATTTATACAATCGATTCCCGCTTGGTTTCTCTTACCTTTTTTCTGACTTTCTTAACTCTTTCTTGTCTATCTCAATGTGTTCATCGGTGAACAATTTACAATTTAGATGTTTAATCTACAAGAGAATAAATTAAATTGATGCTCACATGTAAAAGATTGAAAAATATTGTTTGTTTATTGATCTCTTCATATATTATTTGTTCGGCTAAAATTAAACCATCAAAACACACAAAAGATGTATTTGTATCGTTTGATTCGGTGTTAACTAGTATGTGAGAGAGAAGAATACACACACACACACTAGCTAGCATAGTACGTACCCATGCAATGCGACGGTTAGAAATAATCCATATTCGATAACATGTCCGTTTTTTATGACGTAAGGCTATTATATTCACGCATTATGATGACATCGAACAATTTCGGTTACAATGTATTTATTTTATTTCTCCTTTTTCCATTTCTTTTATTTCTCTTTTCTTTATAACTTTTTTATTAATTTTTAAAATAAAATTTTAAAAACAATATAACGAGAAACAAAAAGAATATTAAATATATTATAAATTAAATCTTTTGTTTTGATTACACAAATCATTTAAAAAATACGAAAATATCTATAAACTTAGTTTAATTTTATAGGTTCACGAGTTCTAGCTATTATTTTCTAATACTTAAATTAAAATATATGTTATATGATAAAATATTTAGAATATTTATTTTTATAAAGATCCTTTTTATTTAATTTTTAATTTGTATTTAATATCATATAAGTTTAAAAAAAATTTCATTACTTGACTTTTTCAAACATTATTTATTATGTAAGTTTTAATAATAAATTTTTTATTTAAAAATCTAATTTAACTCCATAAAATGGTTTTCTTATAGGTTTAAATAAAACGTAAATTAGTAATTTCAAATTACTTAATTAATAGTTTATAGTGAGCTAAATCATTTATTTTTTATGGTAAAAAGGGTAAGAGGCAATAAAAAAATCCTTTTTATTTATTAAAACTAGTTTTTTATCAATTTATTTTTTATGAATACAACATATTCATCACTTTTTAAAGAGCAAAAGAGATTTCAAATGTAGATTTTGAAACCAAAATTTTGGAACAATTTGTTTATGAACAAAATGCTTTCATCTAAAAGTGATGAATATGTTGGATTCATCAAAAAGATATCGATGAAGAACTAGTTTTAATCAATAAAGTTGATTAACTAACAATTATTAGTTGATGTATATACCGAAAAATGATCAAATAATCATCTCTCTTACACTTTTTACTTTAATTTCCTTTTTATTTGATCTCATATATATATATATATATATATATATATATATAGGGGATGGTTCATTTGAGAACCGTTTTTATTGTGAGAACAACGAGAACCAATCTTAACGTTCTCAAATGAACTTTTCAATATATATATATACACACACTAGCACAGTACCTGCGCAATGCGGCGTTGGTGAATAATTCTTAGTCGATAACACCTGCGCAATGCGGCGTTGGTGAATAATTCTTAGTCGATAACATGTTTGTTTTCGATAACGTATGGGAATAATATTTACATCCTATGTTGAAATTGAATAATTTCCAATTTATATGTCGATTTAAAAAATATACGGTATTTTCAATTTTCTAATTTGAATGTCAAACCATATATAAGATATAAATTGCATTATAGTTTTCGAATTAATTTATACTTTAAATATGACATTACTATCAAATATATTTTGCGATGTTGAGGTAATAAAGTAATTTCAACTTACTTAAAAATTAAGAGATGTAAATTGTGTAAATGTTTTATAGATGGTATAGATATATATGTGTGTGTATATAATGGCTTATATGTATGTATGTATATAACAAGTTATGGTCATAATTGATCATATATAAACCACTTATAGTAGATAATAAGTTTCAAAATTACCAAGACACTTAAAATAACTACATTCAAAAGTGCACCTTAAAGCTAGCTGTGCTTATTTAAGACAATCTACCAAACTCCCACATTCCAAAGTTCAAACATTATTCAAGTAGGCTTGAGATAAACACCGATAGCATGGAGATAGTCGCCAGCACGGCCATAGAAACCCGCAAAACTTGCTTTTGAGATCGGCACCGAGAAATGAGTTCCGTTTTCCATACCAAACGGTCCAAACTTGTTTACATCCGTTGCAAACGATAGCGATGTCACAACCAGTTTCGAGTCAAACCATCCAACCGTCCCGCTAATGCAATTCAACTCCTCCACATCAATGTCAATGTTAACCTAATTTAGTTTCACATATTCAATCAAATTTAAATATATATATATATATCTCAAATATTTAAATTTAATTAAAAATTTTCAATTAAGAGTATATATATATATAGATAGTACGTTAAGATTTGAAGTATTAATAATACCTCGGCATAATCGCCACCAAAACCACCAAAGCGATGTGAATGGAGGACGTTGCCATCGTCATCATGGCTAGCGAAGCCGATGGAGTCGATGCATTCTCCATGGGTGATGATGATCTTTGTGATCTTTCCCTCGGCTTTGAAGGACCAGTTTTCTCCATCGGAGCTGCTTCCCCATGGTCCGATTAGCACGATCTTTTTCTGCAACAAATAAATTAATATTTTAACACTATTGATAAACGATTGTTACTTTTATCAAATTAAAACTGAATTTTTTTAATAAAATTGTTTAGTAGAACGTGAACAACACCCACACCATTTCGAGAGCTCCGTAACACAAAGTGAGAGAGTAAGACGATTAATATATGTTGTGAATTGTAATGTGTTGGGATAAGCCGTATATATACCCACAAGCAAATGCAATATCTAGTAACGTGTTAGGAGGTGATTTATACACGTAAACAACACATGATACACCGTACGTCGTGATGATTTTATTGTTCATTATTTTTATTAATTGTTGCATGTATGAAAAGTGTGTAAATTTGGAAATGCGTGAGAAGGATGATGTGTATAAGTGTCAAACGGTATGACGGGTTGATGACGGTGCATGCAACCAATTACAATCTTTTACACCGTCCACAATTTATGGTTTTTTCACTAAAAGTACGTCTTCTCCATGTACTTTTGTAGAATTACTTTGGCTTTTTTTAAACAAAGTCAGATGGAATCCACCTCAGACCTTTTTTTTCCCTTCAAAATATATATATACTCATAAAACGCCATGACCAAATACAAAATAAAACAGAAAGAAGGGAAGGCATTGGGGTTCAGGCGTAAAAGGGGTTAAACCGTAATAACATATATGCGTAATCAATTGTCGTTTTTATCGGTTTTATTGTGTGTATTCAACTTTTAAACATACTTTTTAATATAATACACATCTAGAATTTAAACCCTAGTCTTTTTCGTTTTGAAAATCCAACTTGTATATACACTAGTATAAACTAGACTTTCAATCCTCGTTTTTTAAGACTTTTAACCCCGGTTTTGAGGGGAGCTAGAATGGAGGGCGACTAAAAGTCACCCTAAAGTGGTTTTTCAAACCGGATCTGAATATGAGTAAAAAAATAATAAAAATTATACAATTAATTTCTTAATTTCCTGCTCATTTACCAACAAAAATCAACCCAATTAACTATATAATGATATCTTAATACAAAATAAATCATTGCAAAACTGAAAAATACGTAATGATCGGCGTAAGTAGCGATTGGGGTTTAAGGGTATGTTGATGTTGGATGTAAAACTGGGTAGAATATTACAGATGTACTTGTATAGGGTTTTGATTAGAGGGTTTAGGGAAGTAGATAGGGGGAAACCAAATATAAATGGGGGAACGAAATATAAGCCAGGGAGAAGATTGATCGTGGTACTAGACATTCAACCTCTCTTTTTACCAAAAACCCGGGGTTAAAAATAGTATTCAGAGTCGGTTTCGTCGAAAAAATCGGGGTTTAAAATTTTAAACTTTTGAGACCTGGGTTTTTATAATAAAACGGAGGTTGAATCCCTTCCACGCATTTTCAACTCGCCTCCCGCACATTTAGCCATGTTTTTTTTTTTTATGATTTTCATCAAAAGTAGGTGTGAAAAGAGAGAACTGAAAGTGGTTTTTGTATAGTGAATTAACCACAAAAGATTCTTACAACAACCTCAATGGATCAAAGCATAGTTTGCAAGTGACGGACTATCTACAAAAACCAAAACAAGGGGATTATATAGCCACTTAGAGCCACAAGCCCACAATGAGCTACAAAATAGAAGTCATCTCTACAACAATCAAGACTAATTTTCCGCACAACCGATTTTTGATCGAACGAAATGAAAGCATTTGAATTTCACCAAACAATACCTAATTAGAAACCGGTTCCCCATTTAACACAATCTTATTCCTTCGCTTCCTAAGTAAATACATAGCCACCCAAATGGCCGATTTCCAATTTTCATTTTGAGACTTAGAGAAGTTTTGCAGCCCGCCAAAGTAGCGAAAAGGTGATGTGTATTCCAAATTCCACTAGTTGAAAACGCCTTGCCAAATATCCGATGACCATGAGCAAATGCCTTGCTAAGTATCAAACCTAGTTTAGCAAGTCATGATGTAGTACTGATTTGGGCGACATGGTGTTGATATGACGTTAAGATGACTGTTATGTATATTTTCTTCTTTAAAAATAATTCAAAATAATAATAATAATAATAATAATAATAACGAGGTAATTGTACTCCGTACATTGCGGCGGGGGTTTAATACATATATGTGACATCTAATAAAAGTATAATTCAACTTATATAAAGAAAGTGATTTCACATATTGCTACAAAAGGGAACTCGTATGCCATTTTTTAATACTTGTACTTTGCTATATAACTTTTACATTGAAAATAGATGAAATATATTATTACCCCAATTTTCTATTTAATTTGTTTTTACCTAAAAAAATATAGACGGTTATATGTTATTATATATAATAATGTACAATTGACATTTGTAATAAATTTAAATGCCAAAAAGTTTAAAAATATATTTATTAAACAAAAACAGAAAGAAAAAACTCTCGAAGTTTTCTAACTTTTCATTCAAAAACTTGAACCAAGCTCTATGTCAGGAAAAAAAAAGTAGTGATGAACATAATATTAAAATTAATGTTCAAACACAAATGTTAAATATAAATCGGTAAAATATTTTAAAGATTTGTGATTGAAGTTGGGATGAAACTTTATTTTAAGTAATTCTTGTGCATTCACGTCATCTAGTTAATATTAAGCTCATCGTAAGATTTAGAAATACTAATTTTGAAAACCGAAAAAAAATTCACGAAGAAAAAATGGCTTGATAAAACTATTATAATATTTTTATCCAAAAACGTAAAATTAAAGTTCCTGTTTAAAATATACACAAAGCATTTATTTAAACCAAAAAACTATTTTAAATTTCCCGTCCAAAACATAAATATTAAACTTAAAAATAAAAACTTTTAAAATTATTTATCAAAAAAGATAAAAAGGAAAAAGAATAAAAAATAAAAAATAAAAACTAACAATTATTGAGATAGATAAAAGGCTTGAAGGAAATGACATGCATGTTAATTGTTTCCACAATTCCATTTGTCACAAGGAAATGAGCAACCAAAAAAAAGCAAATAAAAACTAAATATGGAAGAGAAGGGCTTGGAAAATAAAAAATATAAAAGAATCGATGGTCGGTGGGAATCGAACACACAACCTAAGAGTTTAAAAACTTGTGTGTTGGCCACTGCGTCAGTAGTGCAAATATTAATACTAATAGCTTTATAGAATATAAAGGATATTTAAAAGCTCTGAAGAAAATAACAAAATAGGTAATATTTATACTTCCTGACATTTGTTATATATATATATATATATATATAGAGAGAGAGGGGGAAGTTTCATTGAGAACCAAAAAAATTACGAGAAATGCGAGAATCAATCTAAACCGTCCATCTTAGTTTTCTTTTCTTTTAATAAATATATTTTTATTTAATTATTAAGGGGCTTTTCAGTCTTTCGTACATTTTTCTGTTACAATTCCATCCTTCATTTTCGTTGAAGAGCAATCACGTTCCAGATTGATTTGATTCTTCCTTCCTTATTTACAGAAAATTGTTCCAATCTTGATTCATTTTCCCTAAATCAATTATAGGGTATTTTGAATCAATTGACATGTGTGTTTCATTCGACCTTGATGTTTCTTCTGTCTCAATTGCTGCTGAGTTCGTCTTCATTGCTTGCAACGGTTTCAATCGTGATAATTGTGTAGATTTTTGTTGGTGATTGTATTTCAATACTAATCGTGATTGCCAACCAAGTTTGTTCAGGTTAGATGTAACTTTCTTGTGTTTGTAAATGGTTTTAGATCAATATGTTTCTTCAATTTCAAGTTTGAATAAACAGAGTATATACAATTGTTCTTGTAGTTTATTTATCATTGTTAGGGTTTTCGTTTTTTTCATTTATTGTATCTACTGGGTATCTATTTTTTCAGAATTAGGTTTCCTCTGTTACATTATGGGAATTTTTATATATTTTTTTTCTAATTATAGTTTTCATATATGGAGTTTTCGGATAATGATGATATGAGTAACAATATACAGGTGGAAGAAGAAGAAAACATCAGTGAATCACTGATTTTCATAAACAACAGTGTGGAGATGGAAACCGAATTGAATGTGAATTATTCACATATTGTAGGGAAGATTGGTATCTCTTAGCTTACCAATTTGAGTATTCATTTAGTATTATTCAATTTCTGCTTAAGCAAATTGAAGTTGCATATGTGCATTGTTACTTGTTTTTTCCAATATAATGTTTTTAGGATATGCATTAGGATATGTGATGTGTTTGGTTATTATGGGAGTTGCACATATGCAACATTTCATGTTATGACAGTTTATAATGTATTTTAGTTGATTTCTTATAATGATGTCATCTTATGACACTGCAAACATGTTTTCTTACTTTTGTTTTGGATATTTGTTTTTATTATTTTATTTATTTTAATATTTAAAATACTAACAAATGCAACTAAGTTTTAAAATTTTAACAAAAAGAAAAGTTTAATGAATCATCGATTTTTACAAACAATAGTGTGAAGATTGAAACCGTCTTGAATGTGGATTATTCACCTATTGTAGGGGAAAATGGTATCTATTAGCTTACCAATTTGACTATTCATTTAGTAGCATTCAATTTCAGCTTAAGCAATTTACAGTTGCATATGTGCATTGTTACTTGTTTTTCTAATTGTATGTAATAGGATATGCGTTAGGATATGTGATGTGCATTGTTATTATAGGAGTTGCACACATGCAACAGTTTATGTTATGGTTGTTGAAATAATCTTTACACGTGAAGTGAATGAATTGAAGAAGATTATACCTGTTAAAATAATCTTTAGGTGAATTGAATGAATTGAAGAATGAAGTCGTGAGGATTACTCCGAATGAACCTACCTCAAAGTCAAAGGAGGAGACAATGAAATATTTGCTTGGTGTTGAACCTTCAAAGGAGGTCGTGATTAAGGTTTCCCACGATATTTGGAACAAAGGTTATGGAACACACAAGAGAATATTTGGTCTTGATCAAAAGGCTGTGGAAGCAAGTAAGAAAAAAAAAGCGACAATGTCGTACGTGTGGTAAATTTGTACGTAATCATGATTCTAGGAATTTCCCTATGAAGACAAAATCTAAAGAACATAGAATCAGAGACGGTCTGAGTCAGAACGAGATATGGGATCGGTTTCGACAAAGGAAAATGAGAGCTCATATGATAGTTTTATAGATGTTGATTGAACATAAATAGTTTTCTAGTCTTTAATTTTTTAGACATTTTGCACATTTTTTTTCATTTTTAGATACATCTATCATTTGTATCTTACTAGCGGAAAGTACAATTTATGAACTGTGTGATTAAGTTCTCATTTTTCTTTGTTACATATGTGCAACATAATTATAACCTATTTATTTCAATTTTGCAATACAATAATTTTAAATGTTACTTTCCAATTCATCATCCATTCCAATAATCCATAGACTTATACTAGATACTTGTTTTTCATTTGTTGTTATGGTTTTTTGTAAAGTTGCATACATGCAACATACCAACATAACTAGCATGAACTAACTGTTAATCTTTTTTATTTTTTATTTTTTTGATAATCATACTTTTCAGGTTTTATAATATGCAATATCTCATAGTCGGTAACCTAATGTAACACTTAGTGTCTTTTTTTGTTTTAAGTTTATGTTGCATATGTGTGAACTATATTGTGCAATCAATGTTTCTAAAATCATATTTAACCAAAACCTTTGTTACTTTAAAAAACACAATATCTACTTTGTTCACATATACAACCCATATCCAAGTACCAAATTAACATAATGAAACTAAAACTGTTTTACGATTTAAGTAAGAAATAAACCAAGCTTACATTCAGATCATAGTTCCAAAACACTATTCCTTATCTAGAAAATTTAAAAAAAAACATATCTACTTTGTTCATAACACATAATAAGCCACAACCTGTTTATCAACCATTTGTTTTGTAACATTTATTTTTACTTGCTTTTATTCATCTTATCTTTTTCCTTCTTTTTTTTCTCTTGTGCTTTTTTCGTCACCCTCTCAAACTCTTCTGTTTTCTTCACAACCTCTTCTCGTAGCGTATTAACTTTTGATAGTAGTATCCTCACCATGTACTTGTACCTCAATTTGTTAAATATTCATCTCTGCACTTTCTCGCTTTCATCTAAATGACACTATCATCCTTGTCCTCCATCACCCATATATATTTCTAGATGATGCACAGTAAAAACCACAATCTGTTTGGTTTCTAACCGACCTCCACGACATGTTTAATATTTGTATCTCTTATTTAATACCAAATACAGTTCAAACGTATCGTATTCAATACTGTAAAGGGAAGCAAATACAAAAACTAAAAACTCCATTTAACGATTAACCTATTGCATCAATGTAAGCATTTGTTTCTTGGTTTAAGATGTTTTAGTAACATTAAACATACCTTTGGTCATTTTCATTCTATCAAACACTCTGAAATTACAGAAAACCCAAATAGCAAAAGGAAACCTCAGACTTTCAAATTTGCAGTCATCATAATTGATTTCGTTTTAGAAATACAACAATTTCAACCACATTTCTATGATTTTCATTAATGCATTAAACTGGATACATCATTTTCGAACCAAAAACACAGAAACTCACCTTCATATTTGCAGACGAGAACAGGGGTTTCTTCATCGCCCTTCTTTTCTAGGGCTTAAACACAAATACGCCTAATTTTGGATAGATACGGTACTGAATAATCCTGATGCTTGAAATCATGTTGCGTAAAAACCGTCGTTCAAGTAAAGTAATGATTTTGAATCCCGATTTCCTCGATGGTTTTCTTTTTGGTTTGTTCTTCACTCTCACGTATCTCCTTCAATCAGGCTATTTCTTTCTTTTTTTTCCTTTTTTAATAAGATAAAACATATATGCAATTTTACATTACTACCCCACCTATAATTTACTGACAACCTCATTTATTGGGTTATTTACCACTTTGCTGTTCATCATTTCTAACCATTGATAATTATATATGGTCCAGATTGGTTTTCGCAGTTTTCGCATTTTTTTTTTGTTCTCAATGGAACCGCCCCCTATATATATATATATATATATATATAGGGGATGGTTCAAACGAGAACTGTTTTTCGTACGAGAACTGCGAGAACCAATCATGGTCGTTCATTTTGGATGATGGAGTTCATGGATGAAGAGCGTGGGGGATTGAGCGTGGCAGGGTGCATGTAAAGAATTTATGGGTGGGCAATCCAATTGAAGGAGGGGGAATTGGACGGCTAAGATTGTTTTTCGTGGTTCACGTACGAAAAACAGTTTTTGTTTTAACTTTTGCCTGTATATATATAGAATTATATAGTGAAAAGTTTATTTGAGAACCGTTTTTATTGCAAGAACCGCGAGAACCAATATTAGTCATCAAATTCCCTCTCCTTCAATTGGATATATTGTCCACCCATGAATTATTTACATGCACTCTGCCACACTCAATCCTCCCATGTTCTTTATCCATAAATTCAATTATAAAAAATGAACGACTAAGATTAGTTCTCGTAATAAAATTGGTTTTCAAATGAACCCTCCCCTATATATATATATATATAGGGTAGAGATCAAGTAAAAAGAAAATTAAAGTAAAAAGGGTAAAAGGGATGATTATTTGATCATTTGATCATTTTTCGGTATATATATCAACTGATAATCGTTAGTTCATCATTTTTATTGATTAAAACTAGTTATTCATCAATTTCTTTTTGATTTCAAATACAGATTTTGAAAACAAAATTTTGGAATAATATATATATATAGTAATAATAATAATAAACAACCACCTTGTGTTTCATCATCTGCTTCTTCCATACAACTCGTCATATCTTCCATCATGTTGACGCTGTTCATCATCTTCGGCTAATTCATTTGGATTTTGTTTTTTATTTTATCTCTGACCAATTTATTTTTACTTGTAGGAAAGTTTTATTGGTCAACGTCTCAAGCTATCAACACCTATAACTCTTATCATTTACCTATTTCTTGTTACATAAGTGTCAAATCATTTTTTTTTCTCAACATTTCCTTCTAGATTCTCTCATTTTTTTGGATGATAGGACAGGCCATTGGGTCAAATTTCGAGTTATTTAAATTGTTCAAATTGGGTTGTTCGAGTTTAACGAACCTTTGCCCCATTTCGAAATTCGATTCGAATTCATATAACTACTAGTAAAACCGATTCGAATTCAGTTCGGATTTGAATAAAACCAAATTCATCTAACTAAGTATATGTGTTCCAATTTTTATAATTTAAACCAAATTTAATCGGAAACTTTATGATTTTGAATATTAATTAGAGTTTGAACTTCTAAAGATGACTTAGGAGGATATTTATAGGTTTTTAGTAGACTCGAGATTTAATATATTACTATTTATGGATAAGAAAGATGAGAGAGAAGGCGGGAGTGGCAGCCTTGGGAGGAAGGTGACCCGTGGGGTAGAGGAAGTGGGCGAAAGTGTTGTCGTCCACCTGTAGGCCGGACTGGATAGTCTCACAGAGTATTAAATTTGGAGGGATTTCATGAATGATTTACTTGGACGTAACCTGATCCAAAGAGTTTGCACCAAGCTACTGGACGACAAATCGTTAAATGATCTTTTTACAGAAGTAACCGATCGAGAATGGATCCGTAGCCATTTTTTATTCTTATATATTGTTGTTCAGAAAGGAAGAAGAAATATATGTTAAATAGGTTTGTCATCTCCCCTAATTCAACGGCTGAATTTAAAGGCCTCTTCCAATACTCCCTTCACCAGCATTAATTAAATTGCTTAATAATTAAGGCTGGCTAAGTTAAGAGCTTTAAAACTAATTTCAATGTCAAGCCTCAACCAACATATATTGTTTATCTGCTACGATCGATATCCTTAATTAATTAATTCTAAGAAATCCATTAATTAGCTAGATCGATCTTCCTTTTATCGTCATCTGATTCTGATGGATCCCCCGCCCAAAAGAATACCAAGAACAGCCTCGATCGCACAAATTAAAGTCTACCACCTTAAGAAAGAGATTAGACCTTCCATTTGGAGATCGAGTACGTACGTTTAGCTTGAAATTTGGCGTCCAATATATCCATGGATCGAAGCTAGCACCAATGCGTAATTAATCAGAGATATGTGAATCTTAAGGACCAAGTCTTGCCTGAGGAAGCCACATTCATCCACCCTCACACAAACGGACACCAATTAAGCAGCTTAATTTTGTTTTACTTTACCTTTAATTCTAATGCGACATGAAAACATCTGACAATTTTTGTCTCCACCATTATCCAACAATTATCACATCATGCATATTTTTGTAAAATAAATATATCAAATCACGTAAAAATAAAATAGGATAAAACACCAAGAATTAACGTGAAAAAATCCTGATCGGAAAAAACTATGGGCACAACAAATTATATCACTATATGAGAAAATTATGAGGATATTACAAGAACGTATGTAATCAAAACGTAACCTAAACCTGCGAATAACAAAAAAAAACTATCAAAAAAGAATTCTTGGTTTCTAGGAATGAAAACGAAGAAAAAAATCATCATGTGCTAACAATCCTTTTGAAATCTTTAAAACTCCAACTTTACTAGAACACTTATACCCTTTAAGTTCAAGAGTACTGAAATAAATAAGATTTCTTTTTAAACATGAAACATGTCGAACATCTGACAAAAGTCTAATAACACCTATCATACATCTCCATCTAGATTGAACCAATTACATCAATTTTATATGGAGAATTATTTTCTATAAACATGGAGTCTACTTTTAAAGCTTTCAAAATATTATTAGATAAATATGAGAGAGAGCTTTACGGTCTTTTCTTTCTTTTTCCTCATCTGACCAAGCCGCGAACATCTTTTCAAGACCTAATAGTGCATCATCAAGATCAATTTGAGCCAATATCGCTCGCATCTTCACTTGTCATAAAGAGAATCTTGCATCTCGATCAAATAGCGGAAGAACGTATTTCAAAGTAGCCATGTTGATATAAATCCCTAGTAAATTGAAAAAGCGTAATAAAAAAACGTGAGTCTGATACCACTTGTTGTAAAAATATATATCGAACCGCGTAGAAAACAAAATATGATAAATTATAGATAGCGAGAACACCAAGATTTAATGTAGAAAAACCTCTTATGAGATAAAATCACAGTCACAACCGATGATATCACTGTATGAGAAAAATATGATAATGTAATCTAATCCAACGAATAACAAAGAAAAGCTACCCAGAAAAGAATTCTTGATTTCTAGGGAACTAAAAGCGAGAAAAAAAATTCTGTCTAATTGATTTTCTTTTGTCACGGCCATCCCCAACACACATGTGTGCGCGAGCGCGCGCGCACACACACACACAAATATATATATATATATATACTAGCATGAAACCCGCGTAATACTGCGGTAACGAATAATTTCTACTCGTTAACATGTTCGTTTTCAATACGTAGAGAGTACGGTATTCATGTAATACGGTGACAGCGAATAATTTTTGTTTGGTGACATGTCTATTTTCTTTATCTTTTTTCCATTTTCTTTACTTTTTTGTTCTCCATAATTGAAAAAAAAGGTTATAAAATATTTTTTAATAATTAAGTTAACTTGTATTGACTTTGACTTTTAAATAAATTGTATTAACTTTGATTTTCTTAAATATGTAAAGTTTAGTTATTAAAATGGAATATAAGAATCTTATTAACTATATCTAGTAATTACTAAATTTAGTTTATATGAGGTATAATTTAGTAATTTCAAAGATGAGTATAAGTAGTCCCGTATTAGGAAGATGCCACCGTGAAAAACCCTTTAACATTTGTCTATTGCATAGCCACATTAAGCCCTCTTGTTGCTAGAACCAAGAAAAAAGAGGCTACATCATAACGTACTCATTTTTTCATTCTAAATTTCAACCCAGTTAAGATAATCGAAGCTTTGACTCCGAGAACATGATCGAGACAATGCTCCTGCATGTAGAGAATCAAATTTTTCCCAAAATCAATTAACCTTTAAAATCATCAATATTCTTTTTATGGCTTTGGCCTAAGATATAAGTTCACTAATAATGAGATGTTCATCCAAAATATTACGGTCTCGTGTGTAAGCATTGTAGGACCCGTATTATCAAGTATCAATCAAATAACGAAGCAATCAAACACAATAATGATGTTCTTGGAAGTATATATGAATACGTACATGAGAATGCATTTACGGCCAAGAACATCATTTTTCCATTCTAAATTTCAACCCAGTTAAGATAATCGAAGCTTTGACTCCGAGAACATGATCGAGACAATGCTCCTGCATGTAGAGAATCAAATTTTTCCCAAAATCAATTAACCTTTAAAATCATCAATATTCTTTTTATGGCTTTGGCCTAAGATATAAGTTCACTAATAATGAGATGTTCATCCAAAATATTACGGTCTCGTGTGTAAGCATTGTAGGACCCGTATTATCAAGTATCAATCAAATAACGAAGCAATCAAACACAATAATGATGTTCTTGGAAGTATATATGAATACGTACGTGAGAATGCATATACGGCCAAGAACATCATTTTTCCATTCTAAATTTCAACCCAGTTAAGATAATCGAAGCTTTGACTCCGAGAACATGATCGAGACAATGCTCCTGCATGTAGAGAATCAAAATTTTCCCAAAATCAATTAACCTTTAAAATCGTCAATATTCTTTTTATGGCTTTGGCCTAAGATATAAGTTCACTAATAATGAGATGTTCATCCAAAATATTACGGTCTCGTGTATAAGCATTGTAGGACCCGTATTATCAAGTATCAATCAAATAACGAAGCAATCAAACACAATAATGATGTTCTTGGAAGTATATATGAATACGTACGTGAGAATGCATATACGGCCAAGAACAATTTGATACGTTCAATATGAAAGCTTAATGATTTAGGGTTTACAACTTTATATTTATACCCATTGGGTATTTACATAATGAAACCTAAACTATTGATAATGTCATATAGACTCTAAACCTCATTAGAATATATTGAACACAATTTAAGGGATCTAACAATCTCCCCCTTTGTGTTCAATTTACAATTAAGCATAATAATAAAAATTATCTATTTAAGCACCAAAACAATCTTCATGTTTAGAATATGCAGAGATTCTTTTTCTTTCTGTGATAAACATTAGAAGATCGTTCTTTGAAGTTTTGAGTCTTCACAAGATTTTCAAAGACTCGTCAGCAGTGATTAGGTTGTTTATATTGTTTCTCATAGATTGCAGTAGAAGCCACGGGCTTTTTGAAATTTACAACCATGATCATCTTTTTTGTCTTCAAGAGAACAATATTGAGCATAACACGAAAATATTGTATCTTGATTATACACAGATGTTGCTCGAGGGTTGGATTGACTGTTTCAGCACCTTTGAAATCTTCTTTAAACAAAATTTGCTCCCTCTCGAAAGTAGCTCACGATCTTTAACACTAAGATCCGAAACATTTTTTTAGAACATTGTTCCCTTTCAAATTTGTAAACTATTGTCTTCTTCTCTTTGAAACTTTGTCAGTTGTTCTTGTTTTGTCTTTTTAGGAAATAAAGATCTCATCTCCCAAAAATGTAAGTAATAACTGAAAATATAAGACATCTGCATTTGATGAATCAGCTCCGCTCCCCCTTGACATGTGAATTATCTTCCATAAACTTAGATTCTCCCCCTCATGATGGTCAGGATCCATCATGATCATCATGCACATGTAAACTTCAATCAACTTGATTTTGGCATGACTCTATCAAAAATATATGACAAATAATGCATCCGTTGTAACACCGGGATCACATAGATTTCCCGTTAACACTTCAGTTTAAATAAACTGAGTGACCTACGTTCAGCATTGGCATGATGTTAGCACTGGTAGGATTTCCATCTATCACTGTAAATATCATAAAGATATTACTTAAGATGTTCTGGCACTGTCTTACAAACAGGCAAATGATTCCATAAGTGTCCTAGAAGAAAATGATATAACAATTGGCTCTAGACTCGATAAGTGCATTGAAAGAAGTTGGGGACAGGAGTAGTTGTCCTCCTATTTTTAATATCAACAATCTCCAAATGAGATGTTAATAGTGTATGTGTTAAATCTCTGTGTGAAGTTAAAACAATCATCTTTTAAGAGATAATTGAGTAGCTGGGTGGGGTAAGTGCATTGCATCATTGGGTTCATGATGTCTTTTTCAATACTAGTATAAAACTAGTAGTGGATGCGGCTACCCGGATATTTGGTACGGTTTGGTAAAGATCTTTTTCTTTTGATCCTGTCCCACACCCTCAGCTCTCTGTATATATTTTTCCAACTTCTCCCTCAACAACTTTCCTTAATAATGGACACTTTTTTTTTACTTCTATAAAATAGGAAGCTCCTTGGGTAGGTCTGTCCGGCTCTTGCTAGACCATAGGAGTAAGAAGCTGCTTAAACCCAAGCGCAGAAGTGATCGAAATAATGAAATATTTTTGTACTTTGTTTTTAAAAGATTTTCAAATGTTTTTTTTCAATTTTCTAATATGAAACTAAAAAAGAGAAAATATTTTTTTGTGGAAATTTTCTAAATAGCTCCCCCTACAAGTATGCATGAAAACAAGTTTTATTGAGAAAAATTGCATACTTGCAAGTCTTCAACCTTGTGCTCCCCCTGCAAGTAACAATCATCCCCACAGAAGTTATATCAAATAATGATAAACTACAAAGAATAAGCTTTTCAGATCATCAGGCTCGAGCTGATGCTGAACACAATAATGTGTGTGATGAACTACAGGAACACTCTTCAGTCTTCTAGACATGAGATTTGAATTTCTTCGTGTATTGAACACACAGTTGTTTTGACTTCTCAATACTCTCTAGAGTGTAACTGTGGTGTTTCAGAATATCTCTTGGCTTATCTGCAAAACAAATTATGCAGATTTTGGTACCTATTTGAGATTGGGTCCAGGAGGATTAGGAAAATCAACTACAAAATTATTTTTAGGCATCCATTTGTAGTTCGAATTCAATTTCTCCTTTTGAATTTTCTAATTGATCAAGAATGTGTTCACTCTTTTAGGAGAGGTACAAATTTTCTCCTTTGATAACCTCATTAGATGTTTAATAGAATAAACCTTAAATGGATATTTCACATTAGGCTTATTAAAGCATCCCAACAATAATTAACAAAAATAGAAGATTCATACTTCCTCTCATGAGCATGAGAATGAACATAAGAATTAGAACCAAATTTATTTGAAACATGAGATTTACCAATAGGAGAATTATGCACACATTGTTTGTTATCTTGGAAAAGCTTCTTTCTAACCTCGAGTAAACTCTTCTTTTTCTCAAGCCACAAAGCTCTGTTAATTTGCTTTTTACTTATAAACTTATCGGTAATCACATCCACACCAGAGTTGGTAGATTTAGAAAATGGAGTATGGTGTGTTGATTTTTTCTGTAAAGTCTCACCGGGGTAAAGCTTAGCTGGAGCGTACTTTACGTTTTCTGTCTTGCAAGTGGAATGCATTGATTTTACATTTTGAGTCTTTTCAGAAAACTGCTTCTGATCTTCACTTGACTTACTTCTAAGAGTTTGTTTCACAAAGTGAGAGTTATCAAATGTACCGAAGCTATTTGAACTCTTCTTGGCTTTCTGAGAATTGGTGAAACGTGTAGCAGAATTATTAGTAACCTCTGAAAAACAAGAGTCTGAAGTGTTAGAACAACACTGATGATATTGAAACACTTTTCCAGTCACAGAATGTTCCTGAGAATTCTGTTTTGTGCTAACAGATTTTGTGTCCTCAGAACACTTGACAGTTGGTTTTGAAGATTCAACTAGTTGAATCTTGATTGGGATTTGACTTGTCATCTCTTTGTTGGCAGAGAATGTCTGTAAGTCTTGTTCCAGTTTCTGAACTCTTTGCATAAACTGGTTTCTTTCAGTCTTAAAATACTCTTTTTCAGATCTCATCTTGTTTTGAGTTTCCAACAATTGGTGTTCAAAATTTCTCATCTTAGCACTTTTTTCAATCTCAAGCTCATGATATTTGTTTTTTGATATCTCGAGTTTTTCAGCCAATTTGGAGATTTGCATAATTAACTTGGCATTTTCTTCTTCCAAATTATCACCTCTCTTTTTCTCTGATTCAAAATTTTCAAAACTGAGTTTCTCCTCTTCAGGTTCCAACAACTTGACTCTTTCACTTTCAACTTTTGGAGTATCTTCAAGAACACTTAAATCTTCAGGAACACTTGAATCTTCAGGAACACAAGTTTTTTTCCTACTTTCTTCTTCCTTTTTTTGATCTAAATGTCTTTTAATGGTACGAAACTGTTCAACCAAAGTGGTATCACAATCTATATAACAATACGCATCACCATCTTGTAACATCCTCAAAACGGGCCTAGACGTGTCCGATTATGGTACGTCAATTATTTAATTTAATTAAATAATATATATATTCTAGGAAATGATATAAAATATGGAAAATAATAAATAAAAGGGTTATTAAAAATATTAATAAATATAGATAAAGATTGTAAAATATTGAACGGTTTCAAACGAGGATTCCAAAAATATCCTCGTTAGTTGAAACGTTTAAACGAGAAATGAGTTGTAAGTTGAAAAGGGGAACAAAATACCCACTTGTGGATAATAACTACCCACAAGTCGGTCCAACCCTTCACAAACACAGCGTAACACACACACACTCAAGCTCTCTTCCTGTTCTTGCAAGATTGAAGAAGAATTCACCAAGAAGATCACTCAAGCTTACATCTTTGCTGCAAATTTGAGTTGTAATCTACTGTAACACTTCATCTTCATCATCTCTACCATTGTAAGTTTCATCTCCATGCTTGTTCTTCATGTTCTTGATTTTGGGTTTTGAAAGAAAACTCACTAAGCTTTCTTCCAGCAGTGAATTAAGGCTTAGAATCACTCCAAGATCAGTTCCTAAACATTCTTTGATCATCGTAAGTTCCAATTCATCCTTGTTCTTGATTATGCCTTTCAA
The DNA here is from genome assembly GCA_038502395.1 of Dittrichia graveolens. Lineage (NCBI taxonomy): Eukaryota > Viridiplantae > Streptophyta > Magnoliopsida > Asterales > Asteraceae > Dittrichia > Dittrichia graveolens. Next base: position 111,672,874 of record JARJIL010000002.1, read on the forward strand.
GACTTGAAATTCTAGGTTTGCAAATGGGTTCTTTGATTTAGCAATCAAGAACTGAAATTTATGATTGAAATGGGTTCTAATATCATTTATAAGTGTATAGGAACCAATTCCATGAATTAAAGTAGTGTTCTTGATGAGTTTTGAATTTTGGCTCAAATGGGTCAAAATTGGTCAAATACGGGTCAAACTGATTTTGACCTTCAAGAACTGAAATTTAGTGTTCTAAATGATCCTATAACTTGTTAGGATTGATTAGAACTCAATTGGTGCATTAGAAGTGGTGTTTTTGCACAAATCCAATATTTAGCCTAAATGGGTCAAAATGGCCTAAATCTGTTTTTACACATCAAGAACTGATTTTTAAGGTTCTAATAGGTTCATATGACTTGTATGAATTGATTAGAACATTGGTTTTGAATTGGAATGGTTGTTTTGCTTGAATTGGCTAAAATAGTGAAAAATAGGCCTTAAATAGGCAAGAAATTGGAAAATGATACCAAACCAAGAGTTTAAAGGTTTTGGTCAGTTGCAACACCTTCAATACATCATATTAGGTGTATATGGTGTGTTGCAAGTGTTGGATTTGGTCTACACCAAGTTTTGGCCATTATGCGCACGTCTTTGTCCATTTAATTGTGATTTTCGTATGAATTAATTGGATAGGAGTTTTTGATGTTAGAAAGCTTCCACAAGTGTCAAATGGTCCTATGAAACACTAGATTTTTACTAAAATTGATTTGGAATTGAAATGAGCCAAAATGGGCTTGCTGTGCACAAAATAGACACAGCTGCAGCATCTGCACACTGGTCGCGGCGCAACAAGTATGTGTCGCGGCGCGACACCCCTGCACACAGATTTCTTTGCTGTTTTGTGCTATGTACTCACGTGTTGTTGCTTGGTCTACTATAGTTAGTTAATAAATGGTAAAATAGCATCATTAGGGTATTGTTTCAAGTATCCTAGACGTTCCTCGCGTATTCAAATGATTGATGCGTAGGTCTTGATATGATAGGTTGAATTGTCAATCCGTGTGTGCCAAAGCAAGGTCGTTGCTTATCCTAGCCTATCAGGTGAGTGTCGAATGACATAACAATTAATATACCTATAACACATATTAACAATAATTACAGAATTGTAAACCATGATTTGTACACGCACTTGTTCAAGTGTAGGATTGCATGATGATGCTAGAATATACCATGTTGACACAGTATAGTATGCACTTGATTAGGTGTATGCTATGATGAGTATTGAATATATATGCGCGCATTAACTGATGATTCGATTGAATCAATTGTTTGTTTGTGGCTGATCCGGATCCTATGGACAAAGCTGTCCTACGAGAATAAAGCTGTTCTATTTAAGGACAAAGCTGTCCTCTTTGGGTATAGCTGCGGCTATACAACAGAGGAATCTGCGGATTCCAAAACGCAACAGTGGACGCTGTATAGCTCCCCCACCGGGGCGGTTGATGTGTTTGGTACCCCAGTTTGGTGCATTGAGCCGGGTTAGCTCCCCTGCAAGATATGTTACCTCCTGACTATGCCAACTCATCGCGAGATGCTAGGATAGAACTATCTGAGCATGATTGATGATATGTGATGTACTTATATTGATTGCATGCTATTTGGTACTCACTAGCTATTATAGCTAACAGATGCTACACTCCACATGTGCAGGTAATCCTCAGTGAGCTCGGGAGCTTGCAGGTAGTTATTGCTTTGGGAGGAACACTGCTTATATGTTTAAACTATGTTTATGTATGTTTAAGATAATGGTCAGCCGGTTATGTATTCCGTAACACCAACTGTCGTTTGTGGCATCATTTTGAATGTTTATATAGTTTGCCACGTGTTTTTACTTCCGCTGCATTTTTAAATTATAAGACAGGTTTGATTGTTCTATTACAGTCAAACCCACGCAGTTTGAAATCTCAAATTGTATTTTAAAAAGAAAATTTTGGTTCTCAAAATCACGGTGTTACACATCTCGAGACACACGTTTTTTCGCAGTGATCTTTTTATTGACTATGAGATTGTATAAGTCAACAACACCACGTATACAATTTATATCATCAATAGAAATATACCAACGCTCCCAAAAATGAAAACTAGAATCAGTAACCTTTATGTCTTTAATAAAACTCAAATTTGCCATTATTTTAAAGAATCTTGATACTTGAAATTGGATCTTTAGAGTGAAAAAGTAAATAAAGGTAAGGTTAGCTAGGTGAGGTTGGCTAGATGAAGATGGCTAGGCTAAGGTTGGCTAGATGAGGATAGCTAGGCTAAGGTTAGCTAGATGAGGATGGCTAGGCTAAGGTTAGCTAGAAGAGGATGGCTAGGTAAGGTTAGCTAGAATAGGATGGCTAGGTAAGGTTGGCTAGGTGAAGATAGCTAGACGAAGTTAGCTAGATTAAGATAGCTAGACTAATATCGCTAGACGAAGTTAGCTAGGTGAGGTTGGCTAGGTGCAGTTTCGCGAAGTGGAGATGGCTAAGTGAGGTTTGCAAGATAATGATGGCTTGGTGAGGTTTGCTCGATAAGGATGGCTAGGTGAGGTTTGCTAGAAAAAGTTCGCTAGAAAAGGTTCGCTAGGAAAGGTTTGCTTGATGTAGTTCGCAAGAAAAAGTTGGCTAGGTAAGGTTTGCTAGAAAAAGTTCGCTAGGAAAAGTTCGCTAGGTGAACTAATGGCTAGATGATTATGAACTTTGGCGTACCCTAGTCGAAAAAACATCACTTTCAAACCTGTAAATCGATTTCCAGTCTTCAAAACACAACCAAAACATGTATTTTCAATCCCAAACTCCAAATAAACATCAAACACAACAAACCCAACAATCAATTTGAATCAAACATCAAAAACTAAGAATTATTGAAGCCCTACAACTCACGACAGGCACTTTTGAACTATCGACACTTACTGTTGAGCTAACAAAGCAAGAATCTTACCTTTGAACCACTCTTTGGCTCTGATACCAATTGTAGGACCCGTATTATCAAGTATCAATCAAATAACGATGCAATTAAACACAATAATGATGTTCTTGGAAGTATATATGAATACGTACGTGAGAATGCATATACGGCCAAGAACAATCTAATATGTTCAATATGAAAGCTTAATAATTTAGGGTTTACAACTTTATATTTATATCCATTGGGTATTTACATAATGAACCCTAAACTATTGATAATATCATATAAACTCTAATCCTCACTAGAATATATTGAACACAATTTAAGGGATCTAACAAGCATCTTGCATTCTTGCTCTAAAAACCTTCATAGACCCGATTATATTTTGAGACCGTTAACGAGAAGTTTTGCTGTTATCTTACACAAACTAACAATGAGGCTGATGAAACGATAATCTTACGATACTCTTTATTTTTACTTCAATACTTCTGATGTGATCAATTTTATTCTATGAATGATGATTCGTAAAAAAAAATAGATTTTACATAACAATTTATGGATTATGAACTTGTATTATTTGTTATTAAATAATTATATTATATATGTTTTATATGAATAAATTTTATTGTTTACAGATATGCTCCCTTATTCGGTCTATATAAATTTACAAGCACCGGACATTGTTAAAAATCTTGACCCAACACCGAAATCACTTAATAAATCAAGTCACGAAAAATGATATATCTTCCTACTTTTTCATTCTACTTCATCCTCCTACTCATCACAAGATGACATGTGAAATCCATTAATTCTTTTTACTCACATCAGCCATTGATTTTGACACTTGTATTAATCTTATGAATAAAAGAATTTATAGAAGAATAAAATAGGAGAATATATCATCTCTCGTAAGTCAAACTTTTCAAACCAATCTCCACGAGCATGGGTGTTTGTGTGGTGATCAATGGCTGTGGCGAGCACGTGATTCAGGCGTGCACATCCCCCAACTATTATCATCCCTTCAACGGACATATTCTCGACCCCTTCATTTGAATACGTGTTACTGTCACCCGACTGTTCCCTTGCATCTACTGGATAGGGTTATTATAGTAATTGTACATGTCTCTCTTAGCCTCTACTACCCTTTATTTATAACACCAAATCACCAACCAATACCTTGCCTAACAATAAATAAATAAAATTGAGATACCTATATTAAATGTCTCATGCTTACAATGTTATATCAAAGGTCGCGGTTTAGATTATAATAAGAGTTCAAATATAATCACCTAATCATAAATATATGCTACTGAATTTGTTCATTCATAAAAAATACAAATACAAAACAATATACGATATAAATTGATAAAAAAAACCATCGGAAATATATTATCATGGCAGTCAATAATATATTGGTAATTGGATGTTAATTTGGTTGCGATTTCGTATAAAGGAAACCAAATTCGAAGATAGATGACAATTTTTGTGATGTTTTTGGTCTCCATACGTTACAACCAACCTAACCTAAATTATATATTAAAAGAAGCACATAACTTGATGACAGCAAAAGATTCACCATTACATTGTTAAAAGATTAAAAAAAAAGAAGAAAAAATAAAATAAAACTTCATTCACACAATACTTGTAGAAAGATTAAATATTTCTTCCACTTGTACCCCTCACATGACTGAACAACTGCTTGTGTTTTCATCACTGAACATGTGGGCAGCAGAGTTTTCACCACCTCCGTGAACGGTAGCGTGGTAGTAGTTGTGAGGATACTCACTGTAAGTGTAAGGGGCAGGATTGTAATTGTAACAGTACCCGGTAGCCGGTGGTATGACTGGAGACCGATGGTACATCATCTGAGGTTGCTGCTGCTGCATGGTTTGCCTATTCTGCAAGTTCATCATCATTGATGCAGCAGCGGCAGCAGCAGAGTTGTTGTACTGTTGCTGCTGATGGATGTTGTATCCTGATCCTCCACCATTCATGTTCAACATCATGGCCGCTTGTGATGATGATGATGATGATGGGTTGTAACCACCTGTTGCCATTTGTAGTCCACCGTTAGGAAGGTGGAACCCTGCTCCAACAGATCCAGAAACTGTGTTCTTTTGAGGAATTTGAAATCCTGCAAGATTACCAAAACCAACACTATTTCTTAAACCGCCGTCACCACCGCCACCGCCGCCGAAACCAGCAAGATTGTTCATAATGGAGGTCATGTCATTTACCCTTTTACCCTCTCCAAGATTCATATTTACAGCAGCACCACCAATGTTGTTATTACCACCCATCTTCACCTCACCATTCTGATTCAAATTTACCTTTTTCCCATTTGCATTACCACTATTTATCGGCTTTCCGTTATTATTATTATTATTATTCAAATTTCTGGCATTATTAGCAGCAAGAGCAGCAACATGTTGTTGTTGCAACTGCTGCTGTTGTTGCAACTGCTGTTGTTTCTGTCTCAACAATGCCAATTGATTTGCATTTTCGGTTAGTAACCTCAGCTCCTCTTCTTCATAATCATCTTCATCATCGTCGTCAAGATACTCGTCATCCTCATCTTCAGAGATCGAAGGTTGAAACTTTTGCTGATTTTTCAAGGACTCGATACCTTTGAGGAAATCTTGTTTCTGGGTTTTGTTTTTCTTGTCATCTTTCATACTTGAACCCTTTTGATTTTGATGATTTTGACTTTGGTTTTGGTTGTGATTTTGGTTTGACTTGTTTGACCAAAGCTCAGCATGTTTACCAGCTCTAACCAGTTTCTTGATCAAAGTTGCAGAGTCTACACTTCCTGAAACTGTCACCTTTTGCTGCTCTGCATCTATGCTTACCTGGTATACACCTACATTTAAATAAATATAAATTACTAATAATATAGAGAAGGATGAAAAAATTTAATGTTAGAAAATGACATGTTCTTGGTCAACAGAAATACTTTATATCTTAAAAAAAAGTGATCTAAGATGACAGGAAAAACAAAAGAGTCAAGATCATGGGAGATGGAGTAAAAATGGAAAATATTTGGAGTTTAATTTACTTTAACTGCAGCAAGAAAATAACAAGACAAAATGCATTAAAGCTTTTTAAAAAATTATTTTTAGGGGATTAAGTTTAGCAAGTAATTCCATGTGTCCTCTTTCAGAGGAAGACCAAAGAAACAAAACATGAACTTTTGCATAAGATTTTGAAGCACCGAGAACCCAGAACACAAAGGACCATTAACTTTCTGAATCCCCAGAAAGTCATCATTTTGCACAATTCACACTCGTTATCTTTCAAATTGAAAATTACAAGAGTGTATCAAGTTTCTACATAAAAGAGTTCATACTATGTGCCTTTTTTTACAGCAAAATATTTGTTCCAGTTTTCTTTCTAAAACTACAAATGTCAATTTTGAAGCCAAAAAGCTATCACTTTTGACTGTAAAAACAGCATATGGAGGGGGAGAGAGAGAGAGAGAGAGAGAGAGAACCATCAATTTTCTGAAGAAGTTTCTTCACTTTGTGTTTGCAACCATCACAGTGTAAATTCACTCTGAGAATACAAGTCTATAGTGGACAAAAAAGAAGCAGAAATATATTAAACATAAAGCCATAATGCAATCAATATAAATAAATTAAACAAGTATACATGGTGGTAGTGTTCCCCTCTGAATAGGGCTATTAAATTCTAAAAAAATATAAAGGGCGTTCTCATTAGTTCATCAGAAACAGAGAGTTTTGGTGTCGTCTTCCTTTAATAAAAAAAAAGTAAGAAATAAGAAGGGAGGGAGGGAAGGGGGGAAAGGCTAAAGAGAAGGTTCACCTGGATCTTGAGGAGCTTAAAGTCTCCATCTTTAGTCATTTCTTGGATGGATGGTGTTTGTATCTGGCAGAAAAGGGAAACAAATGATCGATGCAAGTGATTGTGGTTGTTGAGACCGATCGAGAAGAGATATATAATTAATTTCACTCTTTCTTTTGTTTTATTTCACTTCTTACTTTCCTTGTTTCTTTTAGTTAAAAAGTGAGCCAGCCACATACATACATGCTTCTATTTAATAACTAAAACAAAGCTCCTAAATACTAGGTTGGATAACAATTTAGAATATAATACTTTTATTCATTATTTTATTATGTGGCAACGTCGTTACTACTTTTATAATCATTTGTTAATAATTTTAATTAATTACGTTGTAATTTAATTAACTAAACTTTTCAAACATACCAGTAGTCATCAGATCTCATACCACCCCAAATATTAGTCAAAGTTCTCTTTCTCTTTCTTTTCTTTTTACTTTTGATTTGTAAGTTTGGTAAGTTTTAAAAGTTGGTGTGGTATATACAAGACAAAGACCGAGATAGAGAGGGGTTTTAAGGGTGCTAAGATCATTTTAAAGCCTAAAGTCCTTGTATATTTATAAGTTAAATTAAGCAATATTTTTTTAAGTTCATCCCAAATAAAATTAAAAACACTATATAACACCTGAATAAACAATGAATACTGGAGCAGCATTCTGCCTTTGAGGATTTGAAGGTTTTATTATTTTATTCACTTCTTCTTTAGATGTTTTTCATGAGATTTTACTCCGTTGCAGTTTATCCATTGATATTTTATTCTGTGTTTTGCAATTCTGCCTCTGCATCATTTTAATGTAAATGTAAATGTTGTTTTTGATTATATCAAAACCAAACCATACCATCAAAAAACCTGGAAACAAGAATAAATTGGAGTAACCTATTTCACTATTTAGTTTATAATATTGAATTATAAATTTTAATATAATAAAGAACCTTTTGTTATTGGAATCGTGAGTCAAGAGTTTGTAGTGAACAATTATTTTTGTTATTGAATTATTAAATCACAAATCATGAGTTAAGTAGTTAAAGTCATCGAATTAAATCATTATTATTTTTATGATCCAAAATATTGTTTTATTCAATATTTTGTTACAAATAGGTTAATTAATGACAAATGATTGATTTTAAGTGTTTTTTTAACACGTAATTTCTTGTCCTTAAACGAACTTTCATTATTTTATTTATCTTACAAAATAATCAAACTTTTTTACGTCATTCGTATATTATGGGTATACAAATCCCCCATATTTAAAAATCCTAACCACGCCCCTTGTATCAAGTGGTGGAAATAACTACATCATGATTGAGTGATATATTAAGTGAGAAACTAATGTGACCGTTTAAATATGTAAAATTAAACAAGTTTGATATTAATTATTTAGTTATAAAAACGAGTGGACACATTAACCATTTAAAAAGAGATTACTAATTTTATAATTATAAATTATAAATATAAAACATAACTCATGGAAGATGGAAAGGAAAAAACTATATTTTTATTATTCCATATCGATAACGATTTTTGATTAAAAATATATAGGGGACTTCTGTGTAAAAGTAAAGCATTAAAAGAAGAAAATAAGTCAAAACAAATTATCTTTAAAAGCAAGGCATTCTTAGTTTTATTTACCCGGGCATTGTTTGAAAGTGATAATGGCTTATTAATGACTTATGTATATATTGTATTGTATCCTCTGTTATTATCATAAGGAAACTATAATATGTCTACTATGTTGAGTAAATAATAAAACTATTATTTGTAACAAAATAATAGTTGCCATTATTTTCCAAAAAGAAATTGATCTTTTAGCTTTAAAAGAAAACAATTATATTACTATTTTTATATAGCTTAAACCTAGTAAATATGATGTATATGTGGATGTTATAGCACACTTGAAGTTAAGTTTGTTATGTATGTGGATGAAAAGAAAAGAAAAGGGGAGTGTAGAATTGGAGTGAGGTACAGAAAGTGAGTAAAAGGTGGGGGAGATGTGATGAAACATGGTCAATAAAAACCAACCAACCAACCAACACACACTTTGTCTTTGGCAGCCTTCTGCTCCTCGTCACGTGCTACACCCACCCTATTCTACCTTTACCTTCAAGATTCCATCCTAAGCTTTCCCCCTTTCTTTTTTCTTTTTTTTTTAAATTTATTTATATAAATAATAAATAATATATATTTTTCCTTTTTAATTAAAATTTGTAAATAGTGTTAGATGTCTATCAATCGTAACAAACCGTCAAAGAATACAGGTGTGCATATATCGTTCTGAGCAAGCAAACCAGTAAGTAAGTTGGTTGGAAACCGGTGTACTTGGGTACCTTCTTCTTTCGTATGTAATATATACAAAATCCAGTTTAATTTTGGTCCGCCTCAATAATCAATCGATTCAAACAATTAACAAATCATAGTTAAGAACTTAAAAGCGTTTACCGCCAAACTTGTTTTTGTTTAAGCAGGCAATTAAGATTCAAACATCGAATATTTGAATTTCGTATGTTGGAAAATTATAGCATGGGTATGCACACACTTAAAACATACTCTATACTTCATGTTATATCGATTTTACATTTCATTTTTTTCTCTGCATCTTTCAAACCAATAAATACATACGTTTCTAGTCTTCGACTACTTCACATTCATCCTTCTTTTGATCTTAAAATATGTAGTATGTAAGTTAGATACATAGCATAATAGTTTGTGTGTGAGAAAGGTTCACCATATGGTGATTAGCCATTCCCATCCTGTTTGGCCAAACAGAATTTGAACGTATATATAAATGATACATGTATTAGTGCATATGATCGATCATAAGCAAATTTTTACATATTTTTTTTGGATAATTTAGTTAAAGGTATTGATTATCAGCACTTTTGCAACGAAAAAATAAATTAAGATACATAAATTTCATCTAAAGTACTTTTACAAGTACTTTACTTTACTTGTAAACCCGGTATAATTATAAAAAGGTCCAAAAACACAAAATCCATAATGAAGAACTCAAAATAAAACACGCCGGCAAATCACTAGGATCTTGTACGATGTCTTGAAAATCAGAAATAACGTGAGATTCTTATTCTTAATAGGTTAAAACCCCATGTTGACATATTCTTAATTCTTCACTGATTCAACTCCAAATTATGATAAGGGTTTGTTAAATTCAAGTGTATAGCTTTTTAACCATAATCATATATGACTCTGAATAAATCGTTTATGGGTATGGGATGGAACTAATGAAGATCTTCAAACCTAAAAGAATAATCCATAATTAAACCTTGAAACATATGGTGTTTAAATTTAGTAAGTTTTTCAGTGTAATTCTTCATTAGTGTGTGTCTGTTATAGACAGTTCAATTTGTCTTACGGATTAGGGATTGTGTATGAGGTTGGTATGTGATTTGGTTTTGCTTGTAGATATGTGCTTCAAATTCATCAAACTAGTTCCTGATGATCAAGAATAGATCGTCTGGATTTCTTCATGAGTTTTGAACGCCATCTTTAGATTTTAATTTCGTATATCATTTCTGGGTTTCAAATTTTCATATCTCACTATTTTTATTTTACTTTTTTGCGTTGAAGAACGGACTTTGAATATTTTTATCTTTTGCTTCTTAGTTTGAGTTTTGCATATCGTTTAACAGTTTCAAACGGCTTTAAAAGTGTTCGTGTTTTTAATAAGTTTAATTTTTGCATTTTTCACACTTTTGAGCTTCAAAGATTAAGAACGCATAATAAAGATGTAAAACACATGATGAATATAAAGAACAAACAATAATTACAAAACTAAAAATAAAAAGTGACTCTACTTACAACATCAGTTTTTTTAAGTTACTTGTTTTTCAAGAAAAATTGTAAGTTATTCATTCCATACAATTATAGTTTTTAAAATTTCATTATACAAACAACAAAAATAACTAATTAATTATATTATTGTCAGAATTTCTTATCGGTTCATTCTTAACAACTTTTTCTAGAATTTAAAGCTTAATACATGTAATTTGTCAAAATTTATAGTCCGGTCAAGGTATTTAAAATGTGGCAACCACACAAAAAAAACAAAGACATCAAATTCCGGCAATTCTCTTCATTAAAAATTGGCCAACTTCCGGCTAAACAAGAAACATGCTTTTATAGCTACACCAAAACCTATGACGAGAAAGTCTATAGAGAGAAAGCCCAAGATCTATACACACTCACAAAAAAAAAAACTAGACATATATGTACACACACTTGAAACACACAAATCCCGACCTTCGGCCACCAAAAAACACCCATCAAGTCCTAGATCTACAATCACCTACAAAAAAATTGAGACTGTAGAAAGAGAGAAAGAAGCGAGCACACACACCCACCACACACTAATCCCTACATCCATACATTTACTGGAGACAAAAGCCGTGGAGCTTGTTGTGGTCAGAGGTGGAGTGAAAGTGGAGAGAGGGGCCGTTTCAAACATAGACATAACACTCACAATCATGAAAAGAGAGATGGAGAGAGAGAGACAGAGCGGCTAGGCTTGAACACACAAACACTCTCACTTACTGTCTAGGGGAGGGAGGTTGCCTGGTAGTGAAAAAGACTAAGAAATAGTCACCAGTGATTGAGAGAAACTATCGATAGAGAGAGACATTGTGAGAGAGGGAAGTCGGAGACGGCTCGTTAAGAGAGGCTGAAAATGAGAGTTTTAATCAGGAAAGAGAGAAAGATAGAATGGGGTTTAATTAGATCGATTTTTTTCCTTTATTTCATATTATTATTATTAGGTTTTAGTAAGTAACGATTACATTTATTTGTAGAAATTTAGAAAGTTAATTATTAAAGGGTTAATTCAGATGTAAAAATAGTTGTTTAATTAAATGGATCCTATAAGTTTTTTTTATTTTTCTCATTACTATAACCTCTTATTGCAAAACGTCACCCCTAGCTTCCCACTTTACTACTTTAGCCAACTTAATAAGTTTCTACAAAATATGGTGCGATTCTCCATATTCTAGCGATATTACCAATATAAAAAATTACTAGGTATCATAATGTAACGTAAACTAAATTACTAACACATCAACTATCATATGTGTAAAAATAGAATTTAAACACCGTACTCACATTTGGGTGAGATTTGATGCTTGAGAGCATCCGATGTACGTATACTTCCCTTTTATCATTCTCATTTTTCTTTTACTTTAGCATCACAACATTCATCCCCGGTAATTTTTTTTTATCTTCCAACCAAGAAAATACTTATTTTTAGACTAACTATATTAAAATATAATAAACTTTGTCAACGTTGCTATTATATATAATCAACTTTTATATTTTTTTAAACAATACACTTAACTTTCTAAACTCTCCTATTGCATACAAGTTTAACTTCTAAACCGGTAATCAACCCGTTACCTTGATTCTGAGGGGGTGTTTGGGTAAGCTTATTCTGGGTAAGCTTATTCTGAGATTTCATTCCTTCTCTCATTCCGAGGGGGTGTTTAGGTAAGCTTATTTTTTTACCTTAAGCTTATTAGCTTTTTAACTTATGAGTTTTTTAGCTTTTGAGTTTATTAGTAAAAAAAATGTTTAGATTAGCTTATGACTTATAAGCTAATAAGCTATTTTTAAAAAAGTGTTTGACTTAACTTATTATTATAAAATGATTAAAAAAGACATGCTTACATTTGAGGAATAAAAGATATTGGGAAAAGTAGGAACTTTTAAGTAGCTTATAAGCTAGTAAGCTTAAAATACCATAATTTTCATAAAATAAACTAGTATGCAATAGGCTAATAAGCTTAAACAAACACCCCCTAATAAGCGAAAACAAACACCCCCTAATAACCAGACGAGGAAGAGGAAACAAACTAAATTAAAGCACGATAACTAATTTTATGAAAGAAACTCTCCATCCCTAATTTCATCACCACGCTTGCCACCTTCAACCACAGTCAACAGGGGATGTGTGTGTTTCTAGAGTCGTCAGCCACCGCCTTCAACCCTTGCAGTCTTCAAACAATTAACGAGAGATGTGTCTGTTTCCATATCTAAACCCAAAACAAAAACATTGAAAAATGTTTAGGGTGTGAAGATATGAAGCCCTCGAAGGTTCAAATCCCTCGGATCCGCCACCACCGTTGCCTTCAAATCCTTTTGGTCCGCCGTCGATATATGGGGGTTTGTTGCAGATACGGGTTTCTTGGTTCTTCATCTTTAGTTTTGATTTATACATTGTTCATGTTCAAGCATTTAAGAATTGTTCTCCATCTTCAAACTTATTTTTGTTCTTGGTTCAGTTTTCGATCTATGCATTAAACTGCGTGATTTTAGTATGAAATAACAATATATGGTTTTAGATTCAGGTTAATCTTCAATTTACAGATAATTTTAACTAGGGGTGAGCACGAGTACCGAAAATACCGAACCGTACCGGAACCGGTACCGAGTTAGAGCTTTCGGTCCGGTACTCGGTACTTGAAATAGTGCTAAATCGGTATTCGGGATTCGGTATTCGGGACTAGTACCGAAAAAACTACTTAAAATAGGTACCGGTACCGGTACCATAGTATGAATACTCGGTACGGTATTCGGTACCATCTTTAAACCAAATTCGGTATTCGGTAAAACCGATACCGGTACCAGTTCCGGTACCATGTTCACCCCTAGTTTTAACATACACACCACAATGAAAAAGAAAATTAAAAGAAAAACCCTTTCGTCGGTATGTGATCGGAGCGATCATGATTCACTTCATGTTAACAGTGAAATAGGATCACACCAACATCATTTCATCACGTATGATGGGATGATCAACCTCATACCAACTCTTTTAAGAAGCTTATAATATAAATTAATTAAACAACTTAAAGTTGTTAGTTTCTAAAATTACGCTTTTCAAAAAATAATCTAAAATAGTATCGTAAACCAAAAAATGAAGTAATTTAATAATATATACACACAAACACCACTATAAATATATAATAGTAACTAGATTAAATGTTTGTTAATACCCACAAATGTTTAAAGATAATAAATATTAGATAATTATAAGATGTATAAAAAATAATAATTTAAAAGAATATCAGATAATAAGAATTTAAAAAATAATATGTCAAACATTAAAACAAACTTTTATATACTACGTGGTTTAAAAATTAATTGAAATATTAAGGGATGGTCAATTAAAATATAAGTAAATGGTTATCCAATTTAGGGTATGTTTGGCGGAAGTAACTGGTAGCTGTAGCTGGAAGCTGGTAGCTGCTAGCTGGTAGCTGGAGCTTAATTATATAAAATAACAAAAAAGGACAAATAATAAAAATACAAGGAATTGTAAAACAATTTTAAAGAGGGTATTTAGGTAATTATATATATAAAAAACTTCAGCTAGTTTTAAAAGCTACTTTAAGAAGCTTTTTATTTTTGAGTTTTTTGTTTAAGAAAAAACTTTCAGCTTTTTAATCCGAACATAACTTGTAACTTTTTATTTCAAAACAAAAAGCTACCGGCTCCAAAAAGATACGTACCGAACATACCCAATAGTCTCATTTTTTCAAATTATGCATCTGACTTACCACCTATAATCTAACATGATTGGTCAAAATGATGAAAAGGTGTTTAATCTTTTAATGTCTAAATCAATGTAGAAGACAATAAAGTTAAATTAGAGAAGTAGTTTTAATCAAATTAAACTAATTATATTAAATTTCTATATTATAGTTTAAAAAACTTTACATCCTAAATTGTACATATTAGATATCCTAAATTCCGTAAATTATAGTTAAAAAGTTTACATCCTAAATTACACGTATTAGATAAGGCTGTGTTCAATAAAGTCAATTTAAAAAACATAATTCTGAAATTTTAATATTCAATCACAGGTGATTCAGTATACAATCACATGTGATTTGTAAAAGCATCACATGTGAATTACAAAAAATTTACGAAAATGCCACTCGGCCCAAATTTTTAAAATTTAATCTGGATCATTGATGACGTTGATCCAAAGACTAAAATTAGTCCATTAGAACTATAAATTATTTATGGATTATATTTAACATTCTTCATTAGATATATCCTTTGAAGTTTCGTATCTTAATTCCTAAGTTATAGTTTAACGCAGATTAAAGGTAAAATTAATTTTCAATTGATAATTTCAATATTGAAAACTTAAACTCGAAATTCAGCTTCAATTTTGACCAAAGTAAATGTTTAAGATTTAATTTCTACTAAATAAAATATTATCATTCTCTAATTAAATCGGTAAGGTTATTTTTTTATTTATATGATGATGATAATAGTAAGATCATCCACATGACATGTAATTCGGGTTGTTCAACCAGAATGACATATCACCTTCTCCTTTCATTTTTCTTTCCAAACCGATAGTATATGTTAACTTAATCTTACCACACATTTATTTTATTAACAATATATAATAGAGAGAGAAAGAGAGAAAATGTAAGAGAGGAGAGAGAGAGAGAGTGCTCTTCTATCGGATTGGAGGACTCAATTGAGTCACCCGATTGGTAAAATATGAGAGACGTACGGGTGTTCTAGCTCAAGCCAAGCTAGCCGTCCGGCTATACGAGTGGCCTGGCTAATGTGTTACTTTTTAAAGGATCGGTGGGGACGTTGAGACTAGTGGGATGGGAAGGAGGAAAATAAGAAGTCTAAAAATGATACTTTTATGGTACAATAACCTCCGACATGATTCTTCGTATTTAAACCCCTTTTTGACAATTTTCTGGAGATTGACTTTTGTAAACTCTTTATCCTTTTTAGCTTTGACCGATACCTGTTTATAGTGCTCCTCTTTACTGAATTCTAAACATTCTATAATTAATTTAAACGAGTTTTTAGGTACCCGTGCTTCGCTACGGGTTGGTACCACTGTTTAGAGCTTTTAGTTTATATGTTAATTTAAAAAATAACAATAATTCAAATATAAGTGAGTAATAATTAAGATCATGATCATCGTGTATTTACAACTAAAACGGAAAAATAAAAGATCAAACGAAAAAAGGAAAATATAGCACAAATATAACGTTATTTTTACTAAAAGTAAGACTAAAAAATATTTAATTTCTTTTGTAAAACATAAAACACAAAAAGTTCTTAAAAATTTAAAATGGTACAAAAAGCATTAGTTTTTCAATGATCGAATAACCAAGTCATTCATCAAATATCATAGTAGATAATCTACATTATACCTTTTGAAATTTAATTCTATAGTATTATGTTTCTGAAAAATATGACAATCTATTTGCTCTTATGATTTTGAAAAAAAAAAACATAAAGAACGTATTCAGATAAAATTTATATCGAAATATTGAAAAAATTGAGAAAGTCATAAATATTTATTTGATTTTACACAAAGTATTATATGTTAAACAATTATTAATAATAAACAAATAAGATGTCAAATTAATTGTTTAAATAAAAATAAAAACTTAAACTTGAAATCGTTGTGTTGAAGTATGAAGGTGTGATGAAAAAAGAAAAAGAAAAGCCACTTATGAAAAGAGAAATGATATTTAATTTCTCTTATGGATATAGAAGTATTGAATTGTGAAGGGGAGGAAGGTTTGAAAAAGAGTAGAAAATCAGTGCAAGGTGGACACGTGATATAGAGAGAGAAACCAAAAAAATGAAAAAAAAACACAAAATAGAGGCTCGAACATGAGATCTGTTCTATAAAAGGTGAAGGGACCAACCATCAGGCCAAATGAAATTTTCTATTTTGATTTCACAGATTAAATATAAATATCTAGAACTTTTTCATTCCTTCATTCCAACGCTTAGATTAAGAAGTTGATAGAAGAGAAGGAATTAGCCTATTCGCAATCGCAACTTCCTTTGAAAAAGCGGGTCCAATAACCTTCCTTGATCCGTTTGGAAATTCCCAACACTTCTCACCTACGTTTCCTCAAAAGATATCTTAGATATTACTGTTTATAAAGTTTCTGACAAATGTTATAGATATATAATTTGAAAATGTTGCTTTGAAATATTTCTCATGATTAACGATGAATTCTCAACATATCTAATTTAAATTTGAAAATCACCTTCACATCACTCGTATTTTATTTATTCTTTAACACAAAAAATATGCATACTTCACGTATACATACATTTCAAAGGTTTTTTTTAATAATAATTTTTTTCCCCTCTATCATCTCTTCTTTTTTTCTCTATTTAATGCTCCTCTCTCTTATCTCTCTTCTTCGGTTTTGAAATGTCGAGAATCACTATAAATTTTGAGTACCAAAGAATGGGGTACCAATTTTCCTCATAGATGAGATCGTGAACACCCCGTCAGTTTCCAAGGCCCGTATCCATTTGTCATGTTCCCCACTTCCCCGTTAGCCATGAAGAGCATACATATAATTTCCAACTCCACCCGGCCAATTTGCCAATCCTTTCATTGAGGTGATATGCGATAATTTCTAACATGAAAATTCCTCCTATGTAGTAAACCAAGAGACGCTTGATTAAATAGAAAGGAAAGGAAATAACAAAAGTGTATAAGGGAATACAAGAAATGTAATAAACATTCCCGAGTGCTAAAATTATCATTGATATTCATTATATACATGTATGCATGTATGTTTTGTGTACGTTGATGGTGGTGCCACTAGTAGTTAGAGATGGTGGTGGTGGTAAGTGGTCATAGCGTTATGGATTGTTGTTAGTGGCGATAGTAAGGTGCGGTGGTTGGTGATGGTGGTAGCAAATGTTAAAGGTGATGGTCAGTGTGGTGATGACATGTTGGTTGAGGCAACAATTAATGGCATCTAGTGGCAGCGGACGGTGGTCAAAGATAGCGGTGGTTGTGGTAGTCGATAAAGATGGCGATGTGAGGTGGTGGTGGTGGTAGTGGCGATGATCGGCGGTGTGGTACTGGTGGCAATGGCAGCGACAACAACATTTTATAACGGTGATGAGTGTAGCGGCGGTTGTGGTTGCTGTTGCACCAATACACACCTGAATCAATGGCAACGTTTGTAGTGGTTGTGGTCAATGGTGGAGACGATATTGTTGGTGGCGAAGATGATACTGGTAAAGGTGGCGATCAATGACAATTGCTGGTGACAAGCGATGGCTGATGGTGGCGGTGATTGTGATGGGTGGTGGTGGATGGAGGAGGCGATGGCAGCGACGGTGGTGGTAGATATATTGCATGTTGTAAGTGACGGTGGTGGTGATCAGTGCCTTGGTGGTGGCCTTAGATGATGGTGGTAGCGATATTGCATTTTGTAAGTGACGGTGGAGGTGATATGTGCCTTAGTGGAGATACATATATACGTGAATCCATTATGCTGAATCTATTTTCCCAAATTTATTAGTGAATGATTTATTACTTATTAATAGGTAACAATTGATTGTATTTCGTCAAACCAAACAATATTAATTATTACAATTTTTATTTCTAATCACCTAAAACCCCAACCAATCACTCTAAGGGTATGTTTGACAAAAGAGACTGTGACTGGAGCTGGGGTTAAGGCTGATTAATTGATAATTTCAACACCAAGCCATAATATACTTGAAAAGACTTTTATTTTAAAAACTCATGATTAATTGATAAACCCTAAAAATTATAATGTGATCGTTTGATTTAAAATATCTAAATAATAGCTTCTTTTTTTTAAATAAAATCAGTCGTATTATTTCAGAAATAGTTTCCATAAAGATAATTGACAGATGAAGACAAAAGAAGAAAAGCAAAAAGTAGTCTGGAGAGAGAGAGAGAGGGGGGGGGGGGGGGTTGGGTACATGATGACTTCCCTCACTTTTCTTCTGCATTTGAACCTTATTTTTCAACCTTCCTCATTATTACACTGTCAACACCTGCCTTATTAACCCTCTTTCTCACTCTACAAGTCCCAAAGCAACCTATATTTCTTTGATTTTTGATTTTTTTTAAAAAATACGTTACTTGTTAATAAAAGTTAGTAAATTATATATCTTATCTTATAATATATTAAATAAGAAAATAAGAGAAAGAAGTAAAAAGCTGGAACTTTTTTTTAACGAACAAACTAACAAAGGCCGTATCATCGAATGAAGTGATGGCAATACAAGTTTTAGAAACAAATTAAGTAGAATTGTCCCAAACCGTGGGAAACCCCGAGCCACAATCCGTAAACTTCTAAACCTCTGAATCCAAATCTTATACCACATCCACTCAAACCATAGCCACTCGAACGCCGCCTATAACACAACCTCACAAACCTTGGGCCGTGAGCCAAAACCATGGACCTCCAAACCACAACCTCTGGACCTTGAACTGTAACGACCCAGAACCATGAACCTCTGAACCTAAACCATGAACCACGAACTTCTTAACTTGAACCGCGCTGACCCAAAAGCATGAACCTCGAACTGCAACAACCCAAAACGTCAAAACCACGAAACACGGCTGGTAACCTTAAAGCCTCAAATGGCAACTTCGAAACACACTCAGAAAGCGAAAAAAAGAACCTTTGACCCCTCGAACACGCCCGGAAACCTTGAACACGAATAGAAAGAGTAAGAGTGAACATGTGAAAGACAACGTTGAAACCACGGCCGGTAAACTTGAAACCCCGTAGACGATATCAAAACACGACTGGAAAGCAAAAAATGAATCTTTCAACCCTCTAACCTTGAATGATTCTAAAAGGGAAGGAAGTAAGAGAAAGAAAATGAACATAAAGATGGAATCTATGAATGAGCTCTTTCGTCTAACCCTAGAACTAGATCGCTTCGTGAGCTCATTTAGTAGACAGCGAGTGTGCGCCCCTTTAAAGAAGAGATAGGGGCGAGTACTACACGAGCTCGTAAGTAAAGTACGGTACTAGCCTTGTCTACGAAGCAGAGCAACCTCGTCTTGCTTGCTTTTGGCGAAGCTTCTAGCACTTTGAATCCTCAAAACGACCGGAAACCTCGAACTTCAAACGAAAAAGAAAGATGTAGTAGAGAGGAGAAGTCCTTAGACCGCGGGCCTATGCTGACAGCCGGAGAAGGTGGTGGTGATGGTGATTTTTGAGATTAGGGTTTATCGGGGAAGGAAACAACGAGAATCAAATATGATGTTTATTTACACTTTAATTTTGCTAGAGAAAGGAGATTAATAATTAAAGCAAGTAATAATAAACATGATTAATAATAACGTGGTTAAAATGGTCGCGTTTTGCTGTGGGTTATGTATATTCACATTTTTTTGAATTAAAAAAATAATTTTACTTTCATAAATAATAATTTAAATTAACAAATAAGCAACTAAAAAGAAAGGAAAACCGAAAAATATAATGAAAATAAATAATAATAAACTTTTTGTGTTAGAAACGATTATATCTAAGTCAATAAAGAAAACGGATCTTTATCTTTAATATATATTAAAATTAAAATAGGTTATGATGTTATTATTTTATTTTTAAAATTTTTCTCACTAATTAATCTTTCTTTATTTTTTAAAACGGCTAGAATGAAGAGTTTTTTAGGGCAAAATCTTTAGGTGTGGATTTTGAGTTGGTCGCGGATCTTAAGTAGAAATAGATTACCTGTCTCTTTATTCGGATCCCATGTAATTCAAAAGTATTTTTTTTAACGAAACCCTATTTTCTGATCCAACAATTATCGCAAATCTGTTAAGCAATTTTCACTAACAACTATCGACTCACATGTCAATTCATATTTTTAATTCCACTAACAACTATTAGTGCAAATTTATAAGTATATCAATTTCTCTTATTCATCTTCCGATGTTCATGAATATTTTCTGATTTGTTATTGATATATGATATGTTTAAAGTTTCACGTCATAAATTTAGAAAATACATTTACAATCCTCCTTGTTGTTATAGAGAATATTAAGCTAGTATAGAAATAAAGAAAAGAAAACTAATTAAAATATTAACTTTAATAGAGAAATACCTGAAAAAAGTTGTTTAGTTTTCTAGCATAAAAGGTAAACAATAAAAAAAAATCAGTTTAAAGTGTTGGCCCATATACAAGGAAAGATGAATAAAAAGAAAGCAGGCCCATTTGGAAGGAAATTAAAAAAAGAGGAAACTGCACTAATGCAGTATGATAGAATCGAACGGAAGAATAAGCTTCCTAAACACGAGTCATTCATTAAATAAATAAATAAATGAATTAAAAACCTAAAACACAAAAATTTCAAATTTTTTTAATTAGTTATAATTCAACCAATAACAATCTTTAATTTTTTTCTAGTATTAACTCTAATGCAAGATTAGGTTTGAATTTTTGACTTTTTCTGTTCACTTATGATTTCTGATTTCGTAAATATCAAATTCCAATTTGATTTTAAGTTTCATATATATGAGGTGTTTTTGAATAAATTATATATTTATATTTAACAGATGTATTTAATTGTATATGTTTATAGTTTTTCTTTAAAACTTTTAATGTATAATGATTGATATAAATATAATTATATATTTATGATTGTTGCATTTTTATCTACGTTTTACTATAAATTTTACCGTAATCTAACGTGAATTTTAAAAAATATTTTTATTAGTACAAAAATATATTTCATAATTATTGAAAAAAGCGAGTTACTACTTTTGATTTTGTTTAAATCGAAACATAATGACACTTGATCTTTTTCAAGTAGAAAAAAGTATTTTCTTGCATATTTTCTTTAAAAAACTTTAAACCAGTGAATATCTTTATGGTTAATTTTATGTTTATGAATCATTACATCAATAATCATTTTTTATGATGTAATTTTGATTTAGTGTATATAAGAATATATATCTACAATCAATTAGTGAGGTGTAATCCCCTTTTATTACATTTTATATGTTGCAAGTTTTTTAAAGATTTTCCGTGCATGCACGAGTCATTCAATTAGTTTTATATTACAATGACAACTATTTATTGAGTAGAAGATTACAAATAAAAAGGGTAGTGATCCTTACACAACAAAAGTGATCATATATAGCAACTTTATATATTATCAACTTGTACCATGTGCATTAAGCCGTTAATTGTTTGTACCTTGTTGTGTATGACTAAAAATTGTTGTGTACGGATCAACTCCTTAATAAGCCATAACTTATCTATATAATTGAGCTATGTTATCATATATTAAAACGTAATCTTTTTTATTTCTAATAAAGTTACTATAAATAAATTTAACTATATTAGTAACAATAAATAAATAAACAAAATATTAATAATAAAATATAAAAAATAAGTTATAATGCACTAATATTGCCATATTCCTGGATAACACTCGATGGAAGACACTAATAAATGAAATAATTGGATTTGATAAAGTATTTCATGAAAAAATCAGGTCGTATACTTGTTTCTTAAATGAAGTTATTAGGACTCATTAAAACTCTACATACATTCAACTCCTTTAATTTAGTTTCTCATAAGACTTTGGGCTTTCCATTTACAGACTATTTAACTGTACTATATTATTTTCAATCCATTAATTTTTAAAAATTGAAAATTAATTATAAGATAACTATGCAATTATAGAAAGTTAAATATGATAACATAAGTTGTAATTGTCATTTTTAAAAACTAAAGTTATTTTTTCTATTTTTATCCATAGACTATGATTAGCATTCTCGTTATTTATTAAATAACGACCCACAAACAAACTAAAACAAATTACACACATGACACATACACCATTTATTGCTATGCAAGACCCCATAACTAGAGATATATGGTTCATGAATTGGATAATTTACGATAGTTCTAAGTTAATTATAATAATACATAAAGGGGCTTTCTGTTTTTACAATTTAAATTTATTGTAAATATAATATTTTAAAGTTTAATAACTAATCATTTTTATTTAAATTAAAACAAATTTTTTATCATGACAAGTTAAAATTGGATCTTAATCTTTATAAAGTGGATTTTTCAAATTTGAAAAGTTAACTAAGATTATCTAATAGATTTTATATTTGTTAGTATTTTATGTATAGGAGAATGCTAACCACAACCTGTGAATAAAAGTAAAAAAGATTATTATAATTTATAAAAATAATAATTGTAACTCATGTTTCATAATCAACCTTCCATGTTTAGAAAAAAATCTACTTGGATAATCTTTTAATTAGTTTTTAACTTTCCATACATGAAATAAGGTTACCATTTTAAAAAAGGCAAATTGCATTAAACCATAATGAACTTTGTCTTAGTTACTATTATATATAATCAACTTTATTTTTTTTAATAATATAACCAACTTTAATAATACCTACATTGTATGCAAGTAGTTGTATACTATGGAAGTTAAGGAAAACTTCATTATATATAACGGTAACTAAACAAAGACACATAAAAAGTTATTTGCATACAATGAGAGAATTATGAAAGTTAATTGCATTATTTTTAAAATTTTAAAGTTGGTTGTATACAATGGCAACTAAGATAACATTTATTGCATCTTCATGTAATTTGCCCTTTTAAAAACTTAAAATAATATTTTTTTTATTTTTATTCGCATCCCTAAGGGCTATGGTTTACATTTTCCTTATTTATATTAGAATCGAAGATTATTTGCGAGGTGCTGCCTCTAAAAATTTGGACTTGCAAAAAAATAAAATTAAAACAGCACTATTCGCTGCTGCTGTGCGTAGTCGCTACTTAGGGGATAAGAAGGATAAAATTGAAAACGGCCAGCTCTCTTTAATTTGCATTTCAATAAGATCAAATCCACAATTTCAATTTGAACCAGTTTTTTAAGGTTCCGGATATATAAAATGATTTCAATTTTGATTTAGAGTTTTATCTTTAACTCTTTAAGGTTTCATTTAATTGTATTAATGGCTTATAATTAACATGGATTTTTTATTTTCCATCTTTTGTCTACCTAGCTTGCCTTTTAAATGTAGAATTAATAAAAACTATATAAACGAACAAATTAAATTAGGTTGCATATAACTATGTTAGATCGATGAAAGCAAATGTCTTAATTTGTTACCACCACTTTATCCTTTTTTAATACTTACTTATATATTTCAAATAGTTTTAATGAATCTTTTATGATATTTAGTGAAAAGCTTGATAAACTCTAATCTTAACCGCCCTTACATGGAACCTATCCTTATGGACACCAATATAAGAGGACATTTAAAGGTGGTTGTGGCTAGTAGAGAGACTACCAATTCGAACCCGAAACCTTTGAGAGTGTTAGAACACAAGTTGCCTTCATTTCATTATTTTAGTTAATTTTTACTACTAGTTGTATTTTCTATAAGTATAAGGTAGATTATGAAAATACTTTATAGGTATATAACTAATATAATTCTATCATAATTCCCTTAAGCATTCCAGTTGTACTAAAAGTGTGTGTTCTTGGTGTTTACTCTCACGTTCATACTAAGATTATCATCTTCATTTACTATTAATTGAGATCCTACAATTGGTCTCTAAGCAAAGAGTGGTTCAAAAGGTACATCATCTTCATTA
The DNA here is from genome assembly GCA_038502395.1 of Dittrichia graveolens. NCBI lineage: Eukaryota > Viridiplantae > Streptophyta > Magnoliopsida > Asterales > Asteraceae > Dittrichia > Dittrichia graveolens. The sequence goes on from JARJIL010000002.1 coordinate 111,697,090, forward strand.
GATAAGAGTTTATCATTCTCATTTTCTCATTTTCATCTTCTTTTCATTAATCTCATCATCAATTCGGATTATTTAATTGCAATTGAAGATTGTTCAGTATTGATTTACTATTTTCAAGTTCATCTAAGCTGATTAACATTTATAAGATAACTTATATGTACACACACATATATATATATATTTATATCTTTTGTATGAAACCACTTTTAGAATTGGGGCGTTACACTCAAGTTCCACATCTATATCTATGTAGGTAAAATACACATCGACACTGTCAGACCTACTTGTAAGACACTGCCAAATCTTACAAGAAGTACACAATAAGCTTCTTGTGGTTATGTTGTACGAGGCGCGGTAATACAAGTCGGCACATTTGTGAAACCTCTGATGCATGAATAGAAAGGAATTCGATATGCTCCAGCCAGTAATATTGAGATCCGTCAACGTGTACTTCTCCGTCATAATAATGAGGGAACGGGTATTTTTGACTTTCGTACTGTAATAGCTATTTAAGATGACCTTAGTTGGGCAAGCCAAAATATTGGAAATGCATCTAAAATATCGGAGAACCGTTTTTATTGCGAGAACCAATCTTAGCCATTGATTTTGGATAATGGAATTTATGGATGAAGAACGTGGGGGGATTGAGTATGACAGGGTGCATGTAAGGAATTCATAGGTGGGCAATTCAATTGAAGGAGGGGGATTGGACGGCTATGATTGGTTCTCGTGCTTCTCGTAATAAAAACGGTTCTCAAATAAACTTTTCAATATATATATATATATATATATATATATATATATATATATAACACGGGTCTAGTGTTTTAACTAACTAAATTTTTTTTTATGGAGTACACATATCAATTATCCAAACATTAAACATTTAAACCTCTTGATTCTCAAACCCAAATCTAACAGTCCAAAAGCATCAAGATATTTTCTATTATTTAACTCCCAGTCTTTTTTTTCAAATAAAAGGAGGAAAGGAAAGAAAACGAGAGAAAATCATTTTTTTAAATCATCGTAATTTTAAGATAATAGATTTAGGATCAAAATAAATATAAACTTTCTATTTAAAGCCTTTCTTATTTTTATTTTCTTTCTTAAATAAAATTCGAGAATATTTTTCTTAAAAGTTTACTTTCAAATCTTTTCATTTTTTTTCTTAAAAAACCCAAGAAGAGAGTGTAAGAGCTAGCTAATTAAGTCAATCAATATATTAATTTCTCAACCGCTTAAATAATTTTATGAGTGGTGATGAATATTCTAGAAGAGTTTCTTGGTTTTATGTTAGTAATTAGGCTAATGCCGACACAAATATCGGATATACAAACAAAAACCGATCATGTTCTTAAATGGAAAATGGAACTCTTGTGTCGCACACGATGGCATAATAAACCAAAACCATGTACAAAGAGGTAGAGATGTAAATTAAGATGAGTGTGTGTTTGTGGTAAAGAGAGAGAGAGAAGAGGGGATTAAAGGTTCTAGGTCCCCTCAATTAGCCTAATTTCTATTTCTATACATATTTTTAGTTCAAGTCAATCAATTTATAATCAAGCAATCCTAATTAAAGTTGAAGGGTACGACGTAACATGCAACGTATGAGAACTAATCGACTGTGGTATGTAATTTAGGAGACATAATTTGACGGTTTCTTAGTTTTATGCTTATAAACTTTGATTGATTTCAAATAATCAAGCTTTCAATGATCAATCAATTGTTCTAGATTCGGTAAAGGTTTTCATGATATCAGTTCTTCGGTTCTTTTGTTGGTTAGTCACTTGTCTATTCTATGCCTCTTTCTTCTATTGAGTGTGCTTCGACAAATACTTTATGCTTTTCAATTTTAAATTTTGGGTTTATGTTATGATAAGTAGGAGCTCCATATATGATAATCCTAGTTCCTCTCTTGCACATAAACTTCCCGTTTCGGTTTTTCACTCATTGGCAACATATACAAACAAATTCCTATCATGGTGTTCCTTAAATGCAGGGTTATGTTAACTACTTTGGGTTCAAACAGGCGCCTTGATGGCTACCGGAGCTCGGAGTGGCACACTTGAAAATTAAATAATTATTGAGTGACATGACAAAACATTAGGATCATTTTGATATTTTGTGGCTGTGAATTTGTGTATAAACGTACATCTCAGTTTGAGGTGATGGTTGGGCTTCCCCACCACATTCCTAATCGTAACTTCTGCAAAAGGAATCCATCCACATATGCACTCCATTTTAACTAAATTTTCGGCTTTAATTTCATGTCGAAGCCTATCAGCTTAAAAGTAAGATGTCTGAGTATGTGTGCGTTTTTAATTTCATGTAGAAGGCGAAAAACACGAGAGAAGAAGATGAAAGACGATAGAAGATTTCACCTTTTTTAAGCAATCACAAACCCTAGTGTATATATATGTAATATATATATATATATACATATATATATATAGGGGAAGGTTCAAACGAGAACTGTTTTTCGTACGAAAACTGCGAGAACCAATCTTGGTCGTTCAATTTGGATAATGGAATTCATGGATGAAGAGCGTGTGGGATTGAGTGTGACAAGGTGCATGTAAGGAATTCATGGGTGGGCAATCCAATTGAAGGAGGGGGAATTGGACGGCTAAGATTAGTTCTCGCGGTTCTCGTACGAAAAACAGTTTTTGTTTGACTTTTGCCTTTCAAGAGGTAAGATTGATAGCAACCATGGATGTAAATAACGTAAGGCGTGGCATGACGGCGAGGTCAAACTTTAAGCTTTAGTAGTCATGGCGAAGCAATGATCTTTTTTAAGACGTCAAATTTGTATATATTTTATAATTATATATATCCAATTTATCATTATTAGTATACAAATTACACAAAGTTACACAAATGAGAAGCAAAGTAAAGATATACAAATTACAAAATATAATTTTATAGAGGTTTAATGCACGCATCGCAAAACGTATACAAAAATTGTCCAATTTTTTTTTTAATTTTTTTTTTGCGCTCCATGCCTTAAAAAACTCGTCATTTTGCGCATAAAGGCGCGCCTTGACAAGCCTTAGCACGTGCAACGCCTAACACTCACGCCTAGAGCTGTTTCTTAACGGTGGAGCCACACCTTGGTGACGCCATGGCGCAACTTTTAGAACACTGATAGCAACCATCACTTCCTATCACACTTGGTCGCTACACCGCCATATCGGTTTTTTTCTTACAACTCAACTACGTAGTGATCACTCCCCAATCTCCATCACTCTTCACCATATCAAATTTTAGGACTCACATATTATCCAAATAAACAATTAAACATAATCAAGAAAAGAAAAAAAGGATAAAAAACCACCACACAACACTTTTAACCGTGGCAATCTTCATACACCATGATCTTTAATGTAGTAATGGTGTGGAAATAGTAATGACCCTTGTGCGGTAGTGGCCTTCACACGACCACATCGCCACTCTGCCCTACCTGAAATCTCCAATGGGAGTGAACCCACCATTGTGGGGTGAGGGTAGGATGCCATTACATGGCGGTGTAGTGGGGAAGGGTAGGTGATGGGTATCACGCTAGAAAGAAAAAGTTGGTGAGACATGGGTCATGAAAACACACACACACACACTCTCTTTCTCTCTCTCTCTTGTTTATATGTTTTTAATTGGATAATATGTATTACGTGGGTCTCATAATTTGGTATAGTGGAAATGATAACTACGAGACTGAGTAGTAGGAATAGAAAATTGATGTGTTGGTGTGGTGTGTGTGGTAGGCTGTGAGTGTTGAGAATGCTTTAACAGGGTTGGTGATGTGCGTGTAGGCAGTGTTGACGGCGACGTTGACATCGACGTGCATTTGTGTCGGCGACGTACGTGGTAGGGTGAGAAGGGTTCTGTTTTTATAATTTTATTTATTTACCTAGCTACAAATATGTTCCATGAGAAAGTGTAGGAAGGATAGGACGGCAAGCGACTGTTTTTCTTTTATTTCAAAAAAAGCCTCAGTTCAATGTCACTTTGGTTGAAGTGTCGTCATATTTTGTTTTAGGTTATTGAGTTCACTGTTTTATGCTTTTGTGTTTTAAGTTACTCTTACAAGCATGCATCAAGTTGCACGTAATTTGGTTCACTTTTCTATTTAAAAATCAAAAACCCGATAATTCAAGTTCGTTTTAGAAAAAACTTAGAACAAATTAACTCCTAAATTTTAATTAATTTTAATTTTGTTATTTATGGTGACATTGGCACTGATACAGACTTAGATATATGTATTATGTATATATTGAGCATTATAATCATAGTATCAAAATTTCTGATACTTTTGTGCTAGCTTGTGATAAGTTGAGCTCTTGGTTAACCTCTGATATAATAGCATATGTGCGTACTAGAAATGAAGTTATACAGACACCAAGATCCATATATATATATATATGTATATATATATATATATATAAAATTATTTGATCTAATTAATAGCATACATATACATAATAATAATATATAGGAAAAAAGTTGTAGATACACCAAAATTGCAAAACCAAGAAGTAATTACCAACTATATATATATATATATATATATATATATGATACATTTGTAACTAAATAATCAAAATGAATTAATTTATGAAATATATATATATATATATATATATATTCATCATCCATCACATAATGGAACAGGCGTTTGGGTTATCGTCACTGAAAAGAGTGGTGAAGGCGTGGTTGGGAGTGTTTGGAGAATGAAACGCTTGAGGGACGTTTTTAACATAGCCAGAAGGGGCTTTTTTGTCATAGGCTTGAGGAGCATAAGGGTAATGAACAAGATTATAAGGTACATATGGCCACATTTCAGCTTTCTTTCCAGTGTTTTGGACCTTCTTTAACACCTTTTTTGGATCTACATAACCTTCCACTCTTACTCGGCTTTGTTTTCGGTTTACATCCACCGATTTCACACCTACGTACATGTAACAGATCGATCGATCGACACTAATCAATATATATATATATATATATATATATCTTATTAAATTTGGAAATGAACATGTGTTACATATATAACTTATTAAATGTTTTGCATTAAACTTGGTAATAATTAAGACTTAAATATAGAAACGTACATAATTACAGCAATTATAATGATATCAGCGGTGAAAGAGACATATATATAAATATATATAGGCAAAAGTTTAAACGAGAACTGTTTTTCGTACGAGAACCGCGAGAACTAATGTTAGCCATTTAAATATTCCCCCTCCTTCAATTGGATTGCCCACCCATGAATTCCTTACATGCACCCTGTCACACTCAATCCCCCCACGCTCTTCATCCATGAATTCCATTATCCAAAATGAACGACCAAGATTGGTTCTTGCAGTTCTCGTACGAAAAACAGTTTCGTTTGAACCCTCCCCTATATATATATACTAGCAAGGTACCTGCGCAATGTTGCGACGACAAATAATTTATATTTTACATCATGTTGCTTTTAAAAATATAATAATATGTTATTCGCGCAATTCAATGTCACGAAAAAATATCGTACAATGTCAGTTTTTTATTTTTTTTATTTGCATCAACTATTTTTTTAATTTTAAAAATAAATTCTAAAAGACATTAAAATAAGAAAAAGATTTATATTTATGAAATAAGGAAGAAGAAAAAATAAGATTTTGAAAATTATGTTGATGTGGATGGATAATTGTGTTTGTGTGAAATGATGTTTTAGTGTTAGAGAGATATTTTAAATAAATAAAAAGTTAAATTAAATTAGGAGAGAGAATGAAATGGTTAAAAATGAATATTTTAGTACATTCAAGTTACTTAAAATTAAGAGTTTTTAAGATTGTAAATATATTATGTAAAGGAGTAAAATATCACAATTTTGTTAGAATGAATTGCATAACATAAGTTTATTCAGTTATAATTTTCAGAGCTAGCATAATTAAATATCATGTACGTAATACAACACACACACATATATATATATATATATATATAATAGATTTTATAGATATAGAAAGCTGACCTGATAAAGAAGAAACAGCATTCTTGACTTTCCTTTCACAGCCATCACAGTCCATCTTCACTTTGATCTCAACTGTCTGAAACAAATATATATGCATGAAACCAGAGGTCACTAATTAATTAAATCTTGAAATTAAAACACACATGAAATCTAAGCTAGCAAAAGCATATGAAAGTTAAAGAAAGCAATATATTACGGCCGGGGAGTTAATTGGTTAATAATAAAGAGAGATATATATATATATATCGTCTACGTACCTCCAAAGTTTTGCGTTTGCCTTTTCTTGTAGTGGTAACAGAACAAAGATCCGACAGATGATCCAAATAACCCATATTTGATTATTCACCAGATGGATGGATGGATGGATGGATCTTTACAAGCTTAATTATAAAAGCTGTGTGTTTATATATATGTGAGCTGAGTACGTGTTTTGTATTAATTGTAAATAGAAGGTGGTTTTTAGGTTAGAGGATGAAGTAGAAGAAGGTGTGAGGTATTTATAGGGAAAGAATGGAAGGAAGAATAATAAAATACGAGGAAGGGTTTGGAGAGAAAACAAGCTAAGCTAGCCAGCTGTGATAATTCAAGTCTACCCTGTTACTGTTAGCTTGCAGCGATATATTGAATAATAAGTATTAATTGCTTAGATTTCATACATCACATGAAATTTAATATTCCAAAATTTTCGGTTAATTAGTGCATGCATTCAAAAACAGAATCTATAACTACTATTACATGTTTTATGTAAATAATTAATACAAATATTCAAAGCACAAACTCTTTGTTACTTGCGTATTACGCGATTACTACACCAGTTAATTAATTTTAATATAACTTAATAAAAGATTGGGTGTTACGCGATGTTAACAATATTAGATGTAATATTCTTAATATGCATGTAACTAATAAAATGAAGAAATTAATATATTTATAAGGTGATAAATGAATTAAAAGAATATTAAAGTAAAGAAAATGAGATGGGCCAACAGGGATCCAATGATGAGAGAAAATTCAAAGCCTAAAATCTAAGGGTCCGTTTGGTTCGTGGAATGAATATAAAGGAATTGGAATTTGACCAAGGAATTGGAATTCACAGGAATTGGAATTCATAGGAATTGGAATTTGTGAAAAACTATATCTTGTTTGGTTAGTAAAATCCGGAATTGGAATCTAACCAAAAATAAATTAATTCAATATGTATAAACCAAAATAAATTATATTTTGGCGGCGGTGGTAGTGGTGACGGTGGAGGTGGCGATGTCGCCGGTGGTGGCGGTAGCGTTGGTGGTGGTGGTGTCAGCGGCGGCGACGATGGTGGTGACGGGTGGCGACGGCCGTATTGGGGTGGCGGGGGGTGGTAATGACGGCATCCGTGACGTTGGTGGCGGGGACGGGTGGTGAGGGAGATAACGGGTGGCGGCGGCAGTTGGTAGATGGCGGTGGCGATAGCGATGGCGGTCGATGGTAGGGGTAGGGTGGTGGTGAGGGTGGGTAGGGGTCAGGTAGGGTAGGGTGGAGTAGGGTGGGTGGGTGGGGTCCGTGGGGTAGGGTGGGGTCGGGTAGGGTAGGGGTGGAGTGGTGGTAGGGGGTGGGGTTGGAGACAACAATTATGTTTTAAGATTCCTTATGAATTTGACGAATTCCATCCATTTGGAGAAGGAATTCCCAATTCCTTGATTTAAAGAATTCATTGGAATGGTCAAATTCCATTCCATGAATTCCGCGAACCAAACACAAACAAGATTTAGGAATGCTCAATTCCAATTCCGTCCAATTCCATCAAATTCCAGCGAACCAAACGCTCCCTAAGTGTAGCTACCAACTTTGGGGTATTTTAATTTTAAACAAATATCAATCATTAATCCAACAGGCGTTTTCTGTAATTCCGTGTTAATCTTCTGTTTATGGGCTGTTTACCTCTCTCTCTCTTCTTTACAACAACAATTCGGTCGAGATGATGCGCAACTAACATCTTTCAAGTATGTATACAAATAATAATAAAGCCTGACATTAGTAAAACAATATTTTTGGATTTTTTTTTTCAAAAGAGATCGCGAAGCCTTTAAATATGACATTTACTTGAACTTTGTTTCTTTGGTTGTTTTTCACTTGTTGGATTTACATATATGCATTGATGAGTTAATAATGATCAAATATTAAAATACTTTTATTAATCATCATTAATGATTATAAATATTACTCGTAATAAAAACGATTATCAAAATTAAAAACTCAATTTTAACTTTAAATGGTGAAAGTATAATAATATAAAATTAACACAACTTCGTTACTTTCTTAACTCAACCACTTTATCTATTATTATATTGGTTAATCAACTTTCAATTTTATGTTGATTATAATTCACGATGTCATCTATTTTATTAAGGCACACAAATATATCCCTTTTTGTACGAGAACTGTTTTTAACGTTATTAATGACTTATTAGTAGGGATATTTTGGTAATTTATATATTTATCCGATCGTAAATTGTGTCAAGGATACACACACACACACACACATATATATATATATATATAGGAGATGATTCATTTGAGAACCGTTTTTATTGCGAGTACTGTAAGAACAAATTTTGTCCCTTGATTAAAATAAATCAATAACCAATAAAAATAACTGCTCATTAATGATGCATTAATGGCTCATTAATGACGCATTAATGAGAGATATTTTGGGAAAATTAAGGCTCGACTTTAATAACAACTCGTCTGGACGTAATTCACGGTGAAAAATTATATAAAAGACTAAAATACACCTATTAATATGCATAAATGACAATTACAAATTTAACATTTCTTTTTTAAATTTAAAACTTTGTACGACAAAATATTATCAAAATTTTCATAAGAGTTTAGTATATAAAAGTGTATTGAAGTTGTTATTTTTTGTTATTATGTATACCAAACTTTCAAAACTACCATTAAGTGTACTGAAGTCTCAAAAACTAACATTTGACATACCCAGTTACCTACATAATAGATAATCAGTAATTTCTTATATTTTTTTAATTACAACACTTGTCACCTTATTAATTATTATCACCTCATTTTTACTTCAACAAAATAAAGATGAAGATGTGTTCTTCCTTCAAGAATATCTTCATCTAAACCCATCTAATCTAGAATAATTGATACTAAACCCTTTTCATAAATATGTATTTTTTTAATATTTAGAAAATGTAAAAGAAAACACTGTCAAACACTTTAGAAACGTTAACATTTATTATTAAAAAAATTCAAAACTTAAATTTATTAATGAATTCAAATTCCTACTCTCTAATAATCTTTTAATATTAATAAAAGAATAATATTCATTAATTTAATTAGATAATCATTAGATCATTAATTGGTTTCTTGGGTAGGGGGAGGGTTGTATAAGAGCACCATTGCGCACCCCTCAAACCAAGCGTTCAACCCCTTCTTGAGTTCCGATATAGTGCTAAAAATCAGACACTTCATTTAGTTAAAATTAGCATTATTATTTAATTAGACAATCCTAGTTATTCATTTATTCAAAATTAAAACACAACTTTGACTTGAAATAAAAAGCTTGTTCAAAATCAATTAAAATAATTTACTTAAGTAGTTAGATATCAAATAAATATTGAAGAAAGAAAGTTATAGATTATAATATGTATCTCTTATCTCTTAATTTACATAATGCTTATATCTTAACATAATATTTATATTAATCTATAAAAATTATTTTTTATCGTTTAATATTAATAAAAAAACTAACATTCATTATTATTTTAAATCAAAAATTTATCGTCACCTATATAATATATCATACGCTTAGCTAGCTATTAATATTCAAACATGTTAATATTCAACGTTTTCTACACACATTATTGAGTAACAAATAACTTCGACCATATAAAACGACACGCGTTTATAGTTTTTAATACAAATGTCAATCATAGCTCTCACTTGGATGTAAATTAACATGATTTTTTCAAAATGAAGATGAGTAGTATATGATCATTTATAATTATTATTACCATAACACGTCTTTAAATTTAGAATGCCACGTACGTAATATTCAAACACGTACCCTACGCCACTAAAATAAATAATATATGTTACTTGGCGTTTCAACTTTCAACTATATAATGATTTTTTTGTTTTGTTTTAAATTATTAATTATCTTAATTAATCGTCTCCTTATAATTTCAAGTTAAAGCGATATTTTTGAAGAGTTAATTACAAGAGTTGACAACTTAAATAAAACATATTAATTAACTTACCAACATAAATAAGTGAATGAATTAAATTCTCACTTAATTCTTTTTAAACTGATTCATTATATAAAACTCTTTTACTTTTCCCAGAAAACCTTGAATTTCTAGAGACTTCTTGCTATCCTTATTTTTTTAAAATAATTTCTATTTTTAAAGACAAGATAAATTTTTAATTATTATTATAAAATGAACAAGTTATAAATAATAATAATAAATATTACTTATAATAATCATAATAATAATAAAAAATAAATAATAATAGCAACAATACTAAAATACTATATAAAAAATAAAAACTATGGATAATGCCATAAGGATTCCTGGGATTCTGAAAAAATTGAAATTTAATTCCTAAAGATTTCTGTGTTTGGTTCACTTTAATGAGAGAATCTGAAAGAATTGGAATCCATCAAATGAAGGAAAGTGAATTCCATAAATAGATAGAATGATTTTAAAATCCTTTGAATGAGGTAATGTGGAATATTACCTTGTTACTTTTAAACATCTCTATAGCCCTAATATATCTATCTCGTTCCATCGACATAACACGTAAGCCGACTCTATCCTCCAAACACCGATGGCTTCTTCCTCCGCCGCTTTCCCCCATCACCGCCTCTACACCCCACCTAGCAGCCTTCCTTTGCCATCGCTTCAAAACCCTCCACCGCAGCCTCAAGACTCTCCACCGCAGCCTTCCTCTGTCGCCACTTTCAGACCCTCCACTGCAATCTTCATTTGTCGCCGTCTCTAGACCCTCCGTCGTAGCCTTCCTCTGCCAAACCCTCTACCGCAGCCTTCCTCCACCATAGCCTTCTTACGCTGTTGTCTTCAGACCCTTCGCCGCAACCTTCCTCTACCGTTGTCTCCAGATCCTTCGCTAGACCCTTCGCCACAACCTTCCTTCGCTGTCGCCTCCAGAACCTCTGTCATAGTCTTCCTCCGTTAGACCTTTCGTTGTATCCTTCCTCTGCCAGACTTTTCGCCGCCACCTCCAGACCCTCTGTTGAAGCATCTTCTTCATCAGTCGCAGTCGCCACATCCAAACTAAAAATAAGTAATATCTTATAATTTATATAATATATTTTTACATAAAAGTTATAAAACAAATTAAAAATAAGTAAAAAGAACAAGAAGTGTAATTATGTTATTTTACATTACTGAAACCAAATTCCAATTTCATTTCTTACCAACCAAATAGATCACAGATTCAAATTCCAATTTCTGACAGATTCCAATTCCTTCACAAATTTCAATTCCCTCATAAACATCCTGCGAACCAAACGCCAACTAAAATGATTTTTACTTTAATAATCAAAAAGTAAGGTGATGAGAAAAGCTTCAAGTTTTTATTTTCTAGTTTTCATTGCAGAAGAAAAGTATAATATAGCTTTGGATCGGCACTCTTTTGTGTTGTTAATTTAGTCTCCTTTAAAACTTCATCCTCTTGCAACTAACCATTCAATACATACTTTTGATTTATAAGGATTTAGGTCCATTATTACTTCTCTAATCATGAGCTGTTTGAAATGTTCAGGATCACTGGTAAATAAAGACATTGTATGGTTTGTGGTTTCTTATTAATAATAATATTTGGCTTTTCAAAAAAAATAAAAAATCAGGACCATTATTAAAAGTTGTATGTTCATAGTTCTCAATTCTTACTCTGACAAATGGATTTCTAGCTTTGGCATGTTTTTTGGAAAGTCGGGCTATGTTTAGATGCACCCAACGAGGATCCGTCTCTTTTGAAACTTTTCAAACATCTTACCATTAAGCTATGTGGAAACGGTTCTTTACTTCATCGTCTCACTTCTCATCCATTTTATTTGGAAGTTTTGTTGGTTGTAATAAGGAATTAGGCCCATTATTAAGTATTCACACAAGATCCATTCCAAGTAAGAAGGGAGAAACTGTTTTCTTTTTGCCCATTTATGTATGTTTATTTTATGTAAGGAAGGAGAAACTATTTTTGCCCTTTTTATTTTTGATTTTTATCACACACTCTCTCTCTGTAGAATATAATTGTATACGGCACATTCCGTAAAAAAATTTAGTAAAATAATGTGTTTTACTAACTTTAGGTACATTTAAATACATATATAAGTGTTATATATATAGGGGAAGGTTCATTTGAGAACCGTTTTTATTGCGAGAACCGCGATAACCAATCTTAGCCGTTCATTTTAGATAATGGAATTCATGGATGAAGAGCGTGCGAGGATTGAGTGTGGCAGGGGGCATGTAAGAAATTAATGGGTGGACAATCCAATTGAAGGAGGGGGAATTGGACGGCTAAGATTGGTTCTCGCAATAAAAACGGTTCTCAAATGAACTTTTCACTATATATATTAACTTCTTAGTGGGTTTGTATTCTCCGTTATGATAGCTTCGAAACGATATATAATCGTCCAAACCGGAGTATATGAATGAGATGCCGATACTCAAAGTTGGGTACTTGGAATGGAATTTGACAAAAGCGAGTGTGGGAATATGTAGGGCTTACAAGCTTTTTTTTGGGTGGTTTTACTCCAAGTCCTACTCCTACCCACGCGCTAGGGGGTGCCGATGGTGTATTTCATAGGCTAAATTCGCTGAACATGACCCCGTTTTTGTAACTAAAACGTACCGAAAATCGTTTAATTCTCTGGACACACTCGTCATAGATATACACACTGCTTCCCTCTTTGTTCTCACAATAGTCCGATGTATATCATATACTTACACAAAGATAAAGATTAAAGACAATAAAAACTAAACAAATAGAACCTTGGTTTTCGTCTCCGGTGATTTTCAAAAGCTTAGTCTCTCATGTCTTCAAGATCCTTAAAAATTATCTTTAACAACATTGATCTTGATTGGAGATTGAAAGATTAGAACTTGGAAAAAATTTTGTTGATCAAAAGGCTGGGTTTTTTTTATGCTTTGCCGTGGGTTCGTATCTCGCAAATCCCAAAATATGTTTCACTCAAGTTTTTCAACGACATTTCTAGGCAAGTGGTCATCTTTGACACTAAATCTGCTTGGACTATTGTATCCTGGGAACAGACGACAAATCTGTTTAAGGGACTTGTGTTAGACACGAGTTTCAGCCATTCTTCAGGTCTTCATTTGTTGAAGTTACTGAAATTCAGATTTCAGGGTTTGATCCTGAACCTGATCTTTTCAGGATACGTTCGTGAACCCGAACCTTCAGTATTCGTTTGTAAATCTGAACCTTTCAAGAATCAGTTTCCTGAAATACCTTTCAAGTTTAGTTCTTTAGTTTTTAGAACATGAGTTTCAGAATTAGTTTCCTGAACTATTTTCAGTACACATTATCAGATATCATTTTTAGTAAATGGTTTTATTAACACTTTCAACCGAGATTTTGAATTAAAATTGTTTCGGGTGGCACACCTCAGCACGAAGTAAGCAAAATGATTGTTACTATAGCTTGAGAAAGAATATGATAGAAAAACAACAAGACACGATTATACTCTTTGGTCATAAACACATCAAATATAGATCGTCGCTCATAAATTTGGAAACCATCCCAAGATTAGTTTTCAAAATTATTGCGAGAATCGTGATTACCAATCTTAGCCGTCCAATTCCCCCTTCTTCATTTGGATTTTCCACCCATAGATTCCTTACATACATCTTTCCACACCCAAACCCCCACGCTCTTCATCCATGAATTCTACTCACTAATTGAACGGTTAAAATTGGTTCTCCCGGTTCTCACACTAATAATGGTTCTCAAATGAACTCTCCCCTGTTGAGAACCATTATTAGTGAGTGGAATTCATGTATGAAGAGCGTGGAGGGATTGGGTGTGAGAACCATTATATATATATATATATATATATATATATATATATATATATATATATATATATATATATAGGGGACGGTTCAAACGAGAACTGATTTTTGTATGAGAACTGTGAGAACCAATCATAGCCGTTGATCAAAAAGATGGAGGGTCCAGATTAAAGAGTTAATGGATAACCTTAAACTAATCAAACTTATCCTTAATTAATTAAGGGCAATTTGGATATTTTCATATTACCCTCACTTTTTTTAAACTAATATATCCATCAAATGAAAAGGTATTAAATTACGAAAATTATACAAAATTAACGATAAAATTATGTTCTTTAATTTGAGTCAGATCTAGCTATATTTTTTCAATTTTTTTTGTATTTGCTGGGGTTTTTTCTAGTACAGTCGACATTTGCACATGTGCAAATATATGCACTTGTGCAAATGCGCATATTCACCTAGTTTTTTTAGTACAGATGTAGATATGCACATGTGCAAAATTTGCACATTGCATATATCAAGAGCTGTAAATGATTGGCTAGAAATGGTTCTCGTTAATTTGGTATAATTTTCGTAATTTAACACCTTTTCGTTTGATTGATATATTACTTTTAAAAAATGGGGGGTAATGTAAAAATGTCCATACCACCCTTTCCCATTTAAAATAAATAAAAAAGATAAGAAATTAAATGATACGGCTATAAGTTTCCAAAGTCAAAGTTTGTGTACTGTAATGTATTTATTTATTTATTATTATTATTACTATTATTATTATTGTGTTTGTAACGATAAGATGCAATGTTTTTAGACAAGATGCAGTGATTTTTAAACAAGATGTATTGGTTCTTAAATAAGAATCCATCGATTAATTCGTGCATGATAGACTAGTTTTAAGAGAACTCAATGTTTTATATATTATGCAATGATTTTAAGTTGAATGCAATGATTTTATAGACTAGATGCAGTTTCCTAAAGTTCTTATTTTAGAAACCGTTTCTATTGGATCCTCACCCTATATATATAAGGTTCATTTGAGAACCGTTTTTATTGCGAGAACCAATCTTAGCCGTTCATTTTGGATAATGGAATTGATGGATGAAGAGCATGGGGGGATTGAGTGTGGCAGGGTGCATGTAAGGAATTCATGGGTGGGCAATCCAATTGAAGGAGGGGGAATTGGACGGCTAAGATTGGTTCTCGCGGTTCTCGCAATAAAAACGGTTCTCAAATTAACTTTTCACTATATATATATATATATATATATATATATATAATATGTGTTATTGTTACACATACTACAATTGTATTAGGGTCTGTTGCCTAACGAAAATTTGTAAAAATGAAAAAACCAGACTGGGTTTAACTGGGCCTGGCCCAAAAGGAACTTCAATTAATCAATACTTTGAGATCTCAATAACATAACGTCATAAGACGTCTTTCTCTATCCAACTCAACTGTCTTCTTAAAATAATTTTCAAATGGACCCTAGTCACATTAAAAAAAACCCCACTTTTTTGTACGGTGAAACATGAATAATAAAAGCTTATTTGAGTCGGCTTATGTACCCACTTCTAGGGATCGAGATGCTAGGTGGCTTAAAAATGATTTCAGTAATGGTGATTATACAGTCTTTTGTCTGATGTAATTATTGACTTTTAGCAGTTATGTTGTGAATTCTAATAAAAAACGTGCCATTTCTTCAAGCGGGATGCTTTTGTGATGTTATTTAGGTGGAATTGGGACTTAGGACGTTACATAAAGTGTTTGTATGAATACGTGTTTTACTTTTGTTCTGCATCAGAGTTTGCAAATAATAGTTCGCTTGACCAATTAAGAACTTTATATAGTTGGCAGTTTTAGACTCTTACTTCTTCAATGCAAATTTATCAACTGATATATATGTGGCCTATCATTTTAATACTCAACGACTCAGGAGGTGTAATTAAATTAAATTAAAATAATAAGCAGCAAATGTTAGCATTTTGTAGATAAAGGTCTGTTGATCATACAAACTCCAATTCTATCATTTCCAGAAAATTAAAGAAATAAGTTGATCCAGGAGATCATTAGTGATTAATCGTTGTTTTAGTTGGATTGGCGAATATACACAGAATCGCAGAAGAAACAATAATGAAAACTGGAAATTCATATAATAAGACTAAGATGCAAACGAATATGTGAATCTTACCTAAATCAATTGCTCAACATGTTTCGATTTCCGAGCAAATACGTCATATGAATCTATGGGTTCCTAACCTAGAAAACATTATCGTGTAGCATACTTACAGATCAGTTAGAGTGCCTCAAAATTCAGAACGATCTGGTGCTGCAGCAATCAGCTCTCTGCCAGAAATTTTAACTGCATTATCGTTAAACGGATCTCCCTCGCCGTCGCTTACCTCTTCTGTTGGCGGTGGAAGAGAAACAACCTCGCGAAGTCCGTGAATCACAACCCAATCACTGTAATACATGTCCGGGAAAGTAATCGGAACTTCATTCACCTTAAAAGAGCTTCCAGATCTATTAATTACGATTTTAAATCCGTCCAAATACGTATCAAAACTGGTTCCGTCATCGACGTTGGTAAGATCTGTCCACGAAATCTTACATGGCAACACATGCCGGTGAAACAGAGACTGGTAATCTGGAAACCGACCGGAATAATCAATCATGACTTCATCATTCGGTGCGAAAACAGTCAATGTAGGTTGACTGTGAAACCCTAGCAATTGCAAATTTAGAAACGAAGCAATCACAGAGTATCCTCTAGATATCAACACGTTAGCACCATCGTGAAACGAGAAATTAATGTAACCACCAAACGACGCTGTACAATGATCTAAGCTAGCGGCTTGCATCGTAGTATCTGGAATAGTGAAGTTCGGATCGAAGAAGGTCTCGATAGCAAATACGATCAGCGATCCATCATCAAAAATAGGAGATCCGACAATTTTCACGTTGCTTATCGAAACTTGATCGGACGATGAAGGTGTCGTGACGGTGAGGAAGGTAGAAGGATCGACGGTGGGGATTTTTGTGCCGAATGGGAGTGATCGGAAGCTAGAAAGGGAAAAAGCCATCGGAGAGAAGTGGAGTTGAAGGAGGGAGAGAGATGGCTGGCCGTACTCAGCGAAGGCAGAGTCAGGAGGGGTGAAGATGGTGGCGGAGTTATGGTATGAAAGCAAGACGTCGGAGACGAGATTGAGGGTTAAGGACATTGCGACGTAGCCGGAATTGGAGAGAGTGTCGGCGGCGTTAGTGACAGTTTCCGACGAGAGAGCAGAGGTACGACGGAAGGTAGCTATGAGGGAAGCTGCAGCTAGGATCATCACCAGTTTCACCGCCATTGGCGAGCAATCTGTGAGGTTGGAAGTGGTGGCTGGTTGTTGATAATGTTGATTTCAACGTGACACAGCTAGACCGGGGTTAAGTGTAAAATCCGATGGTTAAGGTAGTCATTTTGGCGGGAAGATTAGTTACAGATGAAAACTCTTATGCTTTTAAATGTTTTTTTATTTATTAACACCCCTTTTTTTTATTCAAATCAAATAAATTCGATGAAATTAAGTAAATTTGATCGGATTTTAGTTTTAGGGATTCGATCCGTCCAAAATGCTCTATATTTACATTTTTTTTGTTAACACCTCTATTTCTTCTCAAGAAAATCAAAATGCTCTATATTTTCATTTTTTTTGTTAACACCTCTATTTCTTCTCAAGAAAATCAAAATGCTCTATATTTACATTTTTTTTGTTAACACCTCTATTTCTTCTCAAGAAAATCAAAATGCTCTATATTTTCAATTTTTTTGTTAGACTTATATGGCTTAATTATATATAGGTACTCAAATCTTACACGTGACCTTGATCAAATAATATAATAAGCCTTTTATTTATTTTGAGTTAAGTTGCGAGGTCTAGAAATCTAAGTTACCGT
The DNA here is from genome assembly GCA_038502395.1 of Dittrichia graveolens. NCBI lineage: Eukaryota > Viridiplantae > Streptophyta > Magnoliopsida > Asterales > Asteraceae > Dittrichia > Dittrichia graveolens. The sequence continues at coordinate 111,715,099 of JARJIL010000002.1, forward strand.
ATTCAATTCTGAGGTTGGTTCGACTTGAAAACTAATTAAATATATAATAATTCGATGATAAAGTTTTTAAGGACTTGGTGAATGAGAGTAGTCTATCTGATTTGATTTGGTCAGAGGAGAACCTTCTTCAATCATGTGCTCAAATTTGTTGATACATTGATACATATATATATATATATATATATATATATATATATATACATATATATATATATATTCAAAAGTTATATGAAAATTAAGTTAGTTTATTGTAAAAAAAAGACCAAGCACAAACGCTGGCTCTAGATGAATCTAGATTTAGTTTGTGAAAAAGAATCCGACATCCATGACTAGCCTGGGTTTGTTTTTTATTTTTTATAACTACAATAGCTAGAATTTATATAAGTCTAGTTTTCAATAGAAAAATTAATCAAGGGACGTACCCGTACGTGTTATTACATAAGTTCAATCATGCATGTACCATCTAGTTTAAATTGTCTACTTTACGCAATTGATTAAGGGGAAACAACGATAGATGTTGTCAAGTTTAAATAACTTAAATGCACCTTATTTAAAAGGTATGCGAGTATAAAAATATCTAAATTAATTAGGTGTTGTTGGTAACATGTATCAATTTTTTCATTGATTAAATATTTTTTGTTTTTAATAGGAAGCTGAAGATGGTATTAAATTGCAACCGGTCCGTATAAAGCATGTGTGTTAGCTAGTATCATGAGTGATGGATCCAAGAATTGTGGTAATGGGCACACCAATTGTTAAGACATGTTTGATAAGATATTGAAACTAGTTTACTTTTACATGTTAAATCTGGTTGAATTGTGACGACAGAGTTACCAATTGTTAGGACATTTTTGATAACATATCGAAACTAGTTTATATTTGCATGTTAAAACAGGTTGAGTAGTATAGTTATACAAGTATCTATTTTACAGTTTGCATCGAATCCTCTTTATCAAAATAAGAACTAAAAAGAGAAATGTCTTTATCAAAATAAGAACTAAAAAGAGAAATGATACACAAAAGAAATTCTAAAATGACTCAACACTTAAAAAACCATTTCAAAATTTTGCAAAAATCACTCAAAAGTAAAAGATTAAACAAAAGTCCCAATAAACCACTAATAATACTAAAATGAGAAAAATAAAATAGAAAAAAAATACTCCTCCTAATCAGTTTTTATGGACAAACCAACAATCAGGTAGCAATATCTAGTTCATTTTATCACTTTTCAATTTGCAGTCCATTATTTCATATCGCCACATGTATTTAAATTCAAAATCAAATATTGATAGCAATAAATTCACAGATAATATCAACAAATTTCATAATTTTAACCAAAAAAGGATGATAGAGTTAAGTAACGTACTTGAATGAAGAGGGCAAGTCACAAGCAACTGAAGCCCGAATATCAACAAGAAGGATGGAACAATCAATATTTGCAGTGTTCGCTAAATGTCTGAATCTCTAAGGCACTGCCAAACATCTGAAGTTACGAGTGAAATGTGTTTGTCGGTGGAGGATCTAAGTTTTCTAATGTCTGGTTGCACCAAATAACAACAAAAATAAAACTAATTGAAATTTAGGAATTTCTTTGAAATTTTTCGGACTTCCAGCTACTCGGATTGGATTAATAGCGTTTATATTTTTATATATATAACCGAACATCACAACTACGAGCCCAATTCATGTTTTAAACTCAAAAGAATATATTTTACAAACAAAAAGGTGTATTTAAGTATGATTTATTATGTTAAATTATTAAACTTTATTAAGTTATTATTGTCCCAAAAAAAACACCCTAAAATTTAATTGGTTACACGCGTTAAAAATCTTAAAAGTTTTCATATCGCGTGATTGGCCAAAAGATAGCATGTGACATCGTTCCATACAAATCCACCCCTGGGCTTTATTATTTTGTTAGGCTGTATGTATATCTGGATGTTTTAAGGGGGAGTGTGCCCCTTCTTTTACACAATTGCCCCGAAAATATGATGGTACCATTTCATTTCATTTATTTGTTAGCTATCCGATAAGATTCTTTTTTTTCTTTTTTCTTTTTTTTTCCAAATAACTATTGATAGACTAGGCGGCCCTTCTTAATTTCCCCAAAAGTTACACCCTTGATCGAGCGGGCCCACCAGTAACGCGCCAAAGCCACTTGTTGGCACCGTACACGGTATGCCGGTGTCTTTAATTCTAATCTCCCCCAAGTTCCCAACTTTAAATATAAATACATGCTCATTTGCAATTGCATGGCTCGCCTTCAATTCATTCATTTTCAAGCAAAATAAAAACAATACATAAATGCAAACCTCATCCTTCTTCCAGCCCCTAACACCTGCCGGAAGTCCGTTCTCCGGCGAGACCCTTCAATCCAGAAGAAGAGCTGTTGGTAACGATCATAATAGTCGACTGCAGACAACAATAGTGGCGGCGTTCAAGAAAGATAATGGTTCCAGCGGGAAGATGGTGGACGAGAACATGATTGTTTTGAGAGAAAGGATTCGAAAGATGAAGGTAGAGATGGAATGTGATCGGTTGCCGAATAATTGGATGCAGTGGGAGAAGACTTACACTAACAGCGGTGCTTACCATTCGGATATTTATGAAGCGGTTGCGTTTTTGCAGCTCTTTTTGATGGAGAGCAGGCCGAGCGTGGCGTTGGGGCTGGTGGCTGTTCTTGCAGTTGGCGGTACAACGGCGGCAGTCACGCTTCTGCAGTTGTTGATGACTTTGGTTTACCGAAATTAATTAAATTTGTGGACAAACTTACTCCGGCTGAGAAATCAAGACAGTAACATGTGAATTTAATTAATTCTTTTTTCTTACGCTTTTGTAGATTTTTACACTTATGTTAATCTTATTAATAAGAGTATAAATATAAAGATTTTATAGATGGATATAAAATCTCTCTGTTACGCGGTGTGTCCATGAATACCTATTTTATCTTCATTAACTAATTATTATGTAGTTTAAGACCCCGTGTATAAATACGTGGATAATTAAAGTTAGTTTTAAATGTTCCTGTATAGTAAAATAATTGTAAAACTTTTAAAAAGTATAAACAAATTATACCCCGTGTATAAATACATATATCGATAACAAATACCCCGTATATAAATAGGATCACAACATTAAATAACAAATCACGATAAAAAACAAAATTAACAAAAAAAGAATGTACTTGAAGTGATATGTTATGACGCCATTTTCGAAATGATTCCCAAAATAAAATAGTATCACAAATCGGATTATGAAAATTCAATGTGTTAATATTATCAAATTGGTCTATGTGTTTACATAAATAACCACGAAAAATGTATCTATTTAATTATAAATGATTTGAATATATTCTTTGTTAAAATATTTTTGTCTTACCAAATTAAATTAGCTAAAAATAAAAATCTTGTGCAATATGCAAGGCTTAGGGTTTTTTACATAAAGGCAACTAATTATAAATACATTTAAAAAAATAAAGAGATATGATTAGAATAAACAAATCTTAAAAATAGGGTGATAACATCATAATCTTATTTTTTTAATATATAATTAAAGATTAAAGATTTGTTAATTATTATATGTATAAATAAATTATGTGGATGAGGTACTTAGCTTGGTGCCTTGGTTAATTGTTATTAATTATTAAACTAACTTTGTAATAGGAACATTAACGTTAGGCTATTAGTTATGTCCCGGTAAATACGGTTTTTTTTCTTTTTGTTATTTTATTTTTGTCTTTTGTTTTTTTGTCAAAGATGACAAGGTCATCATTACCGAGGGCATCTACGAAGCTTCTATAGTTGTATGTCGCATCGTGTTCTTTTTTTTCTTTGAACGGCAATCGTATCATCAAAAACGGCAGAGTGTACGTTGTAATAACATGTATTACCATTACTAATCGTCTAATAACATCACTAACTTAACACTAACATCTCGAAGTAATAAGTACGATCACTAATATAAATATAGCTACACAAAATTATTTATTTTAAAATCCTATTGGTTAAAAAAAAGATAAAACATCTACTTATTAACATCAACACGAGCAAAGTATAAGACAAGTGCAGCGTAATAACATACGGGACGGAGTTGGAGCATGAGCCCAGTATGCTTATAACTCTTCCACGACAACACATTGTTGTCGCCAATGCCCAGAAAACAACAAAATAACCATAGTCGAGCTACTCCTTGAGCTCTAAATCAAATGACATTCCTTTTTGTTTTTAAACAACTTCCTTGATTTAGATTCAAATTGATTCGAAGTTTATTTTTAGAGTTAAGTATATTTTTATTCATGTGGTTTGGTGTTTTTACGTATTTGATTCCTAACTTTTTATTTTTATGAATTTGTTCCCTAAATAGCTAAACAATTTGGTCCATGATCAAACAAAAAAAAAACAAATTGCTCATGCCCTCTTAATTTATTCATTTTCTTTAATGTTAATTACTTTTTAAGTATTCTTTAATACTAAATATTTTTAAAAAATAGAAAAATTAGGATTATAATTATTTTTCTTACCCACTCTTTCTCTTAATTGATATCGGAGATCTCTCTATCCCTCTCATATCTCTCTCTTTGTCTCTCCCTCTCCCGCTCTTACCTCTCTCACTTCGACTACCATCCTCCGTCGACCACACTACGCCATACTCATTGCCACCTTCGTTTGCCCAAAAACCACCGTCACCTTCATCACCCAAAAACCACCACAACCCACTCCTCAGTCTCACCTCTCACCCTCACCATTGCCGCCACCTTCATGGATTAAAGCCATCATCGTCTCCCCGTTCCGCTGTCACATCGCTCCCTCACCAACATCTACACCTAAAATCTCACCCTCTCTCTAGGGTTTTCAAATATGTGTAAGTACGTGTTTCGTAATTAATGTGGGTGTGGGTTCTCAAATCTATGGAATGTGTTGTGATTTGTGTGTGTGTGCGATTTACGATTTATGTGTGTTAGATTTCAAATCGCCGATGTTGTTGATGGTGGTGGTAGGTGGTTTTTAGTTGGATTTCAAGCGGATTTCTTAACAAAATGATTTTTTTTATATCCATTTGTTGGCTTTTGGATTTGGAAGTAAACAAATATGGGTCAAAATTTAGGTTTTGAAGCATACTGATTTGGGGTTCTTGTATTTAGATTTTCATAGATTTAAAGACAAGTGAAATATAGGTTTGGATTTTTAGTATTACTTTTGGGATTTTCATGTTGCTAATGAATCGAAGGTGGTGGCGGTAGAGATAGTGGTGGGGGCGGCAGAGATAGTGGGGTGGCCGGAGTTGGTGGAGGTGATGGTGGGTGACGGTGGTGTTGTGTTCTAGCAAAGGGAGAGGGTAGGTAAGTAAAGGAGAGCAAGTAAGAGATATTTATGATTTTTTTTTCTTTATTTTAAAAAACTAGACTCATTAATATTTAAAAATTAAAAAATTAAGAAATTAATAGGACACGGACAATTTGATCTTTTTAGTTTGACCAATAACCAAAATCATTAGAAGTTTCAGAATTTTGGGATCAATTTCCTAAAAACAAAATGTTAGGGGCCAAAACCGTAAAACCTACAAAACCCTATGGACCAAAAATGTAATAAACTCTTATTTTTATTTTCCATCTTCTTACTCATTAGACCAATTCGGCCTTAGTTATTTTTAAGATGTACTTATTTTTTTAAATGCTTGTAACACGTAGATGTTTTTTAACGAAGTGCATTCTTTTATAATAAATGATTTATGCTTTCAAAATCAAAATCTTATTTCATCTTATTTCTAGAAGTTATTAAAAATCATTTATTATCTTGCATACATTTTAACCTAGTTAAATCTTCTCCTAAGGACGTTGATCGAGTAAAACATAAGATGTTCTACTTCTTTTAAAACAAACATCACCCACCTTTGTTATCACTTTTCATTGGAACCATCTTTCTTAAACACCATTGTTGTCAGATAAAAATGAGAGCAAGCGGAGACCATGAAGCATGGCCTCGGTATGCGGATTTGGCTGTTCGATACCAAAGCCAACACCACCCCCACCCTCACGGTACGGACTTGAAGCATGTCTGCTTGGTTTACAAATGCCAAAAGAGAGAGGAGAGAGAGGAGAGAGAGATAAGAGAGAAAGAGAGGAAATAGGAAAGATGAAAGAGCAGATTGAAGATATAATATTTTTTTTAATAAAAAACCTTTGAAATATGAGTATTTTTTGGATTTAAGCATGCTTCAAGCGTAGAACGAGTTAAGCATGAATACAAGTGTCTGAGAGTAAATGATTATAGATATTTAATAGTTGTTATTAAAACTAATGATCAAATAACCAAACATGTGAACATCCAATCTAGATATAATATCAAATTAATAATTTATACAGTTAAAATATAAGGTCTGTAATTTTTAAAAATTAAATTATAATGATTAAATATATGTAATTTGTCTTATTTTTTCGTAGCAGTTGGGAGGACTTTGCTTCCGACTCCAGTCATCTTCCACCGTCGAGATTCAACTGCAAAACCATTAATAATTCTACTATGTAACAGAAAGGCAAACCATTTCAAAAATGTGATACTTCGATTTCATTCATATTGTAAATATAATAAAATAATAAAATTTGCCGTCCTTTTTAATGAAATCTAAAACCAATCAAAACTCCCATCTTCCTGGAAACTTCGACTTGGAAGTTACTCTTCTCCCATTTGTTAAGTTTGTTGCACGTGACATAATTCATTTTCACTTGTGAAAAAAACATTTTGTTTATGTTTTCTGCTTGGGAAACCGATTTTTTGAGATGTGATATATTCATCATTTACTTATTAGATCAATACAAAATTTAATAAAGGGAACAAGGAAAGAGCTTACTTGTCACACACATTAAACAAACTATTTAGAGCACGACGATAGGGGGTTGTATGACGTGGTTGATGAGGCCCATAGCGTGGTCATACTTGCTTGCCACACTATCACGGCATAGTGTTCTCCATACGAAATCTTGGCGTGGTGTTGTTGAAATTGATTTTTTTTTTCTCTTTACATTCATTAAACGCAAAACTTTTGTTTTTTGCAGTTAAAATTTCCTTATAAATAGCTCAAACACCATTTTCCTTCTATTATTTTCTCATTTATTTTAATTTCTTCAAAATGAATATTGACTCTTCGTTATTGTCATTATCTTCTTCTTCAAACTCGTTGGAATTAAACTTACGCAAGAGACAAAAATAAGTTGTCAATGAATTTTGGTAACGAGTTGGTGCTTTAGAGACAAAAATGTTGTCATAGAGTAATAACGTTATAGATATAAAAATAACGATCATTGAGTTGGAGATAAGAGAGAAAAATAATAATTTTTGCTAAATGATGAACGTGTGTTGGGTAAGTTGGTGCGTTTAAAAGGTTACTCAAGTGTACGGTTAGCGACGAAAAATTTGGTTATTACGTAGTCTTCAAGTATAGAAAAGTTGTCCCTTCAGGGACATCCGATAAAATTTGAGCTATCTCTAAGAAGTGTTAACAGTTCAATAAACTAGATTAGAAAGTCAGAGAAAAATAAATCTCTTATGAAAATTGTTTATTACAATGATTTTAATTAATAGCTACAAGTTGTATTAAAACTAGCGAAACCTAATTATGCAAAATATCCATCAAACATTATACTATATTAATTAGAGTAAAAAATATAGTTTGTAAAAACATTTATTTATACAAAATTTTGATGATTCCATGTCTTTACTTGAGTTTTTATATCAAACTATTACTTTAATTAATTTATATTCACATATTTTTATGAATTATATTTTACTTAGTTAATTCTTAATGAAAGTTTAATTGTTTTGAAACTTGTCAGTGAAGCATATTTTATGAATTATGAAAGTTTAAGGTTGTGTTTATCAGGAATTTTTTTTTCTGTTTTTCTGTGAAAAATGGTGGAGTCTTCATTTTCTGAAAAAAAAATAGAAAACGTGTTTAGACGATGGGGTGACATTTTCCTTTTTCAAAAAAAGAAAAAACATGTTTGGAAAAATATAGAAAAGTGAGGGAGAAGTGAAATCAGCCTAAACTTTTCGTTTTTTTACTAAGTTCACTATGTAAGTTTGATAAAGCTTTTCGACACAGGTTTGTGAAACATGTTATGAAGCCCAATATTTCATGTTGTAAATAAATTGTAAGAAATATAATCGATTTAAATTCGTAGTCCATATCTAGTAAAGCTAAAAAATTAAGATGCAACGAAATAAAGTGAAGCCCAAAATCTAGCCCATATTAAGTTCGGATAGTAAAATATATGACCGAATTACGTGACATCTGAATTATGTGAAAATTATTCGATTCGGTTATTGGTATATTTTTCAAACAAAATAACCCGACCTGAATTATCCGGATACTGTAAATAAATAAAAAACCGAACATCTCTAACTTAAACCTCTCAACTTTGAAACTAAACCATTAATTATCCACCCCAATATGCAAAATAAGCTTGTAGGTCAAAACAAAAAAATGGTCAAAAGTATATTACTTTTAATATACTTACCTTACATGGACATAAAAACCAAGACATGTAGAGTTGAGCATGAAATTGTTTAACCTGACCGAACCGCTCAAAGCGATGTTGATTGACCGGTTTGAGAAGGGGAATATCATAATCAAACTGGTGATTTACATGGTGTAAAATTGAGTTAAATAGTTAGGTTCATGGTTTGCATTATATACACACACCCATACATACTCATATATGTATATGTATTTATATAAACAATTCTAAACGAATTAGACCAAATGGAGTGCTATTTATTTATATATATATATATATATATATATATATTCAACTATGAAATTTGTAAAAGTTCATGCACCTAACCGCATTACAAAAAGCAAAATCCAACGAAAATAATATGCTAATATCCTATCTCCTAATAACCGTAATTTTTTGTGTTTAACCTACAAATAATACTTTATTACTATTGTGATTGTGATGTGAATACTATTTTATTTTAGCTGATTCATTAATAGAAAGTGTCATTTCTCTAACCAACTTTGAAACCAAAATACTTTCATTTCTTGAACAAATTATTGTTTGTACTTTGTATGTCATTCATTGAAAAATCATTTTTCAATTACTATTATCTTTTTTTACTAAAAGCTACAATTTAATAAAAAATAATAATCTAATGACACAGACCAATAAACCAACCTAAACCGAACCAATTTTAGATGGTTAGTTTGGTTTGGTTTATCCGTTTATATAGTTCTATTGGTTGGTTTGGTTTAAAATTTCCTGAAACCGAGATTACAGGTTTGGTTTTAAAATATTAGACTAAACCAGTCGAACCAAATCACACCCACCCCTAAAGACATGCCTCAACAGTTGATTGTACATAATGCTTAGCGTATTATACATTTCAATAAAAACCTGATTAATTAAACACATAATGAAACCACATAAAATCATAATTCCGTACTTGAAATAATTCCTTAGAATATTTCATCAGATCCATAATAACATTATTAAACTTATATTTACAATTTTAATGTACAACATTATATACCAATTAACTTCGGATCGTTACATAATATATCTTTATAAAAGCAAGTATATATTTATTAATACACACACATATGAAAGGTGATATATCCTTCACATTTTTCATCCTATACTTATCTTCCTACTGATAAGATTAACACATGCAAGCATCGATTAATGGATGATGTGAGGAAAGATAATTAGTGAACACCACAAGTAGGATGATGAAGTAAGAATAAATAGTAGAAGACCGGATATACCATTTTTCTTATTGAAATATTCATCTATAGAAATACAAATAATTTGTTATTAATGACTTGATAATTCAAAATTTTGAGTCAAGCGGTTCAACGAGAATATAATCTCTTGAGTGTGCACAAACACACACATATAGGTAAAAATGAAAAACTTAATTGTAAAACAGAATTCCAATCAGAACTTAAAATTGTTTAGACGGAAGATCCTTGTTTTCAAACCGTATCTAGTCGGGTTCACATAATTGGATCAAATAAAATCGATCCATCCAAACCCTCATAAATAAGAATATGAAAATTATCTAAAGGATGATTAGGGTACATTGTTATATAAAATCAAATGAGCTAATTATCTAAAAGTCTCGTATATATTTATTTAAAGGGTTCATGTTGGGCGGCTATTTATAATGCAATAATTAAGAAAACACGATATGGTCCAATATATACAATACTGGGGTTAGTGTTGAAGCTAAACTCGTTAGATCATAAATGAGTGCTCACAGATCGACGATGCTATACTTCGTTCTCGTCAGGTCAATCCTACATCCCGGATCACCAGCACCGACCCGACCAAAGACCGATCCACAGACGATAATCACCTCATATGTTGGCTGGATCAACCCTAGACCTCATTGAAACTAGCTTGCTTCCTGCAAAACAAAAATATTACAAGTTAACCAATTTGGTAAGTTATAAAAACTAGCTTTTGCATATTGAAAATTTTAAAAGTGAAGTAGAATAGGGAGCTCCCTTCAGTCCAAGACGTGACACCAATGACTAAGCTTCCAACTCCTGCTTCATTGGATCAAGAACGCATTGATCCTAGCAATTTTAATGTGTTGTTGAACCAATGATTCAGCAGTTGAGCAATTAGTCTTTAAGATTGTCTCGGACTGGACTGAAAGAGCTCCTTTCTCTACTTCTCCTCTCATGCATAAATCCTAGAGTTCTAATTAAACTAGCTAGGGTCTCAAACAAAGGGAGCAAGTTTCATATGATCTTCTAGCTAGGGTAACCTGAACTCTCTCTCTCTCTCTCTCTCTCTCTCCTTTCTCAGAATACACAGATCGAGATTAACAGACAAGATAATGGGATCTGGGGAACAAGAAAGAAGATGATCTTGGGGCATAGATATGCTTGTCTAAGTGTTGTTCAAGAATATTTGTAATATTGATAGTTACAGAACCAAATGTTTTCCACTTCCAGTGAAAAGTGGGTGTGAAGACTAGATATGTAGTTATCAGTACGTATGTGAGGCCAGATATGTGTGTGTGGATAGAAGGTGTATGCATGATAGGTTGTCACACCTTTTATAGAAACAAGGAATGACATTTCTTTTTGGGTCACATGATCAACGCTTACCGAAAGTAGTTAGTGCTAAACCTTTACGTATCAGATTATAGTCAAACATAACCAATAATATTCTTACATAAATATAAGAGTATGTAAGACATACAAGTGGACCCAATCTTAATTTAAAATAAGAATCTCCCTTTATTTTTGTAAAAGAATATGTCTGATCGTATTTGATTAAAACTTATTAGAATCTTAATCCAAATAATTCTTTTTTAATCTCCTAATTTTATTCAATTAATTTGTTTTTCGTTCATGTTTTCATACCATTTACCATATACTTATTTTTTGGTTACTTTTGAAATAACTAATAACAAAAGCTTACTACTTATTAGCCAAAAGATGAATTGGCCCTTAATTTGACACGGTTAATTGTTGGTGGCGTCCCCTGTGTATCGGGGAGGGACCGACGCAACTACGCAAGTCAAAACCTATGAACCGGATCAATGTTTGAAATCGTTTGACAGAAGTTCGTTTTATTCGTTTGTTTAATAAATGAAATAACATGAACAATATTTTTTATTCGTTTAATTAAACGAGTAAATACGAACAGAGCTCTCGTTCGTTCATTTAGGTTTGTGAACGTTTAATTATCCGTTCGTTTATGTCCGTTTCTATATATATATATATATATATCTTTCTTCTTTATAATGCATTTAAAACCTTAAAAACTCTTAATTTTAAATAACTTGAATGTACTAAAATACCATTTTTAACAATTTCATTATCTCTCATAATTTACTTTAACTTTTTATCTATTTAAAATACCCCATTTTAACTATTCCATTCTCTCTCCTAATTTACTTTAACTGTTTATCTATTTAAAATATTTCTCTAACACTAAAACACACTCTCACACAAACACAATTATCCACCCACATCAACATAATTTTCAAAATCTTATTAACTTCTCCCTCCTTACTTCATAAACATAAATCTTTTTCCTATTTTAGTGTCTTTTAGAATTTATTTTTAAAATTAATAAGATAGTTGATGCAAATAAAACAACAAAAAAAGCTGACATTGTACATACTTTTTCGTGACATTGAATTGAGCGAATAACATATTATTACATTTTTAAAAGCAACATGATGTAAAATAGAAACTACTTGCAGCCGCAGCATTGCGTGGGTACCTTGTTAGTGTGTGTGTGTATATATATATAGAGGCAAAGTTCAAACGAGAACTGTTTTTCGTACGAGAACCGCGAGAACCAATCTTAGCCGTCCAATTCCCCCTCATTCAATTGGATTGCTCACCCATGAATTTCTCACATGCACCCTGTTACACTCAATCACTCCACGCTCTTCATCTATGAATTCCATTATCCAAAATAAACGGCCAAGATTGGTTCTCGTAGTTCTCGTACGAAAAACAGTTCTCGTTTGAACCATCCCCTATATATATATGGTGAGGTTATATATACAACCTTGCTTATTCATAGAACTTAAAGAACAAACCTGGTGATGACACGTGACATTAAGAGTAAGGGCAAAACTGGAAAAAGAATTAAAAATTAATACATAGTCTCTCTCCCTCATTCAACCTCCAAACTTCCATTAAAAAAAGCATACTAAACATTCAAATGGTCATAATATCTTCATGTTTTAGAATTTTAGCAAAAAAAAATACCATTAGATTCAGTTTTTTGTCCTCTTTAATTCAAGATCAAGATTGAAATGTTTTCTATTTTTTTTTACGAAAATGCAAATTGTTTGACGAAAATGCAAATATTCCCGAAAATGAAAAAATAGATAACAAAAATGCAATTCGTTTGGCAAAAATGCAAAATGCAACTGATATAAAAAAAGATAACAAAAATACAAATAACCGAAAATGCAAGTAATATTAAGTTATTAACATGCAAATAACCCAATGATTTGCATTTTGGTTATAATTTTGCATATTCGGAAGGTGGAGTTATAAAGAGGATTTCCATATTTGACCTCAATTATGCAGTTACCTTATATTTACAAAATTACCACCTTCAAATCTAAACCATTAATTTAGATGATTCAATGGTTCAGATTTGTTCTTTAGGTTCTATGATTAAGAATATGTTCTATATTGATCATATTTCTATATATATATAAAATGTGTTTAATGGAATGAACGAACAAGATTTTACAGAATCTAACCAATCTTTTAAACAGTCAAACACAAAAGCTCGTTCATGTATCGCCCGTGTTTATTCATTTATTCGCTAAAAATTAAACGAACGAACAGGAACAAATCACATTCATGTTAGTTCGGTTTATTTACAATCCTAGGTAGGAGTGGCGAGACCGGCCACACTGTGACGTCAACTTTCTACTTCTATGTACCACTTACCCATCACTTAACAATTTAGATGTCACTTCCACACCATTGCCAACCCCTTGACATTGCCGCCGCGAAGTGGAAAACAACTCTCACCATTACTGCACCTAGTCGGCCACAACTCACGCAAATAGGGAGGCACTCCGTTCACTCTTAATTAGAGTGGTACTGATCGATTATGTTGTGGTAGTAATATTATTGGCAAGTACAAAACCAGCTGTTTTCCTACATCCAGTCAAAGTAGCTGTTTTATGTGCATAGTGCTCATAATGTATATGTGGCCATAAATTATATATATGTATGAATGAAGAGATCAGTCATCAGGTCTGTCACGTTTTACTAGGAAAAAAGGGAATCACTAGCTGTTTGGACACACATGATAATGATTGTATTCCAAAACTAGCAAAAAAACTCCTTCACTTTCTTAGGTCTTCTTTGGTTTCTTCATGAAAAATCATATTTACTGGTACATATTATTGCTTTTTTTAATTATCAAATTAACACAAATAAGTATATATCTCGTCAATCAAGTTATGTTCATATATATACGTACACCCAACTAACGCTAGCTTCACAGCTCTAATACCACCTTTTGTCAACAACTTTTGACCCAATTCACAGACAAAACTTGAGCCTTACATAAATCATAACCAAGGATGCATCGATCGCTATCATTATTATATAAATATATCCTGTCATTAATTCCTATAAACTTTCATAGATCGAACGTATGATCGAGGCGTCAAAATTTGCCTAGCTAGGATTGATGTGATACAACAAATCAATTTGAAAATGAAGCTGGAATCGATCCGTACCTTTCACATGTCGTTTCTACTTATATTTTCACTTCGATCACTCTGTCTTTGCGCTCATACGTGTAAATTTGTTTGATATTTCTTCTTGGCGATTCAAAAGAAAATGTAACAACTCCAAACTGGGATTAACATGTCTTAATAAGTAGATTTAGGGGGTTGCGTTTTTGCTGTTCAAAAAAATAAAAAATTTACAGCAACATATATAAAAAATGTGTTTTAGTCTCTCTTTGTATTTCTATATATATATATGAGCTAATTTGACCAAACTGGTTTGACGGTAAACTTGATGGAACCCTATCCTACCCTTTAAATATTAAATATAGAATATAATGAAAAGTCATGAATAATCGATCCTAATGGGCCCAGATTAATCTATAAGATTAAGTGGGACTATTTTAATAAATGCTACTCTTGTAACTATAGTGGAGGGTTTAAACGAGAACTATTTTTCGTACGAGATTGAGTGTGGTAGGGTGCATGTAATGAATTCATGGGTGGGCAATCCAATTGAAGGAGTGGAATTGGACGGCTAAAATTGGTTTTTACGATTCTCGTATGAAAAACAGTTCTCGTTTAAACTTTTGCCTATAAGTAGAGTAGGTAATTAAGAGTAAGTATGTATTATATAATACAAATTAAGAAGCTTCAATAATATTTCATTTAAGCCACACATGTACCTGTAGGTTTTTCAAATGCTTCTTGGGTCTTGTGAGTGAAGTGTGAGACGTTAAGCACATGAAACATGTGAGATAATATTACAGATACTGATACTGAATGATGTATAAACCTAGCTAGCTATTGCACCCCGCAGCAATTTTTTATTTTTTATTTTTTAATTCTGTATTTTTGCACACTGATAGCTGGATGGTTGTAACTAGTGTTACATTTCAACTATCTAGTTCCAATCTAATGTAACCAAAAACAAGGACAGAAAGATTTTATGGGTTTTGATTGAGTCGACTGTTTTGCTCTGAGAAATTCAGGTTGGAGTTGGATTATATTCTTTTGTAGGACCAAATAAATGGATCATGAGCTCTAGGAAAAAAAAAGAAAACAGGGAATCAAAGATCTTCGACGATTTGAGTTTTGATGAAATGCAAAGCGTATTGTCATTTCATTAGTTTATTCATTTTGTTTTTACCTTGTTTTACGGGAACTGGTCCGTACAAAATAGCTTTTCGCAATACATAATAATATACAAGTAGTTAATACATGTGGTACAAGTTGATGATACATAAGTTGTTGTATATATCTACATTTGTTGTGTACGAATCGTCTCCCTTTTTATTTACCATTGATTTTCGAGCTAACACACCTATCACACGGAACTAGTACATCATCAGACCTAAAAGAACAATAATAATAATAATAATAATAATAATAATAATAATAATAATGAAACAATCTAAAAGCCAACACATGATTATGCGCAGAATACTGAAAAACTATGTCGGTATTTTGTATTTCAATTAAAATTATTTGTAGTTTATAATGTTACAAGACAAACGCTATTAGGAAAACTTATTAGACCTTAGTCTATCTATATAATTGGGTTGTGTAACTATACTAAACTCTAACCTTTCTTATTACTCCCCTACAGTGAGAGTATAGAAATCGGACTCTCATATTGTAGCGAAAATAACAATGATAGAGAAATAAAATATGTAAGAAAAAAAAAGAAAAAGTTATATATGGAAAAACTCTATGCCGGCAAGACAATGACGAATTAGAGGCCAAAAGGGCTGGACAACAAGGAGAAAGGCAGTGGTAATTGGAGCTACGACCGCACTAACAGAAGCTGCAACTATGTGACAACAGCAAGAAGCGAGGCAAGGTAGCAGTGACGATAGAAGCTACGACTATAGTAACAAAAGCTAAAATTACAATAGCGGCAAGAATTGGCTGCTAGCAAAAGCTTAGGTACGTGTTGCAGCTACGATAGAAGCTAGGGCTAAGGCGTTGCGGCCGCAAGAGGATCGGCTGCGTCAAGAGAAAGAAAACTATTTTGTTTTTATTTACAATGTGTCTTGGACATGACGAGAGAGTAAAGAAAAGAAAGAAAGTCAATACTCAAATGAGACGACATAGAGAAGTAACATGACGGCAGTAAACCGTAGTCCGGTGGCAACGACGTTGAAGAGGCCACGGAAGGAATAGTAAGAAAAAATATGACCAGAATATAAAGATTTAATACCATGTAAAATAATAAAAATCATGATGTATAATGAATTTACCCCAAGTTTGGGTGAACATGATGGTGAGTAATGGTGGAGGTGTGAAACTCATGCTGTGAGAGAACAATAGTGAGTCATCATATTAAACTTAGGGTAAATGGAGTGATCGGTGATGGGGATGAAAGGCATGGTGGTAGCGATGGGAACATTGCCTTCACTACCTTTCTATCCCGCTAAGCATGTCCATACAAGATAGTTGTGTCGATGAAAGATCAATCTGCCACCTCATAGTCATTTCTGTTTTTCTTTCAATAAAATAAGAGATTAATTAGTAGGATATATGGTGAGATAGAACTATGTGAACTTTATTGGGATGTAAAGAAGAAATGGTTTGAGAGTATAAAATTGATGAGACATCGATATAACAAGTGGAATGATGAGACGGAATTATACTCACTTCCTTAATTTCCTTTTATGCTAAGCACTCTTTGCCCCCTAACCTTAGCAAAATCATTTATGGAATAATAAAGATAATGATACATAGGATGAAAGGAAGCATAATTTAAATGTGTTAGATCTTTCGATTCACTTAGAGACATGTTTTGTACCATTTTATATGACGAAAAGTTCGTGAGAAGATCTAATTTATAGGCGGTTTGCCTAATTCTCAGTAGGGGTACGAACCTGAAAGCACCGAAACCGAAATTGTGGTTTTATTGGAAACGAATATCGAACCGAAAACTTATAACTGGTACTGGTTCAGTTAGGGAAATTTCAAGTCATTATGCTTACCCCTACTGGTACCGAAACCGAAATGATTCATTTTTTTGTAGCGAACTAAAAACTTATAATCGGTACTGGTTTGAAAAATCGGGTCAATACACTCATCCCTACTTCTCAGCATAAATTCCTTCATTAAATTCCCCTCAGTTTAGTGATTTGATGTTTATTTAGATTTTATGAATTATAAATCATGTATAATTCTTAACCCATATATATAATTCATTAGGTGTGTAATATGAATTAGTACCTTGGAATTTTCAGTTTCCAGATTGTGGTCATACTTGCCAAAATTAGAACGTCACTTTCTAAATGGACAGGAACTAAAACATTGAATAAGAACATATACATATACTAGGTTTTAGGCCCGCATAAATACGGGCTTATATTTAAATTTTACATGATAAGTGTAGTTAACAGTAAAGTTATTTACTAATAAATTTTGATAGTTAAATAAATATTGTTAACGTATAATAATTGATATTTTGAGAATCATTATTTTGTTTTTGCTAGGTTGTAAATATATTTAACATTAACAATTTTAAGAATTAGAAGAATAAATAAACATACAACAATATTGAAGTAGGTGAAACAATACTCATTGCATTACGGTATTGTTGAATTTCTTAAGAATCTTATCATACAATCTTATGAATATAAAGTTGTAAATAGATTTGAGATATTAAAAACTTACAAGGCTTGTGAAATTGTAATAGAGTATAAAATAATGATAAATCCTAATTGCAATTTAAGAGTAATAATTAATATTAGTGAGTAATAAATTTTGATAGTTACATAAGTATTATTAACCTACAATAATTGATATTTTGAGAATCATTCTTTTGTTTTTGCTAGGTTATAAATATATTTAACATTAATAATTTTAATAATTAGAAGAAAATAAACCTACAACAATGTTAAAGTAGATAAAATAATAAAGACTGCATTTTATAATAAATACTTACATTGTTATAAATGAGAAATATTTGATTCTCACTCATTGCATTATGGTATTGTTAGATTTCTAACATAAGTATTGTTAACCTACAATAATTGATATTTAGATAATCATTCTTTTGGTTTTGCAAGGTTGTAAATATATTTAGCATATTAATAATTTATAAGGTTGTATAAATCGTAAGAGAGTATATACTAATAGTAAATAATAATTTCTATTTAATTGTAATAATTACCATTGATGTCTAATAAATTTTTGTAGTTTAATATATGGTCTTAAGTAATTTTAGTAACATTTAAGTTACAAATAATTTATCAAAAATATATAACAAACATAGACATGGGTAAATAATATAAATTGAATTTAAACTTCTTATTCACAAGAGTAGATCCTTCTACATCCCCATCTTTGTTATAAATATTGCAACGTTTTTCAGATAAACCCGCGGTATTTATTTTGGACCTAACTTTAGGAGTCGCAAATTCTCACTCATTGCATTATTATGGTATTATTGCATTTCTTACATAAGTATTGTTAACCTTCAATAATTGATATTTAGAAAATCATTCATTTGGTTTTGTTAGGTTATAAATATATTTGGCATATTAATAATTTGTAAGGTTGGAGAAATCGTAAGAGAGTATATACTAATGGTAAATAATAATTATCATTGATATATAATAAATTTGTGTAGTTTAATATATAGTCTTAGGTTATTTTAGTAACATATAAGTTACAAGTAATTTATTAAAAATATATAACAACATGGACATAGGTAAATAATATAAATTGACTTTAAGCTTCTTATTCACAATAGTAAATCATTCTACATCTCCATCTTTGTATCAATGTTGTGACGTCTTCCAAATAAAGCCGCGATATTTGTTTTTCGACCCAAATTTAGGTGTCACAATTTCAAAATCACATCTATCAATCACAACTTTGTTGTTTGTATCGTCATATAACATTAAAATTAGGAAATCATTGTATAACAAAGCCGAAATAAAAACATATTAAGTGTAGAGATTAATTGAACAATATACATATAAATACTAACACACAACACAAAGAGATAAATAATTCCACACATGAAAAATTATATTTTAAAAATCAAAACAAAGTATATTATTTCCAAATGACCTACATATCATATGGTGAAATGGATTAGTGTTTTGGAAAATACTACAAAGATAAATAATTAAGCTACTTATTTAATAAAAGTCAAAAACAAAAACATATTATGTGTAGAGATTAATTGAATAATATACACATATATACTAACACACAACACAAAGTGTTTAATAATTCCAAATATGAAAGCTTATATTTTAAAAATCAAACCAAAGTATATTATTTTCAAATGACCTAATTATCATATGGTGAAATGGATTGGTGGTTGGAAAATACTACCAAACAAAAATAATTAAGCTGCTTATTTGATAAAAGTCAAAAACAAAAGACGTTAATCTAAATAGTAACTATCTCAAATCCTTCAAACTTTTTATTTCTTCACAAACACAAGTTTCTTATTCACAACAGTAGATCCGTCCACATCCCCATCTTTGTCATCAATATTGAGACGGTTTCCGGATTGACCAACGGTAGTTGTTTGAGCCAACCTTAGAAGTCACAGCTTCACAATCATCACTATCAATCACAACTTTGTTGGTTGTATCATCATCTTACATTAAAAGATTTAACACAAATAGTGAACTTCATTCTAACAAAACAAACTAACTCACTAATGTCGCAATTATCTTTGAACAAATTACCAAATATGTTAACACTACAATATGAATAAACTAAAGCAAAGAAAGAAAGAAGCTTACATTACCAACACAAAAAACAACAATGATAACTTTCTTCAGAAAAGCATAAAAGGTTAATTTTCATAGGTAAACAATAAAAGATTTAGCACAAATAGTGAATATCATTCCACCCAAACAAACTACCTCACTAATGTTGCCATTATCTTTGATTAAATTACCAAATATGTTAACACTACAATATGCGTAAACTAAAGCGAATAAAGTAGGAAGCTTACATTACCAACGCTGAAAACAACAATGATAACTTTCTTTACCTGGAAAACATAAAGGTCAATTTTCATAGGTAAAGAATAAAATATTTAGCACAAATAGCGAACTTCATTCCAACTAAAAAACTACATCACTAATGTCGTCACTATCTTTGAACAAATTACCAAATGTATTAACACTACAATATGCGAAAACTAAAGTGAAGAAAGAAAGAAGCTTTGGTATGCGTTAACTAAAGCGAAGAAAGAAGAAAGCTTTCAAATTTATAAACCTTGGTTGGAGCTCAAATGTAGTACTATTCTCATTTACTTCTACTTAAATTGCATAAATTGTTGGTAGTAACCGATGGTAGGGGATTAATACACATTAATATTGAACTTTGGTAGTAACCAACTGTAAGGGATTAAGGAAGAGCAATTGGGTGAGCAAACTTCTAATTTCTTGACACATCATTTACGCACAAATCCTAATTAACTTATATTCACAAATTGAAGATCAATGTTGGATGCCACATAGGATTACATGGTTACTATCCAAATTTACTTCTCCTCGTAAATTACAAGACATAACCGAAAAGAATACTTAATACACTAATTGCATAATACATGTGGTAACCGATAATACTTAATACACTAATTGCATAATACATGTTAAGATATAATCGAAAAAAATACTTAATACACTAATTGAATTGCATAACTCTACTAAGACATAACCGAAAAAAATACTTAATACACTAATTGAATTGCATAACTCTATTAAGACATAACCGAAAAGAATACTTAGTACACTAATTACATAATACATGTGGTAACCGATGGTAACATAATACTTCTTGGAAACTGAAATTTTACTTAATACGCATTAATACACCGACTATAGGAATTAAGGAGCCATAATTGTGTGAGAATATATATTGTTTTCAAACCCAAACTACTAATATGTTGACACATCATCTACCCACCTATCCTAATTAACTTGGATTCAAAAATTGAAGCTCAATCATACATGCCACATATGATAGGAAGCTTACTAAATTATAAGAGATATAGATATCTCTTTCTAAAACATGTGTCTGCAGCACTTGTGTATGTTTCTTTCCTTCACTTCTATGTCATGTTTCTTTGTGGTCTTGACATCTAGATGAATACAAACTTTTACATCTACACTAATTATAATAAAAAAAGATTTAGCTTTTTTTAAAACTATATATATAGGACGTGAAACATTTTGTGCACTTACTACTCCTGTATGATATATATATAAAAGCAAAAGTTTAAACGAGAACTGTTTTTCGTACGAGAACCGCGAGAACCAATCTTAGCCATCCAATTCCCCCTTCTTCAATTGGATTGCCCAACCATAAATTCCTTACATGTACCCTGCCACACTCAATCCCCCTACGCTCTTCATCTATGACTTCCATTATCCAAAATGAACGGCCAAGATTGGTTCTCGTAGTTCTCGTACGAAAAACAGTTCGCGTTTGAACCCTCCCCTATATATATATATAATATTATATATATAGTAGAGATTTTAAATGAGATTTATTTTTCATATGAGAATTGTGAGAATCAATTTTGGTTATTGATCAAAACAAATCAATGACTAATAATTGTAAGGGTTCATTAATTACTCATTAATACGTTCATTAATGACTCATTATTCATTAATGACACATTTATGAGTGATATTTTGGAAAAATCAATTCTCATATATTAAAGAAGGTCTATCCGGACGTAATTCACGGTTGAATAAATATATAAATGATGCAAATACCCCTATTAATGAGTCATTAATAGTGTTACAAATAGTTCTCTTACGAAAACAATTCTCGATTGAACTTTTACATATATAGTGAGAGGTTCAAATGAGAATGGATATTTATGTGAGAATGAGAGACTTAATCTTCCTAAAATACCCTCATTAATAAGTCCTTAGTGAGTCAATCATTAGTCATTACCAAGCAGCCAAAGTTATTAGCATCTAATTTATTTTAATCAAGTGCCAAGATTGGTTCTCGCGGTACTCGCGATAAAGATATTTCTCAAATGAATCCTCCTATATATATATATATATGTGGATAGGGGAGGGTTCAAGCGAGAACTGTTTTCGTACGAGAACTGCAAGAACCAATCTTCGTCATTCAAGTGGTATGTGAAATTCATGGATGAATAGCGTGAGAGGATTGAGTGTGGCAGTGTGCATATAAGAAATTTATGGGTGGGCAATCCAATTGAAGGAAGAGGAATTAGACGGCTAAGATTGGTTCTCGTACGAAAAACAATTCTCGTTTGAACCCTGTCATATATATATATAACTCCTATATAATCCATTTACCACCTAAAAAACTCTTAATTTTAAGAAGAGTAAATTTACTAAAATACCCCTCCTTTATACCTCTCATTTACCCCTTCTTTAAGTCCACAATTAATGAATTTAAACAAATAAATATTGAAAACATAACCGACAATTAATGAATTTAAACCAATACTTATAACTGAATTATTTCTAACCATATATTTTTAATATTAACTTTTGATTCATGAGATCATCATACTTATAACTGAATTAAGTCTATATTTTTAATATTAACTTTTGATTCATAAGATCACCTAAATTCCTGTTTTCAATAAATCAAGTTCAAGAGATTTCACAAACACCAAACAAATGAAAGAGTCAAAGAGTTGAAATTTATAAACATTGCATTCTAACTCAATTACATAATAATTGAAACTATGAAACATTACACACACATATACATACGTATATATAATCAGCAACTTCATGATTCAGCCATGTGACAAAACTCTTCCAACAAACTGAAAGACAAATAACTCAGAGTTAGCAATTTAATTCTTAATTTCAAAGTGGCTCTCGTAAAGAATCTTCACAAACTCATATTAGCTCTTTGTGATTATTCTGCACAAAACTTATTACAACCTCCTCTTTATTCGCCGTCGTCGCATTGCACGGGTACCCCACTAGTATATATATATATATATATATATATATATAGGGTAAGGTTCATTTGAGAACCGTTTTTATTGCGACAACCGCGATAACCAATCTTAGTCGTTCATTTTGTATAATGGAATTCATGAATGAAGAGCGTGGGGGGATTTAGTGTGGCAAGGTGCGTGTAAGTAAATCATGGGTGAGCAATCCAGTTGAAGAAGGGGGAATTGAACGGCTAAGATTGGTTCTCGCGGTTCTTACAATAAAAACAGTTTTCAAATAAACTTTTATAAATTATAAATCATGTATTATTCTTAACCCATATATATAATTCATTAGGTGTCTAATATGAATTAGTACCTTGGAATTTTTATAATAGTGCTACAAATAGTTCAATTACGAAAACAATTCTCGATTGAACTTTTACATATATAGTGAGAGATTCAAATGAGAATGGATATTTATGTGAGAATGAGAGACTTAAGCTTCCTAAAATATCTTCATTAATAAGTCATTAGTGAGTCAATCATTAGTCATTAATGAGCCGCCAAAGTTATTAGCCATTAATTTTCTTTAATCAAGTGCAAAGATTGGTTCTCGCGGTACTCGGGATAAAGATATTTCTCAAATGAACCCTCATACACACACACACACATATATATATATATATATATGCGAGAACAAATCTTAGCCATTCAAGTGGTAAGTTGAATTCATGGATGAAGAGCGTGGGGATTGAGTGTGACAATGTGCATGTAAGGAATTCATGGGTGAGCAATCCAATCGCAGTTTCGTTTGAACTTTTCCCTATATATATATATAGGGGAGGGTTTAAACGAGAACTGTTTTTCATACGAGAATTGCGAGAACCAATCTTGGCCGTTCATTTTGGATAATGGAGTTCATGGATGAAGAGCGTAGGGAGATTGAGTATGACAGGGTGCATGTAAGGAATTAATTGGTGTACAATCCAATTGAAGGAGGGGGAATTGGACGGCTAAAATTGGTTCTCGTACGAAAAATAGTTCTCGTTTGAACTTTTGCCTATTATATATATATATATGTAAGACTTTTAATAATACACTTTACTTTATTTTCATTTTCATTTTACACTCTATCTCATCAAAAAGAAAAAATAATCTAACAAATAAAATCACCAACATAAGATATTATTTAGAATGATTCATAATCTTTAGACGAAGACATGACATAAAAATAAAAAAACAAGTTTTTATTGCCTTAGTTTTTTTTTACAAAAATATAACCGGTAAACAATTTCTCTAATTTCAATACTAATTAAACTGTCCGCATATTCCAAGAGCTTTTGATCCAAACTTCCCAAGTAATAGCTCCCTTGTGAATTCTATAAGAAATCCAAAGGTATGAGATTAATAAGATCAACACTCCAAGGTTTGTTTTATTCTGACACAAATAAGATCAAGTTCCTCTACTTTAACAAAAGTCAACCAGACACTACTTTAGTTAACGTTTGACCTTTATTTATTGGTACCCAAAAACATCTCATGATTTTTTTGTTAGGACAAATTATAAAATCATTCTAGAAACGATTCTTAAGCTTTATATACCCAATTCATTCCAAAAGGAAAAGGAAATCTTAGTTGCAAATAGTGACATAAATAAAAAAATAAAAAAATGGGAAATACCAAGAATGGGATTCCAAGACTAGTGGCCCAATTTGAATGGATGTGTAGAGAAGTACCAAATCTGGTCTGGAGAACTTGATACTTGAAAATTAAAATGGTCCAATGACTTGAGTGACAGTAGGGCATGGGGCAATGTGAATGGAATCAATGGACTTGATTTCCATTTTAAACCAAAATATACCCAAAAGGCATGAACCTTGCTTTCCTTGTTCCACAACTCATTACTAGCTATTTTTACATGATTGATGATTTATATATAATAATTTTTTGTTATACATAATAAAAACTGGTTATTTAAATTATTATACCCTTAAATTTATAGATTAAAATAAAAGATAATAGGTTAATAGGATGTCAAAGTCCTAATTATTATGTATGATAAAAAGTTGTCATACACAAATTATCACATATTTTATATTCTTATATGTCATAAGTCATAACCATAGTCATTCCTCATGTGAGGTAATATTCTATATCAATGATTTTGATATTAGTATATAACTATAAAATTTTGTTTAACTACTAGGTTTTTATACAAGTTGATATCTAAAATAACGGATAATTTATTTTTAATTATATAAGTTATTAAAGGTTTTTTTAACGCTTATAAATTATTCTACATGCTTTTTAATACTTAGAATTAAAATAATTATCATATGATCGAATATTTAGATTAATGTTACTTTTTAAAAAATATTTGGTTTTTATTTTGCTTTTAATATCTTATGGATTAAGATTTAATTTATATTTTTCTTGAAAAAAATATCATGGAATGTTTTTATTAATTAACATGGTAAATAAGTGTCTAACTAACTATATTTAATGAGAAAATGATTTGTGATAGTTAATTGCATCTAAATTAGTTACAGTTACACTCACTGACTCACATACCACTTAAAAAGAGGTAATTCAGTCATTTGAATGATTTAATGATATAAGTGGTATGTACGTATAATTACACCTAATTTAGGTACATTTAATTGCACAAATCATTTCCACATATTTAATTGTGCAAATTACGTGAAAATGCGACAAACTTTGGCAAAATTTTCATTGTATTTAACAAACTTTATTTTATACAAAATACTCAACCAACTTTCACTTTTACTTTATTGTATACAACTAATTACCTTCTCAACCAGTAAAAGTTATATCTTTAAGTTTTTTTTTGTTTTTCTATTTTCTTATTTTATGTTCTTGGTTTATATTTGTATAATCTTTATAGCCAACAAATTGAACAAGGATAGAAACAATCACATAATGGATACACCCTACAAAATTAAACCAAAGATGGAAACAATCTATGCAAGGGTCAAACAAATCAAACAGGTAGTAATCGATTCAAGCAGTTTGAACCAAATTTGAACGAAACAATATCGAACAAAACATTATCAACTTAAGCAAATCAAACCTACCTTCCGGTCAAACGCAAAACAATCAATTTTGAACCATGATTGACTATGCTTGAAACACATGAACAAATCTTGACTTTGAACCCTAATCGCACAAGGCACGTCATTGTCATAATCGATTTTGGGAACCTAACCGCACAAGAATCACACAAAATAAAACTCTTAGTTTTAAGCACACATATATGTGTAGGTATAGGATACTATACCTACACATGGTAACACATGTTTTTTGTGTAGGTAACGATAATTACTCACATATGTTTGTATTTTACCTACACATAAGATGTGTGGGTAAAGACCCCAATTTCTTGTACCCGAAACCAAACCATGAATCTAAGATACCGAAACTAAACCAAACAAGAATATACCAGGTATGAGCAACTAGAATCACGGGTACCAAGTTTCAAATTATTTGAATGATATAATAGATCCAAGTTGAACTAAGATTGAAAGTATTCGTTCGATCAGAAAATAAAAGCTAACTCAAGTTCCAATCAAGTTTCAAGGTTTTGAGTATTATAATCACTTCAAGTTAAAATCAAAGGTTGATACTTTATCAACTCAACTTGATTAAATATTTACATGCTTTAGTTGTGGTTTTAGTTAATAATTTTGTCTCTAATTTATACACTCGAGTTCTGAATAATGCCAGTACTCAACTCAGATGTGTTTTTATATTATAGTAAATTATCATATACATTTTTAGTTAGTAAATATTAAAAATACTCTTTAACAAAGAGATACATGATTATCATAAGTAAAATAATATATCCTTATACTATTTGTTTCTACTTTATCATCATAAGATGACATATGAAATTCACTAATTCTCTTACTTCATCTTCTCAGTTAATTTTGACATTTGTATAAATCTACTAATTCTCTTTCTTTATATTCTCAATTCATTTTGACATTTGTATTAATCTTGTGAATAAGAATATAAGTAGAAGGATATATCGTCTTTTTGTCATAACAAGTTATACGCTAATAGTAACATGTATAGAGTTGTGTTCAATAAAGTTCATGTAAAAAACATAATCCTGAAATTTTAATATTCAATCACAGGTGATTTAGTATACAATCACATATAATTTGTAAAATCATCACATGTGAATTATGAAAATACCATACCGTCCAAATTTTTAAAATTTAATCTGGATCACTGATGACATTGATTAAAAAGCTAAAATTAATGTCTTACGAATTAATTATAAATTATATTATATATATATATATATATTTTGCCGTGGTTAAAAAAAATAAAAAATAAATTAGAATTTGATATTATCGCACGAAAAAGCTCACACGCTACCCTCTCTTGGTGCTCCACCGTTAAAAGGTGTCGGGTTTATTCCCCGGGTATGATTCTTCACAATAAAATACGTTTATGGTTTCGAGGTCTCCTCTCCTCCTCCATTCTCCGCCGCACACCGCCGCTATCACCACCAACGCACCATTAACGATTCAAATTCCCCCATTTGAGACCTCTCTCTCTATAAAACTCCATCTTTCCCCCCCAAATTCACATAGCCAATAAATTCGCTTACATTATCACCACCAATCGCTGACCACACAATCTCATTTCTGATCTTCACATTTTCTAAAAACCCTAATTTTTTGATTGATCTACAATCCCCTAACATTTACCACCTTATATTTTCTAACTGTCTTTCACAAAAATTCAACCATTTATTCTTGTTCTCGTGATAACCAAATGGCTATAGCGTATGACCCTCGTTTTACAGGGTCTGAAAAGGTCGCCGTCGACGAGCTTCCGACGTCTTCTTCTCCATCACCATTGAAAATGTCTCAAGACGAACTGAAGAAAGTCGCCGCGTATAAGGCTGTTGAGTTCGTCGAATCGGGTATGGTTGTCGGACTCGGAACAGGGTCCACAGCCAAACATGCAGTCGATCGAATTGGGGAGCTTCTTCAACAAGGAGTACTCACCAACATTATAGGAATTCCAACCTCCATGAGAACCCACGAACAAGCTTTGTCTGTAAACATTCCTTTGTCGGATCTTGACACACACCCGGTTCTTGATATAGCTATTGACGGTGCCGATGAAGTCGACCCGGATATGAATTTGGTTAAAGGGCGAGGTGGGTCTTTGCTACGTGAAAAAATGATCGAATATGCTTCTAAGAAATTCGTTGTGATTGTCGATGAATCGAAACTCGTTGATTACATTGGTGGCAGTGGTTTAGCTATGCCTGTTGAGGTTGTTCCATTTTGTTGGAAATTTACTGCACAGAGGCTTGAATGGTTGTTTAAAGAAGCTGATTGTGAAGCAAAACTTCGAATTTGCCCAAAAACAGGGGACCCGTTTGTGTCTGATAATAGGAATTACACCATAGATTTACATTTCAAGAAAAATATTGGGGATTTAAAGGCTGCAAGCGATGCCATTTTGAGGCTTCCGGGAGTAGTGGAGCATGGGATGTTTCTCGATATGGCAACCACTGTTATCGTCGCTGGAGACCAAGGTGTCACCGTGAAGAACAAGTCATAAGAGGTAGTAGACTTGATTGAGCTAAGAAAAATCTCAAGTTTTTTGCATTTTGAATAGTTTCTAGCTATGATCATAGGATATGAAACAACAATGTTTTCAATCCTTCTGCACTTACTAATCTTATATACTAAAACGGGGACGATTTGCCCCAAGATTTTGCTCTCAATTATGTAATTTGGTGTTGTATTTGGTCTTTTGATTGTAACTTGTATAATGAATCTTATTAATAAGCCAGTTTGTGGATCATACTTAAGAAGCAACACATGATCTTGTGATATCTGTTTCATAAAAGAAATCTGTGATTTTGTGTGCAATTACAGCTGTTTACTGCCTTTTTTCTTTACAAATTGATTAGTCTTCTGGTTTCCATTCAAGAATGCAAGAAGTGATCACAGGAAATGATGATCTTGAGGTGTTCATGGCTAGAAATTCTGGATTGATTTCAAGGAAAGACTGCATTTGGACCTTCAGATTCGAATTTATGAATATGATCACATGTTAAAACAAGGGGTGTCCAAAATCCACATCGTACTCATTTAAACCGGAAATCAAACCGTTAGTAACCAAATTAAAGAATTTGAATTTTAATATGGTTTTTGGCTCAGTTTATGGACCGAATAAACCAAGTATATTGATCCGATTTCAAACCGCTCTACATATCTGCTTACGTGATATCAATTTACATTCTTGATGAGTGGCCTTGGTCTAGCACTATTGTCTTAAAATGAGGGCACCTCGAATCAAAGTTCTTAAAGTTAGGAAATTTAATCAGATGCCATTGATGAGTTGCCTTGGTCTTGCACTACTGCGATGGTCGTGTCTCATACTTTCATCATCTTCCCTTGATGCCATGGTTCAGAAGTTGGGCCAGCCTAAATAAGTAATTCAACGTCGTCTTCTAGGTAGAATCGTTCAAACATGCTTAAAACGTCAACGATCGAGAACGATAAAAGGAAAAAGAAACACATATTGTTCGTATTACTCAAACCGAGGACAATATTATTAATTTGGTCCTCCTGTAATGGATGGATGTTTCACCTTTGTCCATTGCTAAATTTCTTCTGCCGTCCGTGACGAATACATAAACTTTTGTCAACGCTAGTAAATATTTACAGTTTATTTCGTTTCACAACCCAATAATTTGTTCACATAGGTCTTACAAAAAAATGCTAGTTATATCATGTTAGTTAACAGGTTGAAACCAAGTTAATAAACGTCATGAAGTGATAATATTTAAGTAGACCATAAAACCGAACCCTTCAAACCTAGAAATTTATTTAGACAAAATCACTTGTACCTAATTAAATCAACATTTTGAACAAATTAATCAAATTAATTGATGCATGTTTTATTGTTTGATAAACTAATATATCAGCAAAGTTCAACAAATAATAATCAAATAAATAAAAGAATAACAAAGTTAATTAGCCAATCCCCGTTCTTATGCATTTGAAATGCCTAATACTTAATCAATTACTAAACACGAACTTAAAAAATCAAATTAGGCCTAATTGCTTAGAATGTTAAACAAATTAAACTAGTTGGGTTTAAGACATCAATAATGAAGCAAAATAAACATATTTGGGTTTTCTTAAACTTATAATGTAACACTATGGTTTCGAAAAATTCACACATATTATTTTTTTAAATCATCTTAGCGGAAATATTAATTATAATCATTAAATGTCAATAGAAATAAAACGTCACATATATCATCTCAAAAACCACTACGTTACTATGCAGTCAAAATGTCTTTAAATTATTTAAGCATCCATTATAGAAAATAACCACCAGTTGGCAATAAAATTGAATCATGCAATCAATCCATCACTACCCAGTAGCACCCACGCGCACTAGGCCTTAGAGCTCTTAAGATACCTGCACGAGTATGAGACACATTTCAAGAAACAAGTGTCAGCTTACGTATCTGAGTCAACATTAGGTAAACAAAATCATTCTTTAAAATCAATCACTAAACAAGTTCAGGTTTAGAAATTATAAAGCCTAACCCATAACTTAACCCACTGGCCCGCATATCATTATAATCCCCGCATGGTCAAGTTTCATCTTTTAACATCTTTATGTACATTGTTTTACATCTTTATCATCATTAAACATCGTAAACGTCTTTTACAAAATATAATTCATCACGACACATCATTAACATCATTAAACATTTTTTCATGTCTAAACATCGTATCCATTGTTCTTAGTTGGGGTCTATCATCATACATCGCTATCATCACTACCCTAATCACCATATGCGTGCCCGACAACAATTAGGATCCCAAGGTCTGTCCGCATAGGTACAACATGCGTGCTCAACGACTGCTGAGTTCCGTAGTCTGTCCGTACTGGCATAAGTTTACTACGCGTGCTTGGTGAGTATGGTACCTATTGGGGGCGACTCCCTCTCATACTCAAACCCCCTAGGTCAATCCTCTATAGCTACTCCGACATAAGTCGTTCAGGTGAAAGTATAACCGGTGCCCCCTCCTTTCACCAACGTAGTTTCGTGCGCATTGACCTCATCATCGTCGGTCAAACACCACACCAGTGTACGTATACACCATGTGTTGCCAAGGTTGTATAGAAAACCTGACAACAAATCATCATTATGCTAGCAAATCCTAGAAGTCACATTTTTCCCTAAGGCATCATCTATACATCTTAAAGGTATATCTACCCCTACCGCAAGTCATCATAACATCATAAAATATTCATCGCTAATTAATTACAACATAAGCATCATTAAAACTCATCATATAACATCATTTTATATTTAATTAAACACATTGCGATTTCATCTTTAAATATTTTTCAACCGCAAACATCTTTTATTAAAAAATCATCTTAAATAGTTAAGTCCTTCGAAAACGATTTTGTCTCATACTCGGTTTTAGAAAAATACTGAACTCACCTTGGGTCTAGAAACTCGCAGTCGTCACAAAGAACGGGCTCACACGTCACCCTACAACCAAGTTCTACACATAAATCATTGAATTACAAGTCTAGGAATCACAAACGTAAGAATTGGAAAACACCTTGATTTGCGATTTCCTAATCTCAAATTTCAAATATAAAGTAGGAGTCGCAAAACTCCTCAATTTTTGATTCACCAATCGCAAAACTTCTCAATTTGTGATTCACCAATCGCAAAACTTCTCAATTTGTGATTCACTAATCGCAAAACTCAATCACAAAGTTGGAATCACAAAACTCTTCAATTTGTGATTCGCCAATCGTAAAACTCCTCAATTTGCGATTCACCAATCGCAAAACTTCAAAAATCTCAATTTGCAATTCGGAATCACAAATCATCCAAAACTTCAATTTACAATTCAAGAATCACAATCACATAGAATCACAAATTAGGTCTAAATCACAAAACACAATAAAAGACCGAATCGCAAACCTTAATCCTTCATCCCAATAGCAAATTAGACTAAATCACAAATTGACAGTCACGAACTTAATTTTGCATTTCACAACTTGAATCACAAATCTCCTACTAACCATTCTAACAAACTTTAATCGTTCAATTCATTCATATCTCAATTAAAATTCATGGTTCATGCATCTAAATCATCCTAGGCCATCATTAACACTCTCAAATCATCGATTACCATTTTCTCATCTCCATTCCATCAAAATTCCAAGTCTACTCATGGCTTCAAGAACATTCATAATCTACATATTCAAGTTTGATTTCTTCAATCTACATAGTATTAGTTCAATCTCTTGCATCACATCAATTCTACACACAATACTAACTCAATTCTATCATTCACTTGAGTTTACACATCACATAATCACCCCAAATATATATATATATATATATATGTGTGTGTGTGTGTGTGTGTACACATTCTCGAATTTTGTAACTGACAAGGATAGCCCTTACAAGTCGATTTCAAGCATCTAACGACACTTACACAAGAGGATAATAATCAAGGGTGATGTAATACTTAATTGGTGTCAAAGAACCACAAAAAACCTTCAAAAGATGACCTCTTGTTTGGCTTTGGCTCTGTCTCCTCTCTCGGCTATCTCTCTAATTCTCGGCCAAGAAACACCACCAAAAACCAAGAAACCGGTCTCCTTAAGGCATTGTTAAGTCAACTTGGCAACCCTCATAGTTTTCTCATTAATCAATATCTTCTTCCTTAGATAAAAATTTCCCATAACCATCTTTTAAATAATTTAAATTCCAAGCCCCAAAGTTTTAATCTTTACAATTCCACCACTATATTGCTAACTCTAATAAAAGATAACCACCCTCGATAGAATATTAAACCAATTAAGTATAAATAAATCTTCAACTTCAAACATCATAAATATTACTCATTAAATATGTCACAAAGTGTAACGGAGAAAATCCTAACACATTCATATAGGAATAGAGAACTTACTAGATGTATACAAACCCACGGGTCATGACGTTCTCCATCACAAGTGGAGATTTGTGACGTGGTTAGTCAAACCCGCCACAAACATAGTCAGCAAAATAAAACACACAATAGTTATTCCCACAACCGGGAAAAGTATACGGGGTAACAAGCCCAAATTAATAAAAGTTCAAAGTTCATACCAAAGAAAATATAACCCAAAAATGTAATAATAAATGTTCATGCACACGTCAAGTCTCGCTAGGGCCCAGCTAAGAGACTTCTAGGCTCCTAATGCGTTATTGTTAGTGTTAAAATGAACACTCAAAAATATCAACATAATGTTGGTGAGCTCGTAGGTTTATAAATAAAAAAAGTTTGGTGTGTATAACAGTTTAATAGGACAAGTATGTACATAATAGTATTTCATGCAAATAGGAATATAACGATACCCGAACCACGAGGATCATCAGACATGAGTAATTAGTTTTTCAACAAGTCGCCTACCGAGTGGAGCTAAAAGTTGGATATATTAGAAATATAGGATTCAATAGGCATAACCCGGTTACGGATTCACACATGCACATACATGTTACACAATTGTCACAAAAGGCAAAATTTTAGTTATCAAGGCATAAATAAATAAGAAATTGATTTGAGTGTCATTTTCCCCCAAAGAGATACATAAGAAAAGGGGGTTACGAGTACTCACAATAGTAGTAGATAAAACACACGAATAAGAAGGCGCTCAGCAATCTACAAAGAATTTAAGAATGAGTAAGTTACATTTGATCAAGGTGTAAAAGCCTTTATATAGTAACCCCAAGTTGATGGGTTTAAGTAAATCCATGCGTAGCGTTTTAAATTAAGTGTTTCCTTTGTCTCACATAGGTTCGTATGTCCTTTGGGCCTTCATACGTATCCTATATTTAGATTTTAAGGCTTTAATTTGCCTTTTTTAGTGTTGTAATTAAATTCTGACATTTTGGGTTCACTTTGTGTATGTTTAAAATAGACCAAACGACCTAATTAAATCCTTAAATTTTTAGGACAGAGACTAATATGTCCCTAGTATTTTACATAATTATTCCAAAATTTATATTCTTGTTTTATTATTTTTAAATACTTATACGAGTCATGAAAATCAGGATGTATACCCGACACACGCAACAGAAAGTTTTTAATTAATTAAAATAGATTACAAATTAAATAAATTCTAATATTTTTACAATAGCTTATGGACTCATAACATATACTCCAAAACTATTTTCAAGACTTACAAAGTATTGGGTGGGTTTTTGATGTGACAAAGACATTCAACAATTTGTTAGGAAAATACAGCCTTGCGCACTCAAACAATTTGACCATTTGAATGACCAAAACTCATCCTTTTTACATGAAATCACTTGGAGAAGAAAGTAGGCTCATTGAAATTTATTTTAGATCCAAAATACGTTTTAAAACTCCAACTTTTGACCAAGATATGGCCTCTACAACCCGACACTCCTATTCTGTCCAGAATCCAGAATAACCATTCCTTATCTTTTAATCAAATAAATCAATCTAATGTTTATATTCATTTAAACTCATAAAATTTTTATATATATTACTTGAGGATTTTTAGTTAAAATTGATATCCATCAACAAGGGTTTCTATAGAAACAAAAGAAGAGAATAAAAATGTAAGAAAAGAACGAAAACAAAGGGTTTTATCGGTTGTGTCGACTCGTGGTGACCCAACTCCTTGCAGGCTTCAACTATTTCTTCATGGATCATGGAGAAGGTACAAAGTCAGATTACTTGACTTAGACTATTGAGAAGAAAGAACCATGGGATCAAAGGGGAATGATGACTTACCGGAATGTATGATTGGAAACACAACTAGCTTGGATCCTTGAGAGTTGGAAGAATGAAGATTTCTTGGCTATGGGAGGCTGAAATTTTCGGCCAAGGGTGGAGAGGAGGATGAAGAGTGTGTGATGAATTTGGAACGAAGAGGAAATAAGGCTAATTGATGTATTAAAGAGTATAGGTATATAGTTTAATTTCAAGTTTAGTTGATGAAGTTACCAAAAGAGAGAGAATTGGTATCTCCCTCCCCTTTTGGGCCGATTTTTTAATTATATATTAGTATTTATTTATTTATTATTATTATTATTATGTTGTATCCTAAGTGTGATATTCCATCTAGGTGCATTAGACATTTCATGTATTATATGAGTGTTATTATGTTTACTTGAAAGGTTTGTTGTCTAGAAATAATATGGTACTAATTATTATTTTATGTTATTTATTATATATAATTTTGGTTTATTTATTTGATAGCTCAATTCATCAGTTTATTGCGTTAAAGACGCTTGTACGGCTTAAATCGTGTATTAGGAACTTGTTCAATATTATGAAATTGTGTTCCCTCTATTGCTAGAGTAACTAAGATATTTGAGACATTTGACATGGTTAGCACTTAGAATTTAACACTTATTAGGTTTCAAGGAATCATCCGAGTACATAGGTTTAAATTTAAATGGTTAACGAGGGCTACGACGAAAACAAACCTGAATTAGGGACGGATGTCACACCGGTTATGGGACAGACAATGCATTACAGACGTATAATCAAATGCTCAACTAGTTTCATTCTCCTATCTTATAAATAAGTTTTTTTGTCAATCGAATTGAATTATTATTGTTAACACATTGCACTAAATCTATAGTTTTCTTATTAGAATACGAGTAGTTGCACAATAATTTTATTAGAGGTACACCTATGTACAAAAATAAATTTTTATTGAAAATAATAATGTTAGTAAAAAGTTGAGGGGTAGCCCATGATACCCCAAGCAACCAATAAGGTTCACACTAGTGACCGTCGCTTCCTAGAGCCAGCTTAACTTCTTAACAACGCTTGTCCGTCACTAAACCTCTCGTCTGACTACACTGACATTTCGTGCGCTCTCTCTCTCACCAAAGTCAACTCTGTTCTTCGTCTTTCCTTACCAAACATATGGATGGATTTCCATGACGCCTTCACTTGACATGGTCTTAGAGCTACTATGGTTTCGATTATCTCTAGAAATTCTTTAAAGTTTGTTCTTTTTTTTTTGGCTTAAGCATAATCCACTAGAACTTGTTCCTAGAAAGGATAAGGCACTAAGAAATTGCAAGAAATTTGAGTATTATTTATTATTGTTATTTTAAACAGTAATAAATAAAATGCAATGGATTTAGATTCTTCCATCAATTAAAGAATAATTAACAAAATCAAATAAAATCTTGCGTCATCATCAAAGTACAACTAATATAATTAACTAACACATCGATAACTAAAAGATTTAATCAAATTAATATAAGTTTCTTTCTTGCTGAATGCTTTGTTTTTAACCCAACAGTTCATCAACCTGCAATTCGAGGGATAATAATAATAATAATAATAATAATAATAATAATAATAATAATAATAATAATAATAAGCTTCTGAGGATTAATCTTTATACTGATATTGGAATGTTTTTAACAATTAACAGTTTATTAAGGAGAATAGCCTGATCAGTCACCTTCTTATTAGGTAGTAGCCTTTTGATCATTCAGACAAAGCGTACACAGTTTGCATTAATTTAAAACAAGTAATTAAAAGCGATAATTAATCAAGGTTTATGCATGGAATTGTTGGAAAGCTGAAGAAGAGGCACAATCCATTGTTTGGAACCCTATCCTCTCCTTTTCCATATCATAAACAACCTCCACATTTTGTTGTTGAAAGCTCCCAAAAACACCGGCTGGTCCATAATTATCCTCACCATCCATGCTCTGAATCAACAAACACTTGACCACCGACGAGTTACGCGGTGCCCCCATCGCGTAAAAGATGTTCCCTTGAGGCAACACCAGGCTCACATTGTTCAAAAAGTGAAATGTGATTGAAGGAAGAAGATGATCATCAACATCCATGATTGTCATACCATCTGTTATATTACTTGTACACGGAACCCTGTAGCAAAGATCAAATCCTGTTCGGGCCTCCACTTCAGTTGCTCGAGGGTGGTTTATCACAGATTCGAGCTCTAGGAGAAGTTGAGAGTAAAATTGTTGTGGTAAATGAGTGTATGTGGTTCCTGAATCTATCAACATACCACCATTGCCTAAAGAATCAAAGTCTCTCAAGTTTGTAGGAACTTGAATTAAGAAACCCGACCTAACTCCAAGAGTAATGCCCTCTAACCCGATATAATAATAGTTCGGATACATCGGGTTCTTTAACATTGGAGTGAACTGCAAATGTTGTTTAGAAGAGATTGCAAGATCTCCAACTATTAAAGGGCTTGAAATATTAGGGTTATTGGCAAACTTAAATGCCAAGAAACAATGAGAGAAACCCTTTTGAAGAAACCCTAATTGAGAAGGTAAAGAAAGCGAACCTTTACCAAAACCCGCAATTCCAATGGGCTCTCTATAAGTCGAACCAACACACCCAAACCCGAAATTGGTTACCTCCTTAGTAACGTCGCTGTCCATACTTCCATGGACTCTTAGGGTATCCCTGGTCAGGGTTCCTACGACCACACCTTCACCATATGTGTACACAAATGAAGGACACGGTCTTGAGCAAGTGCCCTTCATTAGCATACTCAATGAGCATCCGGCTATGTTACAAGGGTCATAAGGGTTATCAGAGCTATGAACATCGATACAAAACTCACTTGCACAAGAATCTCTAACACAAGATGATGAATGCAAAGGTGAGTACTTGGACATTATTATGGGTGAAGTATTTGTGTAGTCATTGCAATCTATGCAATTGAAAGAAAGGTTTCCACAAGGTACCCAAGTGAGATCACTTCCGGTATCCATATACACTTGAATAACTTGTGGGGGTGAGCCTAGGTTTAGTGAAATAATGTAGCCATCTCTGACTTCTCTCAAGGGCTCCATCATGTCCAACGTTTGTGATGACTGGAATGAAGCTTTAAGGTTTAAGGTTGAAGATTCTTTGGGGAGTTTGATGGTGGTCCTAGTGTTAGTTAAACCTAGGATTAGAGAATCTGATGAGGTTTTTGGAAGCAGTCTTGCATGGCATATATGGTTGGCGATGAAGAAAAAGGAGATGAAAAGAAATAAGTTGAAAATCGTATTAAACGTTGAAGGAGGGGCCATTTCGATCGGACTAGTTTGGTTTGGTTTTTTAAGGTTTATAAGATAGCATGGTATTTATAGAGAAGAAATTAAAGACCTTCAATTATATATATATATATATATATATATATATATATATATATATGTGTGTGTGTGTGTGTGGTGCGCAATTAATTGCTATGGTCTAAATTCGATTTAAAAAATCCAACAAGATATGTACCATTAAATTTAATTAGTATCATGCTTCATTTATCCTTCTTTATGCATAAATTATTTTTTTTAAAAGGCGTTTCACCATCTCGATCTGATGTACAAATGCATGATAAAATCATAATATATAAAGTGCGATGTACGTAAACTTATTCTTACCAATACAAAATTTATTAAATTATAGAATTTTAACATTAAAGCGTTGGGGTTTAATTAATTTGTTTTAACCATGCATATTGAGAACCCATTGGTTATTTACCGGCCTCTCTATAAGTTGAACCAACATATTCATACTTTTTTATTTTAACCATATATATATATAGGGGAAGGTTCATTTGAGAACCGTTTTTATTGCGAGAACCGCGAGAACCAATCTTAGCCGTTCAATTTGGATAATGGAATTGATGGATGAAGAGCGTGGAGGGATTGAGTGTGGCAGGGTGCATGTAAGGAATTCATGGGTGGGCAATCCAATTGAAGGAGGGGGAATTGAACGGCTAGGATTGGTTCTCGCAATAAAAACAGTTCTCAAATGAACTTTTACCTATATATATATATATAATATTGATATTTCTTATTGAATAAGTTATAATTTTGGTCATATATATATATATATATATATATATATATATATAGAGAGAGAGAGAGAGAGAGAGAGAGAGGATGGTTCAAACGAGAACTGTTTTTCGTACGAGAACCAATCTTGAGCGTTCATTTTAGATAATGGAATTCATGGATGAAGAGCGTGAGGGGATTGAGTGTGGCAGGGTGTATGTAAGGAATTTATGAGTGGGCATTCAATTGAAGGAGGGAGAATTGAACGGCTAAGATTGGTTCTCGTGATTCTCGTATGAAAAACAGTTCTCGTTTAAACTTTTGCCTATATATATGGTTTGATTGTTATATATGAATTGTAGAATAGTTTTTTAATTAGCCGACCTTCAATTCACGGCACAAGATTCTTAATTGCACTTTTAATCTCTCCTCCACTTAACCTTTAGCCACCAAAGATATATCGCTTTCTCTATATATGTCACACACTCACACTCTCTCGGTTTGGTCGATTAGAGACTAGAAGACACTCTATCTAATCTCGGGCCATAAAATCTCAACCGTCAATTATACATGTTCAACATTCCTAATGCTAAACAATTAATCGATCTGTGCATGTTCTTGCTTGCTTGATTGTAATTGATGGAGCCTTCTTATTCTTGTTCTAGATCCCTAATTATGTAATAATTTCTATTCTTGGATTCCTTTAGAAGATTATATATATATATATATATATATATATATATATATATATATGTAGTATATCCTTGTTCTTGTTTGTAACCGCGGTATATGTTCTTGTTCAAGATCCTTAATCTTACCATCTTGATTTTTTGGTCGATTGTATGTTGATGTTAGTTTGGACGATGTACTTGATCTTCTTGAATTGGTTTCTTTTTTGTTGCCAGTTGTATCTATATAAAAGACCTTACCAATATGAACTTGTAGCATCAATAGTCATATTTACATATTGGCATTGATAAGGTTAAACTTAGAAGTTATGTCATAAAGGATATTACAAGCTAGTAATATATATTGGTATAATTAATTAATATTTCATATGTTATAGTTTTATCTATACTATTATATAAACCATTTAACTTTTTCTCTTCTTAATTTTAAGAGTTTTTAAAATTAAAATAAAATAAAATCTTGACCTTTCATTGTATTTAAATTAATATCATTCATTCAATCTTTAACCATTTCATTCTCTATCCTAATTTATTTTAACTTTTTATTCATTTAAAATATACTCTCCTACATTAACATACTCTCTCTCACAAACAAAACTATCTACCCACATCAACATAATTTTTAAAATTTTATTAACTTCTCTCTCCTGATTTTATAAATATAATTTTTGTTCTTATTTTTAATCTTTTAAAATTTATTTTTAAAACAAATAAAATAGTTTATATATGCAAAATAAAAGAAAAATTAAAAAAACAGACATATTGCTATAGAAAACTTTTTCGTGACATTAAATTACACGACATGTTATAACACAAATACTATTTACAGTCATAGTATTACGTAACTACGATGCTAGCATATACAAATAAATAGAGATGAGAAAATAAAATTAGTTGTTGATTTGATGGGATGATAGGGTAAAGATATGGAAATCTACGAATCCTACCTTCTTGATTGCCCATTAATTAGTAAGGTAGTTTAAAGGTCTAGCTAATAGGGAATTTGATTATTAGGGGGCAAATATGAGCACTAAACACGTAATAAGAACCATAAAGTATAAACCTTGTGGTTAGGAGGTAAAGGTATTCTGGTAGATCGGGTTTAGGAAAAAACCATATTGTTGTATTATCATTTTATTTTTTATTTATTACTTATCCTGCTTTATTTTTTTAACTGGTTTATGAATAAATTATTTTCTTAAATGTTATTTTTAAATGATTTATATGTTAACATTTAAATATCTTAACTAAAGCATTTATTCAAATCTTTTAGTAGATAAATCTACCTATTTTATGGTTATTTATGTAAACATGTATACCAATTTGATTAATTAAAAGGTTCAAATTTGATTATAAAAATTTGATGATAAGATTATGTATGAATTTCTAATTTCTAACAAATTTACTTTTCTTTTAATATATACTAGATAGATAATATACCCGTGTGATGCACGGGTTAGTTTATAAATAATAAATATTATAAATTAATAAGAATATATTAAATAATTATAACACGTGAAAAAAATAAAAACTTAAAAAAATGTTAGATAATTGTCTTGATACTTGCATAAAAGAATTTTTTTAATATAATATCAAATTTTTATTCACCATTTTTTTCAACTCACTATTTATCATTTGAGGATGAAACTATGATTTATACTTAAATCCATCAACTAAATATATGTTTTTATCTGTTATGGAATATGTCATGCTTTTGTAGTTCGATCTTAAATAATTTGATTTATGTTAGAATTGATGAAGATCTACCTCTTACCATCTTTATAGTCAAAATTGGTTTTTAATTTAGATCTTAAACCATGTTTATATTATTTTTAATTTTAAATAAAAGAGATTTAAGATAAAACTAAATCCTACATATAATTTGGAATTAGAAATTAAAAGAGTTACTTTTTGAATTCAAATAATACTATATTTATCTTCTACTTTATCTCATATTAAAATTTTAGTTAAATAAATCTTATTAATTTAAAGTCAAAATTAAGTTTTAAGTTTGACTAACTAAAGTCAAAATTAAGTTTTAATTTTGATCAAAATGAGTGGTCGGGATTTAAATTTGACTAAATAAAAGATCAAAATTTTATAATTAAATTGATTAAGGTTATTCTTTTATTTATATTAGAAGATTATATGGGATAAGATTATCTCATTGTGGTCAAATATGACCCATGAGAGTGGGTCCTACAAGGCTACAAATGAAACTATTCTTGATTTAAAATAAGAGACCTACTCTCATCAGGGGCGGATCCAAGGCAAGTCGAATTGGGGCATGAGACACCATCTGATTTTGTCCGCGTAGTGTAAATTTTGATCTCGCGTAGCGTAAATTTTGATTTTTTCGAGACGGTGCTACCATCCATTTCAAATCCTAGGTCCGAAGCTATCATCAATTTCAAATCCTGGGTCGGCCACTGACTCTCATGTTTATGAGAGAACACGATAGGTCATGTTTGACCACAATATAAAAGGATCTTAACCGAGATGGAGTAGGAGAATTTTGTAAGAAGAAATATAATTTTCTAAGTTTTTATTAGAGATCGAGATGACGTACGTACTTCATATGTATAATGAGATGTTTAGACCTACATGTTGCGGCCGAAAATAAAAACTTACTATAAGTAAATATAAAAAGTAATATTAAAAAATAACTAAAATTAAGTGAAACACATTTAAACATTTTGAATTAGAGATAAGGTGAAATTTTATTTAGAGAATAAAACTTTTTTTTCGTTTTGAAAAGTAAGGAAAAACACGCTAGGTAAAAAGTTTCAGTTCGATCATCACCCTTGTTTAGAGAGCTAAAATTTTATTATTATATGATACTTCTAGAGAGTTTCTAGAAGCATTACACCAAGGAATTACATCATGACTTTCACAATATTTCATCAAAAACGAATAATAACACAAATTAGTCTTAAAACTAATTCACCCAGTTCCCTTCAGCGTGAATAGAAAGGGTATTAAAATAGGGGAAAAAACAAAACAGAAAAAAACTTTAAATATTCTAAAATTTTCATCTAAAAAATAAATAACAAACTTCTTTATAAAATTTAAAGTTATTTACATTTTTTATCTCTATTATTTGGTTATTTTTACGATTTTGATCCCTAAATACATCTACCCCTTTTTTATTCTTTTTATCGAATTTATTTCATTTTTAAACTATTTTCTATGTAATTAATAAAAAAGAATTTAATGATACATTGTAAAAGACAATCTATTTTATACCCTATAGAATGTAATTATTAATATTATGATTTTAAAAAATAAATTCTTAAATAAATATCGTATTACAATAAAACTTATATTCGAAATATAAATAAAAATAAGATAAGTATGTTTACATTACAATAACATTAAATATTATTAATTATAAGAGAAACACAATTAACATATTAAACCAATAGTTTAAATAAAATAAAAGCTAATCGGGTTTGGGGACGGGGATTGCCTGCCCTGTCCCAAACCCGTCCTATTGTCATTCCTAATTAAAGAATTGTAAAGCCGATGAGAAATAAGCAAACACCAGCAGTTGGGGGATTCAAACAGTTTGAGGGAAAGTAGGAATTACCAAAATTTAAGTCAATAAAGAATTAAAATTTAACTAAAATCCTCTTTTTAACTAGTAAAATTATAACTAGTAAGAATTAACTAAAATCTTAACTAGCTAGTAAAATCTAAGTCAATAACAAAAATCTTAACTAACTAG
Organism: Dittrichia graveolens; assembly: GCA_038502395.1. Classification (NCBI taxonomy): domain Eukaryota; kingdom Viridiplantae; phylum Streptophyta; class Magnoliopsida; order Asterales; family Asteraceae; genus Dittrichia; species Dittrichia graveolens. Next base: position 111,758,540 of record JARJIL010000002.1, read on the forward strand.
TAAAATTTAATGGTTATAAACACTTCTCATAAAAACAATACTTATCGTATAATTGATAATATAAATACAAAGGTACCAAAATGCATAGCTACAACTCTCACTCACCCATTAAATATGCATGTTGTAGATTTTCTAGGACACAAACCGATTTTCTACACACAAAAGTTGTAAGTATAACAAAGATGGTTCACTAATAAATATAAATAGTTAGAACATCGATGGTTCTCTAATAAACATAAATAATTGCCTTGAATATATATAAGGAGAAATTCATTTGAGAACTGTTATTATTACGAGTACCGTAACTACCATCGGTAACTACTATTAATGCTCGTTAATAGGAGTATTTTGATCATTTATATATACACAACCGTGAATTGCGTCCGGATAGATGAATTATTATTTAATAAGACCTGATTTTTCTAAAATACCTATCATTAATGAGTCAATCATTAGTTATGAGTCATCAAAATAATTAGTCATTGATTTATTTTAATAATTGCTAAGATTGTTTTTTTACAATACACGCACACACACGCACGCACACACACACACATATATATATGTGTGTGGGGGGGTTTGGTTCATTTGAGAACCATTATTATTGTGAGAACTGCAAGAACCAATCTTAGTCATTTAATTGATAAGTGGAATTCATGGATGAAGAGCGTGAGGAATAGATTGTAGTAGGGTGCATGTGATGAATTAATGGGTGAACAATTGAATTTAACGATGAGGAATTGGATGCTATGATTGGTTCTCGCGGTTCTTACAATAAAATTGGTTCTCAAATGATCTTTTCCCTATATATACGAGAACTGTTTTTAACACCATTAATTACTAATTAATAGGGGTATTTTGGTAATTTATATATCTACCCAACTGTGAATTGCGTCCGGCTGAGTCGTCATTAAGTTGCGAAAAACAGTTCTCGTTTAAACCCTCCCCTATATATATATATATATTTATATATATATATATTTATATATATAGGCAAAAGTTCAAACGAGAACTGTTTTTCGTACGAGAACTGTGAGAAACTGAGAATCAAGCTTAGCCGTTCAATTCTCCCTCCTTCAATTGGATTGTCCACCCATGAATTCCTTACATGCACCTTGCCACACTCAATCCCCCCACGCTCTTCATCTATGAATTCAATTATCCAAAATGAACGGCCAAGGTTGGTTCTCGCAGTTCTCATACGAAAAACAGTTTTCGTTTGAACCCTCCGCTATATATATATATATAGGGTAGAGATCAAGTAAAAAGAAAATTAAAGTAAAAAGGGTAAAATGGATAATTATTTGATCATTTTTCGGTATATATATCAACTGGTAATCGTTAGTTCATCATCTTTATCGATTAAAACTAGCTCTTCATCAATTTCTTTTTGATGAATCCAACATATTCATCACTTTTTAGATGAAAGCATTTTGTTCATCAACAAATTATTCCAAAATTTTGTTTTCAAAATCCGTATTTGAAATCAAAAAGAAATTGATGAAGAACTAGTTTTAATCAATAAAGATGATGAACTAACGATTATCAGTTGATATATATACCAAAAAATGATCAAATAATCATTCTTTTTACACTTTTTACTTTAATTTTCTTTTTATTTGATCTCATCCCAATATATATATATATATATATATATATATATATATATATATATATATATAGTGTGTGTGTGTCACTTACCACATATTAATTAATTAGCCTCCCATAGTTTGAGCTTGTAAACTTAATTATTCGTAGCCTACAAATATTGAGATAATTAAGTAGGTATATTATATTCAACCCATTATCATATCAAGGTATAAAGCCACGTAAATGCATTTATCAATTAGCGTTTATTTTATAGAATTATAATTAAGTTTAAAAAGTGTTTTATCAAGGTTATTTATGGGTTATTTTACAATATAAATTAAAGGAGTGACTAAGCTTAATAGAACACTTTCAAACTTAAATACTATTTTTATGAATTTTCCCTTATTAATTAAGTTATACCTAGCTAGCTACTCGCCACAAAAAGATTGCCCATGTCTAAACTCTATTGTATGCAAATGTCTTTCCAATACTATTTGTACGCAACATAAATGCACATGAACTGCTACAAATTCTTGAGCAGTTCACAGTTAATATATATTTTCTTGAATGGTCAATTATATTTAATTATACTTTTAAATTTACATATTTTGTTCATTATAAAACTTATACTTATTACCTTAAAGAACAATTAATATACTCAATACCAATACTGGGTAGGTTTCAAAGAAAATAAAAGAATTAAAGAAAAAAAAGCCCTAGTGGCCCTCCAAGAATATACAATTGCCAATCAAAGCCGCAGGCAGTGTTTAATGCTTAAGAGATGAAGATTCTCTTCTTCAAGTGTTTTAAAGTACTAATCACCCCACTAATTGAATATATGCTGACATACATATGCTTATTGCATGCCTTTTAAGCATGAAAGATGACAAAACACACATTGTCAGTTGCTACTTTTGGTAACAACTTTGTGTTATGATTGATACTCTCATGGTCATGGTCATGGTCATGGTCAATCAAGAGTTGAAGCACTTTGTAGAGCATATATATTATCTACAACTCATTCTATGTACTCTCCAAACTTTTTCTTTATTAAAATGGTACCTTAAACTACTTAAATATTAGGTTAATGCATGATCGATCTATTGTTATTGTATAATATTATTAATATAAGAAACAAGTAGCAAATAAGTATTTGGTATTTCAATCGCATCCTTTTGTTTGTATCCATTTTAATGATTATTTATGTGTTGATCTTCCGGATAATTAAGAGGTATTATTATCACGGGTGGACCCAGGATTTAAAATGGATGGTAGTACTGTCTCGAAAAAATCAAAATTTACATTACGCGAGATCAAAATTTACACTACGCGGACAAAATTGGATGGTGTCCCGTATCACCACTATCTTTACCTTGGGTCCGCCCCCGATTATTATGGTGTTAATATCTTGCAAATAAGTATTTGGTTCTTGACTTCTTGATATCCTTTGGTTTGTATCGATCCGTGTTAAAGATCATATGTTGGATCTTTCTATATAGTGGAGGGTATTAGCTGGTTAAGATGTACTACAAACAAAATTGTTATTTAGTGACACACTTTTACTGGTATTTTGTTTTTGTCACTATTTAATACTTTTAATGGCATTTTTCATATGTCGCTAAAAAACATTAACAGTTTTAGTGGTTTTTTATATTTTATGCTACTAATATTCAAAGTTATTAATGACATTATCATGAAATATGCATTATAAAATTTCTGAAATTTATTATACTGTATCACTAAATCTATTTGAATACTTTTAAATTTACCCATTTTCCGTCCACTTGTTTCCTGGCATATATTTATTTTCCGCTTCATCCTTTCATAAACATCTACTGAAATCCCTCTTTTCTTCTACAGTAATTTACTGATTTATCGAATCACTTGCTCAGGAGACCTCAAAGTCTAATTTCCATTGTAATATATCATCCTTCTTAGGTTCTTCATGCTTCAGTTTATTTCAAAAACCTTAAAATTGTCACGGTCATGTTTCTTCTGCAATATCAAGGCGGCTAGAACTTGATTTTCTTTCCTCCCCGTTAACTTTTATATCTCGTAATTAAATGTGAGTGGGTATAACACTTCCAAGCCCTTGAGAAAACTATTCCAACGGCTACAACACTAGATGTATAATGATTTGAGAGATGCACTATATATATATATATATATCAAGCATAATTATCTGGTTTTTGTATAAATTTGTTCATATAATTAAAAGTTTATTGTTATATGCTATTATAAATTAAAAATGAGGGGAACTTTGTGAATTTTCTGTTTTTACTATTATTCTTCTTGTGACATGTATTCTTCTTAAAATCTTATTATAATATATATTATTATTGATTTGAATTTGAATTTAAATGAATAACCACATGTAATGAAATACAAATAATAAAAATAGCCCTATTCTGATTTACTAATTTATAAGTCTAGGAATTTAATTGAATGTATCTATAAATAGGCAAAACAAACGACTGTCGTTTTATTTATGAAAATGAAATGTATAGATGTTATCTTCTTCTAATATAAATAAAAGACTAATCTACATCAAATTTATTAGATGATAATAATTTTTAATTTAATAAAATTACTCAGTCTTAACCATTTATTTAATCAAAATTAGCATTCGATCACATTTTGACTTTTTTTTGTCAAAATTGAATTAAAATTATTAGAAGAATTGCATATATGTCTTTCATAAACATTAAAATATCATATTTGTCTAACATGATTTAAAAATATCATATTTACCCTTTATAACATTTAAAATATTATATTTTATCAATTTAAAATATTTTATAATCATTTATAATTTTTTTAGTAATAAAGACATGGTCTTATTGTGCTAATTGTAACAATGATCAAAGACTTGTACAAGAAATACAATTATCTCTCCGTATCATGATATTATGTTTCAACCGTCACGTCTACTCTCAACTTAGTGTTGACACTTCCATTGCTAATATGATGCTAACGACGTTTGTCGTCAACTTTTCTCATTTTTTTCCATGCTTCAAAATTATTTGATATTTTTTATTAATGTTTAACATTTATTTATTTTTCTAAATGTTGACCCGTATCTAAGAACAAAGTCCGATATAAGCGCACGATTTCGTTTGTAATACAAGTAGGCCTTAGATATCCAAATTAATGGACTACTTCAAGCGGAGGAGTCGAGGAGCGAAGCGGTCTAGAACCAAGTCGGGCCAGACCAGTCCAGAAATGATTTTGCCCTTGTTTACACTTTACAACAACGCCATGTTAAAACACCTTTATTTAGATTGATCCATCAACAAATTTGGTCCGGTTTTCTTTTTTATTTTGCAAATACTTCATCTAATAAATACAGTAAAAAACTTAACTACTAAAAAACTTTTATACATTTTTTATTACAATAATCAATATGCAGCAATCAATTATTATCTTGTCTTAACCAATTAAATTAAATAAAAAAAAGGTATAATTATAATTAATAAAATATATATACGCACTTACGCATCGCCGTTTTTTTTGGCCGCCAAACATGGTTTACCATTAACTGTGATATAAAAAACTCACAATTAATAAAATATATATATATACGCAGCGCAGGCTTTTTATGTGCTTTTTTTAACTTTCTTTTTTAAAATTTTTTTAATAGATACTAATAGTTACTTTTTTTAAATATTTTCTTCTTTTTTTTTTTACTTTCGTCTTTATTTATTAATCACAATTATTTACATTTTTATTAAAAATTTTTGAGTTGACAGTGAATTTGGTTAAACCAATTTTAAGCTACACATGCATTAGAGTTGTAAATGAACAGAACAAACACGAACGAGGACTTGTTTGTGTTCGTTCGTTTAACTTTAGCCAAAACTAAAAAACGAACACGAATGGATAAACGAATAAATATTTGTGTTCATGTTCGTTTGTTTAACTTTAGCCGAACATAGACGAACACAAACGAACGAACACATATACAGATATAATACAAACCAACATTATTAAATATAAACAAATACTAACTACGTATATATATATATGTGTGTGTGTGTGAGAGAGAGAGTATGTATGTATGTATGTATGTGTATATATATATACATATATATATATACACATATGTATATATATATATATATCTATGTACAAACACACATATATACATACATATAAACGAACATAAACAAAACGAACGTTCACGAACATAAATGAACAAACGAGGGTCGTCGTTTGTGTTCGTTCATTTAACTAAACAAACAAATATTTTTGTTTGTGTTCGTTTGTTTATCAGATAAACAAACTTCCGCCAATTGTTTACCAAACATTCGGTTCGTTTACAACCTTAACGTGTGCACATGCATTTAGGTGTTCATGTGCATGTGCATATATGCATGAGATGCACACATGTATGGTGCATATATGCACTCAAGACACACCTATGCTAAAACAAAATCTAGTAGTATGAACAGGTTGTGCACATGTGCACTGTGCATATGTGACTTTATTGGTATGTGCTAAAAAAATCTATTGTAATATGCAATGTGCATTTATCCGCACCTGCTTGAAAAAAAAAGCGAGTGGTACATGCACGTATGCACATATATGATGTTGTGTTGAAAAAAACCCAACAAAAATGAGTGGTACGTCTACATGTGCATATACATATATGCACAAGATACACACGTGCATGGTGCATATATGCACCCAGACGCACGTATGCAGTATGAACATGTAGTGCACATATGCATCTGCGCTTGAAAAAAATTGAGTGTTATGTACACATGTGAATACATATCATGCGATAACTGTTTCTAGCATCATTAATCACTCATTGATATGGGTGTTTTACTATTTATATATTTATCCAACCGTGAATTGCGTCTAGGTAGATGAGACATTATTAGATTGACTTATTTTTTCTAAAATACCCTCATAAATGACGACTCATTAATTAGGGGTATTTTAGAAAAATTAAGTCAATTTAATTAAGACTCGTTAATTAGCTAGTAAAACATAAAGAAACTCACATAGATGTTCATTGACCAAAATATATACACACCATTGCTTTACTAGGAAGTATAATTGGTTGTTCACCGATCATTAAAATTCTAAACGAAAACACATGTTTATGATGTGATAACTGCTTATTTGTTGTTGATTTGAAACAATTACATAAAAATAGGTATTTGATGTGTTTATTTTTGTTTATGAGCTCTAGGTGATGGTATGGAGGTAAAAGAAGGGGGGAAAGACTAAATTGCGAAGAAAACAGAGAAATCAAGTACTCGAAGGTAGCTTGTTTAGTGATTGCGGATTGAAGTCAACGAATAAAAAGCTTCTAGAATATAAATATCGTTAGTCAAGGTAAAAAGAGCTCATGCGTTATTGAATTTTAAGCTCATTAAGTGAAAACATACTCGAAGTAATAATAACAAAGGTAAACCATATATTACAAAAGTGAAAGGAGCTTTGGAAGAAGTTTAATCTTTTGAAAGATAAGATAAGGGTGATTCTATTTGGACCTCATTGATAATCTAAATTGACTCATACAATGTAACGTGTGTGAGTGTAACAAGTAGATCCAAACATGTCACATTAATTACTGTTTTTAATACAGATCACATACTCACATAGTCACATACATAACATCGCATGGTCAATTTAGACTAACAAGTAGATAAAAAATTCCAAATAATCACACCTTAAAGGGATAGGGTCAAAAGATACGAGCTCGATCTAAAAAAATCATTAATCATTCTATCCTAGTATCTTTTCTAACTTAGCTAGTAGCAAAATGAGTACTAACAAGTTTTCTTATATGCCTGCGCGATGCGATGATACAAACAAATTAATACATTAATTTCTTAAAGTTCATTACTTAATTAATAGCAACTAAGTTTTAGGATTGTTACCCACAATATTATTATAACAAAATTAAACCTATAATTGTTGGTTTAATAAAACCACACATATATAAGACTATTATCGTTAAATGGATTTCTAGCAACACGCAAATACTAACGTATATTTTATATTGAAATATTATTAGTAGATATTGATTTAAGTGTATTTTCTATGTTTTAAATGTATTTTTTATATAAATCAAAAATACATCTTTAGGTAGTGCCCTTAAAATATTTTTAAGACCCATGTTGAACAAACTCAATTAAATTACTATATATGGTTCTAAAATTATTTTTTAAAATATTATTTCATATATTAATTTTACCAACCGGTAAGTTATTGTAATCTAGTTTTAAAACATATGTTATTTTTTAAAATGTTATTTTTACCAAGTGGTATGCTAATGTAGAAATTACAATTATCATATTATAAATTTTAAATTAAAAATATTAAGTAGAATTGTGATATGATGAAAACCAAAGTTATTTGATAAAAGAAAAGATTGAGAGTCGTATATAGTTATTTTTGTTTGGTTAATTACTAATCTTCTAATCTTCTAATATAAATAAAAGACTAATTTGATAAAATTTATTAGACGTTCTGAATCATTCATTTAAAAAAAATGTTTAATCTTGATCATTTATTCACTTAAAATTAAAAAATTAATTTTAACTTTTTAGAGTCAAAATTATTAGAGATAATTTCATATATATCCTTATTAAATCATAGGAAATCGTATTTTCCTATCTTAATTTACAAATATCATATTTACCCTTTATAATCTTTTAAATATCATATTTAACCAAATTTTTAGTTTTATTATTCTAGAATATTTTATAATCATTTTAAATTTCTTTTTAATCATAACCAATAATGTTTAACTTTATTACCCTTAATTATAACAATAATGGTTGATGATTTATATAAGAAATACTATCACGTTTTTTCGTATCATAATACCATGTTTTTTCGTACGTTATCATTTTTTTAAATTTTCATTTAATTCACGATTTATTATTATTTAATACGTTTTTTTTAATGTTTACTATTTATTATTCATTTAAACCAACCCGTATATGACACGAACATTAGTCTAGTAATTCTTCCAAAACACCAAGAAGTTAAAAAATGTAAAGAAAAATATTAATATAAAAGTGATTAGTATTCTGGTAGTTGATATAGTTGTATTTGTCATCATTTCAATATAGTATGAGAAATCAATTTCTCATAATATGTTAGTAAAATAACTAAATTATCCCTAAACATCTCACTATATTTTGCATTCTTACTTCACAAATTGAAGTATAGAGTAATTAATCAGACATACATTTTGTTACTATTAGTTTGCTTATGATTTAACACTCTATTGTTTACTTAATAAATATCATCTCTTTTTTATATGATTTCGATTATGTCTCCTATGATTTGAAATTATGTCTTTTAAATTGTAGAGGTTTATATTGAATTCGATACAAGTTTATGAGATAAAGTTAATCGAGTTTTTTTTTTTTTTGTTGAAAAAAGAAACAAAAATATCTTAAATACTGTAATTTGTTTGACTTTTAAAAGAGAAGAGAGTCAACTTGTGGAGCGATGACTTTGTCAAAAGCAAACTATAAAATTAGGAGCAAACTTGATATTTGATTCCTATTTAACTAGGAATTATCTTGATTGCTTCAATCTTTGACTTCTTCATTATGTGACGTAAGCAATGAGACATCAATTCACCATTCATCCAATCTTCCGATTGTCTCGTGAGTCGTGCCGAGGTTTCACAAATCTGCGGTCTCTATTTTAACATTTCTTTTTTTATTATTATTATTTGAATTAAAATTAAATGTTTAACCGTACGATATCCATAATATCTACTTTTTAATCATTAAACTTTATATTTTAAGATCATTTAAACTTTAAATTTTTTAATACACGTTTTAACCTTTGCACTTTTTGTAACATGTTTAGTTAGTTGACTTTTTATAGCATATTTTAAACCTCAAACTTGTTAAGTAAAGTATTGTTTAATCCTCAAAATATACACTATAAAACAATTTAATCATTAAACTTGTTATGATTAAAACATTTATAAAAAGATTATTGGTTAAACCGTTTATAAGTACAAAGAGTGATGATTAATTGTATGTATCCAACAAGTTTGAGATTTAAAACATATAATATGAAGTCAAGTGACTAAAACATCTTTTTTTAACAGCAAGAAAATGAAGCTAGATAAGGAGCTTTGACATGACCATCACGCCCGCCTAACAACCGAAATTATTTTATTAATATATCAAAAACAAAACATCTAGAAATATACTACAGGAACCGGTTACAAAACATCTAAAATAAAGAAGATTGATTACAACACCACATAGACCAAACTAGCGAATTACATTTTGACCTAAACTTTATTCAGGTAAAAAGTATTGCCTAGATTTCATTCAACACCTTAGACGCCGAGAATCTTGATTCCTCAAAAGCTGCCTTATTTCTTGCCTAAACCCAAAATTGCTTCCTACCAAGGCTTCAAAGAACTTCCTTTGTTTGTTTGACTTTCCATACTCCACTAGGTTTAGTATCAATTGGTTCAAGCAAGAGTTTTGGGCTACATGTGCTTGACACCAATTCAACACCCATTTCCAAAGTACTTCTACCTATATACAATCATAAAAAAGGAGTTCAACCGTTTCATCATTCCGGTTATGTTGAAACAAGCGTCTTAACGACGGAAGGACGCTTGTTTCAACAGGTTACAAATGGGGCAAACCTGTGAGGCAATATGAACACCATTCGAAGACAAGTTCGAGGGTGTAGGAATCTTACCAAGTAAAAGAAGCCATACAAAACAATTAACTTTTGTAGGAAGTCATTTGTTTCAAAAACTTTGACCCCTTTGTGATACTACTAAAATATTTTCAATTATTATCCTTATTCCTTAAGGATTTAACCGAAAAAATACCACTTGTGTGTCCTTCCCATCGCCATACATCTGGATTATTAATTAAAACAACTTGTTGTAATGTATTTTCCAGTACCGCAATCCTATTTGAAAATCTCACAGTAGCAGAGTCAGTTAACCACACCCATACAACATCATTAACTATGTTGCCAAAAAGCCGAGAAGCAACAAGTCATTTTTATCAAAATCGAGATCATACAAATGACGGGAAATAGACTTTAATAGTTTTGAGGAAAACCACCTATCCTCCCAAAAAATGAGTCAGTTGACCATTCCCCGCCTTTCTTAGTTTCAATAAGTTTGGGTGTTTAAAAGGCTCATTAATAAGTTTACGGGTTAATTCTTCAAAGGAATCATATTAATACGATCTAGTTATTTATGTAAAAAATTTTAAAAATAGAAGTAAATGTTAAACATTACAATAAAAGCATTTTAAAGGGATATTCCGATTTAGTAGGTTACTTGAAGAAGTCGAATGATGCTATGATATATGAGACCTAGCCATTTCTATGGTTGTTTATTATACTTTTGTTAGTTACCCAAGTTGTTTCTTGATACTTTCATCGTACGGTTGTTCCAATAAAAGTATGAGACATAAATTAAAAGGAAAATAATATGTGCAATTAAAAGTATCTATCTTAAGTGTTTTTATACTAAAAAACATTTAAATGAGTAAATAATAAAATAACTAACATGTCTCTGATTTTAATTATTTGAGTGTGAAAACACCTAAAGTAAATACTGCTAGAAGCATATATACTATCTCCTAAATTAAAAGCAAATTGCGTCACAACAATTAACTTAATTGATTTAATATCAAGATAAGTCACGATTGATATATAGTCTTTCATAAATTATGCCTTCATTTACACTTAGTAAAGTCAATAGAAACCTATACATATATAATAATAATTATTATATATATTAAAGATATGATATGATGGATATTATACCATTGATTGATTTCATATATATGAAGTCAAGATTTGAATCGTTCGAACATGGCTGAATTCATGTCCCCTCCAAAAGTCAGAAGAATATATGAGGAGTCTCAAGTCTCAACAAGCGCATATATTAATGTGTTATGTATAATACTATCCATGAAAGCAGGTCTATGAGTATCTAATTGCGAGTCTTAATAGTCTTTTTGGCATGCTGGTGGTATTAGGGTATGTGGTCATATCGCTCTCCCCTCCCTCCCCCCACGCCACAAGTTTTAAGTTTGAAATTTGTATTTAGTGAAATACAAACTCATTTTGTTGAATCTGTGTAATCCATGGATACTTTGTAACATTAATGTATTATAAATATACTAACTAAGTGTATCGTGTACTACACGAGATATAAAACTAATAACGAATTAATGTTAGTCTTTTATTAATATCAGAAGATAAGAGATAAGAAATATTATTTATAGATTAAGATAAACATTACTACTTTATTTATTTTATATTTGAATTAGAATTGAATTTTAATAAATCTCTTTATTTGGAATCAAAATTTAGTTTTAATTTTGATTAAATGAATGGCTAATATTACATAAAAAATTAAGATTTTGACCAAATGAAAGATTGTCATGTATAAAGGTTTATCTTTTATTAATATTATATAAGAGATTTTATACATGCATGTTAAGAAATAAGAGTTGAGAGAAGAGATAGATAAATATTTTAAAACTGTTATAGTTATAGATAATGTAATTAGTTGATAATTAGTGGGTGTATGTTCATATAATAATGTGGAAACCACATATAGATTCATTGCCAACCATATATACATTGGTTATAGATCGATTGAAGTTAGTCTTTTATTTATATTAGAAGATTATTATTATTATTATTATTATTATACATTGCCAACCACCTATACATGTACAAGTGTACAACGTAGAGTTTGCATGTACACATGTTTTTGTGTGTTTATAAGCACATATGTTTCGTTATAAAAAGCTGCCTTTGTTCCGAATATGAAAATTTTACATGCTCCATCTTTGTTATTGTAATATTTTATTTATTGATAATATATAATTTAAATACATTTGTTAGTTGTTAATTCGCGAGATATGGTCGCAAATAAAATAAATTTATGTAAAATTACCCACAAGTCCGGTCTAACTATTTTTTGAGCTCTGGGTGAAAATTTAAAAAGTGTCCCTAAACTAAAGTTTATTTCAAATAAGTAGAATTTATATAGACTTTTATATATATATATATATATATATATATATATATATATATCCCTAAATAAAGAATATAAAAAATTGAAAAACTTACCATTAAATAACTTCATTCTCATTTTTCATTTAAACTAGAAGAATCACATATTTAGACTAGATACGAATCACATATTGAAATTAAATACTCGAATTCACAATCTTACAAAATCACATATTCACAAACGACAGATTCACACAATAGTTAGTTAATTACTTAATAAACTAAGAAAGATATGATATATGAAGTTATACACACCTGAATTTTAGATTCAGACTTCACTCTAAGAAAGAACACTGAAACTCACATCCAAGCTACTATCGTCTATCCCTAAAACAAAATTATATTTATTAAAATATTAGTGAACTGGAGTTTGATTTGAATCTCCATATGCAAAAAATCATGAAGAAAATTAGGAAGAACATAAGGATTAAAATAAGAAACTTACCGTCTTTGTTATAGTGTCACTGATTACCGATGATTCGATGAAACTTAGGGTTTTGATAAGGCGATTGTCATGAGACTCGTCGTTTTTGATAAGACGATTGTTCATAATCAACGACTGTCGATTGAACGGATGAAGGGGAATCGTTGTCTGACGAGTTCCACATGGAGGCGACGATTCGCAGACCTGTATGTGTCGAGGCGTCGATTGATGGCACCGAGGCAATCTGTTTGATTCTCCACGCATCGATTTCGCTTCCCGATTCTTGTAGCATGCGTCGTTCGTGTTCGTCGTTTGCGTCGCTTCCCGATTCGAGAGGCGTCAATTGGGCCCCTTCCCTGGAGTATGCGTGTATATAATAAATGTGTTGGGCCTTTCCTCCTTATCTTCTTCCAGGCTTAATACTTTTTTTAGTGGGCTAAACATATACATACATACATATATATATATATATATATATATATATATATATATACAAACACACACAAACTTAAAATTACTAGTGGGTCTTTCAAAATTTCAAGCCTAGGGCGGCTGTCTTGGCGGCCCAGACCCAAGGCCGGCTCTGACTACCTCTATGTATGAAAATGTAAAATGTAGACAACAACAATAATCAACCCCGTATAAATACGATATGAAAAAGTAAAATATAGACAATAATACATCTTTCCACCCACATGTATATATACCTAGCCGGCTAGCTCTTTCCCCCCTCCAATGTTTTTATCATTAATTAAAATTTAAAAACCCAATAATTGCTAAAAACACGAGGAGATCAAGACGCGCACGACAAAACTATATCTTGATCATAACGAAATTAATTGTACGTATATATGTAGTGTGTAGAACAAATCAACTAAGTGAATAAAAAACAAAAAGTATAATGATACCATATATTATATAGGGTAAGGTTCTATATAGAACTATTCTTAAACATAGATTACAAAGTCTAAATTTTAGCCATTATTTAAAAAGGCTAAAAAGAAATTGAAAATTGACAAATACTCTCACACGCCTCCATTCAAGAAGTCTCCAAACCTTCTTTTTTATTTTTACCTCTTAAATCATTAAATAGTCATAACTATTTTAATTTTGAGAATTTAAATAAAAAAGTTATATCAATCTACTCATTTTAATCTTCTTTCAAACAATACCACTCTTTTCATATTTTGAAATATTTTATTTTAAAAATGCAAACCATGTGAAAATGATACCAAAATGTTATCATTTTGAATCATGTGAAATTTTATCATTTTCGGCTACAAATATGTTTATTTATATCATTTTCGGCTAAAAATATGTGTATTTATAATTTGGATAGTTATCATTTTGAATGTTGTATATTGTTATAATGTTCTGGAAAATGTTATCATTTTCAACTGGAAATTGTTATAATTTTCGGCTGTAAGGAGTCTATTTTTATCATTTTTATCTAGATAATATTATCATTTTAAATGTTGTATATTGTTATCATTTTCATCTGAAAAATTATCATTTTCAATAGGAAAATGTTATCATTTTCGGCTGAAAAAGCTATTATTTTTTGTTGGAAAAGTTATCATTTTCGGTTGAAAAGGTTAATATTTTCGGCTGGACGAGACTCAGAGGGGAAAAAATAAAGAAAGACGTGATTTATGGGTTGGGGGATTCCCATGATACCATTCATTCTATAATTACTTCTTATAATTGTTTAATTAATTACAATAATGTCAAATTAGATCTTGAACATTGATTTAAAAAATCTAATGTTCTTGATTTGACTTTTGAGATCTTTGTTTAAGCATATGACTTATATTGATCTAATTTCATATTATATATACCCAATATATAAGTAAATAAAATTATAATTGTTAGAATATGGTAGGTCTGAATTACTTCTACAATCGTGTTTTCATTTTCCAAATTTGATATTCTGATCCTTCGTGCCTAGATTACACAAAATCGAAATTGGGGATAATAGTAGAAGTGTACAATCTTGTTCTTGATACAGAAAAAGATCAAGAAAAAGAGAATGAAGAATGTGTTTCAAAATTTCGTATGTGTCATCCGATCATCCGTTTTTGGTTTCAAAAACCAGAAAAACGGAAGTTACCAAGTTTTAGAAATTATATTGAAACCCATTAAAAATCAAGAATTTTCATTATAGTCCCTTTATTTAAATAAATTCCAGGCCGGGGCACTGCCCCATTTATCTTACCGAGATCAACCTAGACTATTACAAGCATGTATTCCACACTCTCGAAACTTGCTTTAGAACAAAGTTTTATCCCTTCTTCAAGCAAGGTGATTTTATTAGAAATTATATTTGGTGTCTATATTACATACTATATATATGTTCTTTCAATTCTACAAGAACTGTTTGTGTGATTAAGTCCTTTAATTTAACACAAAGAAGAAGAAAAAAACAATTTGACTTTGACTAAACTTAATTGTAGGTTCATGTAAGATTTGTAGATCAAGAATGTACGTAATTTACTTCAACTAAAAACGTACACATTTGGCTTCTTTTTTTTTCTTATTAAAAGTAAAAAGAATTTTATTAATCAGACTCAAGGAGATGGTCGTATATATATACCACACCAAATTAAAGCTCTAGTCAAACCAACTTAAACTGCAACACGTTCCTTTATCTAGGTCGATCATCTCTGTCACTTTGGACCATTTGCTTCTATTAGATATCATATCCTAAACAAGGAATGGATTCGATTGAATGAAAGGCCGGAGCACTGATTGCCATTTGCTCTCTTGATTAATTGGTTAACTTTTGGATTATTAATAACATAATTAAATTGTACCTTTAATTTATTGACCATGGATGTTTCAAGAAAATGGTATTACATATATATTTGTTTCTGGATTACAATTGCTTTAGGAAACTAGAGTCTCGTATCGTTAATCACTTACGGCTTGTTCTCAAGTTTAAAAAGGAGATGAAAAGGAGAAGAAACGAAGATAATCTTTTACTTCCAAATCCTCAGGCGTCGGAGATGGAGGTGAGACAGACGAAGGTGGAGGTGAGCGGCCGATGTAAGGTAACAGAGGTAAAGGTGTTTGAAGGAGGTGAGTGGCGGTGGTAAGACAAAGGAGGTGAAGGTGACTATAGCAGTGAGCCGTGGTCGGCAGAGGTGCAGGTTATTTGGAAAGTGACAAAGAATCCAAGGAATTTGTACTAATTCCATCAAGTTAGGAAGAGAAATGCAAAATTCATCCGGTGTGAGATTTGGAATGAATTGATAAATTCCTTTTCTTTTCAATGTGTGAAGCAAACATGACCACAAAGGAATTGTAAATTCCCTCTAAATCCTTCCAACTAAACAGTATTTTAAATTTGAAAAAATAAAAATTAATTAAAATATAAAATGAGACTAAACTTTTCCTTTAAATAATTCTTTTTCCTCTTCTTTTCTTCTTTAAATCAAACTTGAAAATACAACTTTTTTGGTTTAATTTCTTCCAAAGAAGTGTGTGTTAAAGTCTTGGCTTTTAAGGTTCATGTATAATTCCATTTTTTGGTTTATATCACCAACTATTCTGATTTAATATTAAAAGAAACAATTAAGTCTAACATGGATAAAGAATGACGTCATCCTTTAGATTCTCCATTTGGCAATAAAGTAGTCAACCGCTTATTAATGGTCTGACCACTCGTGACTTGGTTTACTGGTTCTCTAGTGGTTGGACGTACTGCCGTTTGAGATTAATTGGCTCAAATTAATCATGGGCCGGCGCCCTGAGTGCATCCGTCTCGTTCCCATTTGAACCAGTTGACCATATTGGATTTTACCAACATTAATATTTTAACTTTAGCCATTTTGTCACGTTGGTAACGTGTATAATTTCTATTCCTTTGGGTTGCATACTATCAGAATAGAAATTAAAACGATAAAAGCAGCTTCTATATGTAAATCGTAGCAGCTTGAATCATGATTATATTCATTGATCTCCATAATAGAAAACAAAAATAACAAATAAAGAAGGTACTACAAAATGATATATATGGCACCATTTCGAAAATTGATTGCCGAAATAAAATAGTATCATAAATCGATTAATGAAAATTCAATGTTTTAATTTAATCAAATTGGTCTACGTACGTGTTTATATAAATAACCATAAAAAATGTATGTATTAAATACTATGAATAAATCTTTTTGTTAGAATATTTTAGTGTTAAAAAACTAAATCACCTAAAAAAATAAAACCTTGAATAATATGTAAGGCTTATGTAAAAACAACTAATTTTAAAGTTATTTAAGAAAATAAAAGGAACATGATTAATAAAAAATTCAAAAAATAAAATAATGTAATCCTATTCTTTTATTATATACACTATTATTTTAATATAGATACTAGATTAAACGTCCGTACGATACACGGTTTGGGATTAAACATGATAATAATATTTTAAATTAATAAAACTGAGAATTTGGTTAATATTTTAAATGTATAAAAGGTAAATATAATATCTAAACACCAACGTAGAGGCAACTATGCCGGTAGTATCTTGAAACAATCCTTGCGGATACGTGCCCAGGGTTGAAAATGACTATTTCAATATGCCACAAAAGAAAAAAGCGTTGGCACAAGATTTAGGAAGAAAGCCCGTGTTTAGTTTGAAATATTAGACCATATTATCACAATTTCTTTTCTTGGATTGTAAACTTGCGACTTTGATCAATAGTTTACTTATGAGTATTTAGATATTTGGTTTAGTTTGTTAATGTTTTTAATTAGTTTTTACTTTGTTAATAGCGTCAGTTTAATTTGATTCGACATTTTACAAGCACATGCATGTTTTTTATATTGGAAGATCATGTATGGTTGTAACTAGGGGTTAATAAGTGACCCGGATTAAAACAACAAACTAAAACGTGGACAAAATGAAAACAATAAAAAGTTTGACTAATGGGTTTCGGACCGTAAAAAATGGATTTGAAGTTTTACTAACAACAAAAACCTAATATTTGGCTGCCTAATTTAAAACCTAAAATCATATTTACTGGTTATTAATCATTAGGGCTGTGGTTATCAATCAAAATTCATAGTAATATAACAATATTCTAAATACTATAAATATCGCGACAATCACCTCTTGGAAAAACACATTAAATAATCATGTCTTCAATTTTGCTTGTTTCACTTACATTCTTACTGTGTTCTTGTTCTTGTTTTACCCTCTCAAATGGAGCTTCTGATATTTACACATCTTTTCTCCAATGCCTGCCAACACAGTCACCTCAACCCGACCCCACATTTTCCACCATTGTTTACGGCTCCGTCGTTAACTCATCCTCCTACACCACCGTCTTACAAGCTTACATAAAAAACCGCCGTTTAAACACCACCGCCACACCTAAACCCGCCATCATCATCACCCCAACAAAAGAATCCCAAGTGCAAGCCACCATCCTTTGTGCCAAGAAACTAAGTGTTCAGATCAAGATTCGTAGCGGCGGCCATGATTACGAAGGACTCTCGTACGTTTCATCAGAGAAAAACTTCATCGTACTTGACATGAATAACTTCCGCAAGGTTACTGTTAATATTAAAGCGGAAACTGCGGTTGTTGAAGCTGGTACACTGTTGGGTGAACTATATTACCGAATTTCGGAACAGAGCAAGGTGCATGGGTTCCCTGCCGGAGTTTGTTCGACAGTCGGTGTTGGTGGACATTTAAGTGCAGGCGGTTATGGCACAATGCTTCGGAAATATGGGTTATCAGTTGATCACGTGAGCGATGCTCGAATTGTTGATGTTAAAGGTCAGATTTTGGATCGGAAATCAATGGATGAGGATCTTTTCTGGGCGATACGTGGCGGTGGCGGTGGCAGTTTTGGTGTTATATTATCTTATACTATTAAACTAGTTCCGGTGCCGGAGGTTAACACTGTTTTCACGATAACCAAAACAGAGGCGGAAAACGTGACGGAAGTTGTGTATAAATGGCAGTTAGCTGCCCCTACAATCGACAATGGTTTGTTTATCAGAGTGTTATTACAGCCGGTGACGATTAATAACCGGAAAACAGTCCGGGCTGTGTTTATCGGTCATTTCATGGGTAATTCGGGCGGCTTGCTAGCGATAATGAATAAAAACTTCCCGGAATTGGGTTTAAAGAAACAGGATTGCATTGAAGTAAGCTGGATCCAATCGGTACTATATTGGAATAACTTCGATTATAAAACCACGCCGGTGGATATTCTCCTCAACCGTCATTCCGGTAACGTAAACTTCTTGAAACGGAAGTCAGATTACGTACAAACCCCGATTCCAAAACCAGGGTTGACTTCTGTATTTAACAAGATGGTTGAATTGGGTGATGTCGGTTTCGTTTTCAACCCGTACGGCGGGAGGATGAATGAAGTTCCGGCGGACGCAACTCCGTTCCCTCACCGTGCTGGAAACTTGTTCAAGATTCAGTATTCGGTTAATTGGAATGATGCAGATCCGAAACTGGAGAAAAATTATGTTAACCAGAGCAGGGTGTTGTATGAATTCATGACCAAGTATGTGTCGAAGAATCCAAGAGGTGCGTTCTTGAATTACAGGGATTTCGATAATGGTGTGATGACCGGCACCGGTAACAGTGGTTACAACTCCGGCAAGGTTTACGGGGAGAAGTATTTCATGAAGAATTTCGAGAGACTGGTGAAGGTGAAGACTGCTGCTGACCCTGATAACTTTTTCAAGAATGAACAGAGCATCCCTACACTTCCCGGAAAAAGCAAAAGCATGTCCATGTTTAGTTTTCACTGAGGAAGTTTTTATTTTTATCAGCCATTGTGTTTTAAATTCATGTATGTTTATTAAATTAACATGATGTGTATAGATTTAATAAGAATGTTTATATGCTCTACTGTGAAAAAAGATAAATTAAACCTTGAGATAAAATTAGCTTTGAAAATATAGACTAATGTTTAGTCTCTTCAAGTTGTGCATAATAAAGAGACCTTTACATTCCTATATAATAGCTTATTATAGACCATTAGCAATATTAATCTTATGTAAAAATTTCTTCTTTTATATCTGCTATTAAAGTTGTAACACCTTTTAAAGCCTTTAAATATAGCCCAGTTTTAAAAGTTTTATTTTTAAAAAAGGGGTTCAAATTTAAAACCAAGTTCCTCCATTGCAAAAGAGGGTTTAGAGAATCTAGGAGTGCGACGAAGATCTAAGCACATTTATTTCGGTAATCATTTTAGAATTGTTTTAATTGCGAGAAATAATTTTAACGGTTGATTAAATTAAATCTATAGGTACTAATGGGGTGAAATTTCATTAATGACTCATTATTATGTGTTGCAATCAGGTGTGTTACACTAACTTATACATTGTATTAGTGTGAAATGAACGTGTGTTTAATTGTGTGAAAGTCTGACTATTATGTGATGATATGTGAAGTGAAGGGTTGTGTTCTATTGTGGTGAAAACGCAACTCGAGTAAAGTCAGAAACATGAAATCCTTGGTACGGCTTGAATAGTCAACCGTGACCCAAATGTGAAATAGTCGTCAGTGTATTGCGTCGGTTTTATGTGAATTGATATTTGATCATGGATTGTTATAAGATATGTAGATACCTAGTGTGGTGTGTAAGTGTGTGTGCTCGCTAAGCTTTATGCTTACTGTTGTTGATTTAATTCTCTCAGGATATGATCGTGGGAAAGTTTCAGCAGCGTGAAGGCAGCTCATCTACCATCAACACGTTTTCGTTGTCTAGTTATTTATTTAATTATTTATTTTTATCAAACATATTAATTTAACTACATTGTAGTTAACTCTTTTGGTTGACTAAACATTGTACAATGTGTAGTTCCGAGTGCGCAACCTCGTCACGAATTCTATAGGAATTAATATAGTTTATTTACTATGATTATATTCATATATTTATATTTATATGTACATTTTAAGAAAAAAATTTGGAACATTACACTTTAATATAAACTTGCCTTAACTATCTTTTACATTCTTTAATTTCAAACCTCCAATGTTTCAATTCTTATAAAGCCACCACAACCTACTACTTCCATAAGATGATATAACCACCAATTAAATATAAATGAATTTTGAACCTTCAACCATCGAAACTTATATCATAAATATTCTCATTAAATTTGTGTAACACCGTGATTTTCCAAACAAAATTTGACTTTTAAAAACTTAAAACTCAAACTTATTCCAGTTTGATAAGTAAACAGCGGAAGTCTTAACAGAATAGTTTTTTTATTTATTTAAATTAAGTTAACCGGGTTTTCAATTTACACGCAAGTGTTACCGACATCAATACCGACCGACTATCATACCTGTCAAGGAACAACAAGTGTCCCGACACAAAAAAAGTAGCCCCTCGGGAGTTAACATTAAAAGCTAGTGAGTACAAACATAACCAAAAACATTACAAAACACATGATAACACAAACAGTGTTATCCTATCACATAGTGGTGTGCTGACATGATAAGTAGGCATCGTATCTCACAGGATTGCAAATCTGGCTCAACAATCCTAACCTAACCGTGCTGATGGGTGAGCGGGTGGCGTTCCACCAAGCATCGTTATAGAGCCAGCGGATAGTTGATTGCCCCTTACGTTAAGAAATGACGGTCCTGAAGAACCTCGTTGATGTCGACCCATAAGTCCCCCGTGTTCTAATCCTGACCCATGGAATCTACTGGAAACCAGTTATATAGTGAACCCGACCGGAATGATCTACCGGGATCCCATATCAACTGATCTTAACCACACGACTGTACATACAAGTCCAAAGTATTCATGAACTGCCTTACTACACTTAGTTAGGAATTATGCCTGGTGTTGTTTTAAACATAACATTCTTGATTTATCACTAAGTTGTTCATTCAATTGGATAGCATACCATTATGGGTAGCATTAGCTTCTTATTGTTAGGGGCATAGTTTACTTTACTTTAATATTTATCTTGCTTCTTATTGGTTATTAGTGTTGGGGTTTGTTCGGTTTTTCAAAATATATTTTAGCAACGGAAGCATGAACAACAATTTTAAACTTTTAAAACTCCCCACCAATGATCCATATGCAAGCCTTAAGAAACAAAACAACCATAGGGTGTTTAGAACTACAACCTTTGTAGCGTGAGTAAACCGTTGATGAAGTGGTTGATCTATGAGAAGTCAAGAGAAGACTTCCTCCAAGGTATCCACAAATCAATGAGTCCAACACCTCCAAGATGCTAGTCTCTCCAACCCTTGAAATTCAAGCAAGCAAGCAACAACCTCTTGTTCTTCTTCTTGAACTTACTATGTATGTATATGAGTATGTATTCTAGTACCACACTTTGCTCACTTGAAACACCAATACTATAAAGTAAGGATGTTTTAAATATCTAAGAACACTTAGATGTTTTCTTGAAGAATAGCAAAGGTGGTAGCATGTAGTAGTGAACACAAAAGGGACATACATGCATATAAAAACCAAGAAAAACACCACAACAAGAGGGAGGCCCCTCTTTGGCTTACTTTGGCCGTAAAAAGGAGGGAGAGGGAGGCCCCCTCTTTGCTTGTCTTCCTTTCTTGATTTCTTGATACTTGTCTAATTGTTGCATACAAGAAGTCAACATGGCCCCCCTTTGGTTTATTGTGATGATTTCTAGTTTTATATCTTTAAAATATATAAAGATATACTAGACCATGCCATACAATGTATAAAATACATCTACATGTATTTTATATACATACTTGATTGTTACTAGTAACTCTTTACTTGTAACAAGGATATACATACATTTATATAATTGTTACTAGTAACAATTTACTTGTAACAAATATACATTTATACATATATATATATATATACATATATAAAATCATATGTTTATATTTATTTATTTCATATGCATTATCTTATATTAATATATAAGAGTGATATTATTATTTCACATAAATAATAATATGCAACAATGCATATATATACTTATATATATAATGAGTTGGAAACAAATTTAAATCATATTCAAATATGTAATTGGTGTCCATTGATTGTAAATGTGTGACCCTATGGGTTTATTTATTATTAGTAATATCGTATTAATTTGTGTCTTGTGCACATAGAACCAACAATTAGTTCACCAATGCTCAACACTAGATCATATTCATGTTAATTGTACTATCAACAGATCAATTGAGCTTACTCATGATCACACTCAAAATTACTTTCTTTGTCACACATGTAATCATAGACCATTACGTTTCATACATAACTACGCAATCAATAATTACATAATCACTACGTAATGATTAATGGTTAAGTCGGTACTCACTTGAGTCAAAAATGTCTGCATTAATCTTCTAAAGATGCCTTTAGTCCGCATACAAACCTACCGTAACAGCACAAGCATCAACACGCGAAAAATAACAAAACCTTCCACTGACTGCATGGACGTGTCGCGTCCAAAGAACATAACTAGAATCGCAGCCATTGCTGCTCAATCAAACTCAACCCAAAAACCTTTAAATCCAATCTTAAATGAATTCCTACAGTTTCTTATGGTTATTAGACCTCAAACAAAGCTAGTAACATTCATAAAACCCACTTAAACAATCAATACAAGTTTCAAATGAGATTTACCAATTTGACCCAATCTAATGGGTTTTCAACCTAACTTGTAAATCTTGATCAAATTAGTTCTAATTGAACTTAGAATCATTAGAAAACAATCTAGAAACATCAACAAGGTTCAATTTGATATGATAAATACCTACTATATCTTCTTGATAAATTAAACTTAGTTGTACCTTTTTTAACACTTACTTGATAATTAAATCTTGATGTTGCTAATCAAGTTTCCCTAACGGGAGTGTTTCTTTCTTGATTC
This sequence comes from Dittrichia graveolens, assembly GCA_038502395.1. Taxonomy (NCBI): domain Eukaryota; kingdom Viridiplantae; phylum Streptophyta; class Magnoliopsida; order Asterales; family Asteraceae; genus Dittrichia; species Dittrichia graveolens. The sequence continues at coordinate 111,782,475 of JARJIL010000002.1, forward strand.
TTGAATCCAAAACATTTGTAACCATATAAACTAAAAGATTAGATGCTAAGTTTCTTCCAAATGAGAACAAGAACAAGTGTGTGGTGTCATTTAAGAGAAGAAGAAGGAAAAGAGGTTGCCGCCTCAACTTAGTGTCTATCCCAAATATGGATATTCCGTTCTCCTAACTGACTTACAACTTATTCAAATCATATCTATAAATCTCAACAAGGATATATTCGGAATCATTATTTTAAACCATTTAATAATTTATAACTTTTATTCATTTTTATTATCTTTTGCTTAATACCTCAGTTGATAGTAATAACATATCTTTATCTGTTAAACATAAATTCTTATTTAATTCACAAGAATACAACCCTACAAGCAAAAGGTACAACTAAGCCCATTTCGGGATGTTACAATTTGTCTCATAATAAATGCCCAATTATTGGGTCGTTACAATATATGCACGTGTGCTTCTATCTGCACATGTGCATATCTTATGTGCTGAAAAAAACTAGGTGCATTTGTGTATATGCATACGTGCATATATTTGCACATATGCACCTGTGAAGACCTGTATTAAAAAAAACTTAGTAATATGCACATGTACACCTATCGAGACCTGTGCTAAAAAAACCAACAAACACGAAAAAAATTCAAAAAATATAGCAAGACCAGTCTCAAATTAAATAGCATGATTTTCTCGTTAATTTGGTATAGTTTTCGTAATTTAACACCTTTTCGTTTGATGAATATATTAATTTAAAAAATGGGGGTAATGTTATAATATCCAAATCACCCCTCATTAATTAAGCATGTGTTTGATTTAATTAAGGATAATTTTGATCTAATTAAGTTTATCCATTAAAAACTATTTAATCTAAATCATCCATCTTTTTTATCAATGCTATAATTGGTTCTCGTACGAAAAATAATTCTCATTTGAACTCTCCAGAGTTTTATTTTAAGAATAGAAAATTAGATGAGAATGGGAGAACAAATATAAACCATTAAAAAATTAATAGCTAAGATTAAATTAAAAAAATACAAGCTTTAATTAAATTATAAGGGTAAAATAGGAAATAAAAAAATAAAAACATTGTGGACGTATTTTTCAGGCTGCCCCCTTCTTATCTGTATTTTCTTTTTTAATATAAATAATTTCATTTTATTTTCTTTTCTCTTTATATTTTTTTCCTATTTAATTAGATAACATATTTGATATTTTTTTTGTCTGTTTTTTTTTAAAATTTTCACATATAAATTCATATCTAAAAATATAATGTCAAAATGTAACTGGGTTTTTTTAACATAACATCTGATTAAATCTGAAATGCTACCGTTTCATATTTGAAATATTACCATTTCATATTTGCAATACTGCCGTTTCATATTTGAAATACTACTCTTTCATATTTGAATACTACTGTTTCATATTTGATACAATTTCAGATCTAAAACGATACTATTTCACATATAATAAAGGAAAACCTATGTATGAAATAATATGTAATATTTCATATATGAAATGATGTCATTTCAAATCTAAAACGATACCATTTCGGATCTGAAACAATACTATTTCACATATAATAAATAAAAACTCGTATATCAAATAATACGTAATATTTTAGATATGAAACACTACCATTTTAGATCTGAAATGATACCATACATCTTCTCTCAACCCTAAAATAATAGATTTAAGATCTAATCAGTTTTATCCAACAAATTTCACAAATAAAGAATGGGAAGTGGACAAGATTTCAGATCTAATAAATAAAAAAGGGTTTGAGGTAGTGGTGAGCATTCGACGGTTGGCCAAAAATCCAACAGTGGTGGTAGTGGAGGAAGAGGAGTTAAGAGAAAGAAAGACTCAGACACCTATATTAAACTTGGTATTCACGTAGGCAAACGATGCTTGTAACTAGGTAATGGTAGTCGGCGAGGCAAATGGAAAGAAAACAGATCTGAGATAGTGAAAATCAAAGAGAAAAAGTTTGTCGAAGATATAATCGTCGATGATTGCGAAGTACAGTGGTGGATCTGAGATGGAGAAATGGTAGCCGTGGCGGATCTGCGAAGTATAGTGGCAGATTTGAGTCGGCGGTTCAAATCTGAGATGGAGAAATGGTGGCGGAGCGGCGGTTCAGATATGAGATGGAGAAATCGGTGGTGGTGTTGGTGTCGGAGTAGTGGTGGTTGTTGAAATGGTTGGTAGAAGGTCTGTGAGAGGGGGTTGGTAAACAACCGTCAACACGGTGGTTGGTTGGAGCCGGCGAGAGGATGCTCTAGGATGGTTTTCAAAGTGATGTGTGATTATGGTTTTCAAAGCGATACTTGTTGTCAGATTTTAGAAATTGACACTATTACCCTTGTTTTGTGTTGAAATTGTATTAATACTGGTCGTAGATCAAATAGAAAGAAATGGACATGATTAGGTCTCTCTTTCTCATAAATATCTAAGTTCTCAACTGAACTCCCCTTTACACACACACACACAACCCTGTCATGTGATCCTAGACCTAAACAGGAGGAGGTGGAGGGGGTCGCACCCCCTTGCAGGGTCTTAGATAGAGGACTCCGAAGCTAGAGGAAAGTACATAAGTGATTATGTATCAAATGTTCTCAAATCTGATTCTTCTGAAGCGGATTATGTATCAAATGTTCTCAAATCCCCTGTACACACTATTACCCTTGTTTTTCTAAAAAAAGATTTTGGTATCATCCTTAATTGATTTTCATGATACTCATCTAAAAGTCGAATAATTAATCCAAGATAACATTTTTATATCTACAATCAATCCAAAGCTATTTAACAGTTTTAAATTCTCTTCTCTCTTTTTTTTTGACGACTTTCTTTTTCAATAAATTTCCAGAAATTGTAATGTCAGTATGACAGAATCATTACATACATTTCCATTTGTGAGATATTAAATTGAGTTATATGAAATAGTCAAACTTAAAAGATAGGCTAAATAAATTAAATCCCTTTTGAAATATTCTTTCATGATGCTTTGGCCTTAACCAAATCCATATCTTAAACTCTTCTTTGAGGATCTGTGCAACATGTGTCTCCATAATCCCTTATCTCCATCATCTTGACAATAACAAAAGGACAAATTAATAGTTTAAACTTAAGAACAATTCCCGGTTCTATGATCACAAGATAATCACTCTGCTTCTCTTTCTTTTCTAATTATATATATATATATTTATTTTCGGATACATATTATTAACCAAACAAAGGATAATTTAACCTCTCTCGATTAATGATGATTAGTTTCTATTTTTCTACATGTCGTTTTCAGAGATGTAATGGTGTATTATTCACGCGGTTCAGATGTAACATGAGATTTTGGATGTATAAGAAAATTAACAACATTGTTTAAATCGGGTCAAAATCAACTGAGTTAGGGTTATGGATACGTCGACAATATATCAAGATGTGGAGGCTTGTATGTTAGAAAACCGAAGAAGCTATGAAACAAAACCAAAGCAAAATTTACAAGAAAACAAAAATAAACGTTTAGTTTCATAAGAGTAAAAATCTGATGTATATTTTAAAAAAATATTTCTTTTTAGTTCATTTTTTTATTTATAAAATTGTAATATGTTACATCTATTAATAATATTTTGTTTTTATTTTATTGAATTTTTACCCACCGGAAGGGAGGGCTTGAATGGTAAGTGCCCTTTTACAAACGTAGGTATCCTCCTCCTCCTGTTCCGGTATCGCTTTCTTAAACCGTTTACTAGTATCCGATACTTGCATACAAGAAACTTCCACGTTTCACCGTCCGCCATTACCGACGAGACGAGACGAGACGACCCCAAAAGCCTTCATATTCCTCCACCCCATGTGGGGAGCGACAGACAAAAAGTCTTATAACGCGCAAACATCGATTTTCACTATAAATACCTCCCTCCTCTGTTTCATCACCTTAAAATAATCAACCAATAATGAAGACGAATTCGTTAATAATTATGCTTCATTCCCTCCTTCTCACTCTTCTCTTTTTCTCATACTCAAATGCAGCCATGGATCCCGATTCAGTTTACAAATCGTTTCTTCAATGCTTACCTTCACAATCACCGGATTCCGATGAGGGTCTCTCCTCCATCGTCTACAGCGCCACCGCCAATACCTCCGATTACACCGATGTCCTCCAAGCTTACATAAAAAACCAACGATTTAACACCTCCTCAACCTCTAAACCTTCTGTTATTATAACTCCGACCACCGAATCCCAAGTGCAAGCCACCGTTCTTTGTGCTAAGAAAATCGGTGTTCAGATTAAGATTCGTAGCGGCGGTCATGACTACGAAGGAATCTCGTATATTTCGTCGGAACCTGATTTCATCATCCTCGATATGTTCAATTTCAGGTCGATTGATGTTAATATCGCCGATGAAACTGCGGTGGTCGGAGCAGGAGCACAGTTGGGAGAGCTTTATTATAGGATTTATGAAAAGAGTAAAGTTCACGGATTTCCCGCCGGAGTTTGTCAGACAGTCGGTGTCGGTGGGCATTTAAGCGGTGGCGGTTATGGAACTATGCTTCGTAAATACGGATTGACCGTTGACCACGTGACTGATGCCCGGATTGTTGATGTTAACGGCCGGGTTTTGGATCGGAAATCGATGGGTGAGGATCTTTTCTGGGCGATACGCGGCGGCGGTGGTGGCAGTTTTGGTGTTATACTATCTTACACCATTAAATTAGTTCCGGTGCCGGAGGTTAACACCGTCTTCAGGATAATGAAAACTCAGGCAGAAAACGCGTCAAAACTCGTTTATAAATGGCAGTCGATTATGCCTACCATCGACAATGATTTATTTATCAGAGTTTTGTTACAACCGGTGACGGTGAACCGCCAGAAAACCGGCCGAGCTTCGTTTATAGCACATTTTTTGGGTGATTCCGACAGATTAGTGGCGTTAATGGACAAAAATTTCCCGGAATTGGGTTTAAAAAAGGAAGATTGCATAGAAGTAAGCTGGATTCAGTCGATTCTTTACTGGGCTAACTTCGATTTAAACACGACAGCGCCGGAGATCCTCTTAGACCGCCACTCCGACAATGTTAACTTCGGAAAACGAAAGTCCGATTATGTACAAACCCCAATAACAGAATCTGGGTTTACATCAATTTTCAATAAATTGGTTGAATTGGGGAAACTTGGCTTCGTTTTCAACCCTTACGGCGGGAGAATGTACGAGGTTCCGGCAGACGCAACCCCATTCCCTCACCGCGCCGGCAACCTTTACAAAATCCAATATTCCATAAACTGGAACGAGTTTAATCCCCAATTGGAGGCAGATTACTTGAATCAAAGCAGAGTTATGTACGATTTCATGACACCATTTGTATCAAAGAATCCGAGAGGCGCGTTCTTGAATTATCGGGATCTTGACATCGGCGTGATGACCAGAGACAGCAAGAACAGTTACAGCGAAGGTGAGGTTTACGGCGAGAAGTATTTCATGGGAAATTTTGAAAGATTGGTGAAAATAAAGACGGCCGTAGATCCTGATAATTTCTTCAGAAACGAACAGAGTATCCCAACTCTCCCCGGAAAAAGCTCAGGCAAGTCAAGAAAGATGATGAAGTAAAAAAAAACAGTATTTTTATTCACAGTGTCCAGGGAATTTATTTGAGGTAGCACATTAGCTTTACAAGGTGTACGCCACGCTCGATTATTTGTACCCCATATTGGATTTTTTCTTGTATTTATAGATATGAATATATAAATATCAATAATCAGAAATATAAAAAGTGGTAAATTTGTGGGTTTTGATTGTGTACCAGCCACTTCAAGTAGTTACTGTGGAGAAGCAAGAAAGACGTTGACGATTCAATTATTGTTGCCATGGTTGTGCAAGATCTTTCTGGGTTGACTTTAGAGTCGATGATGTGTGGCCGTGATCAACGTTGTAAAATGAGGTAACATCGTAGGTCCTGAGACTTGTATTTTCTTTGCGTAGGGAACATGTCGTATTCATGCATTTACTCAATCAATAAATATCTCTATTCACGTGTCAGTGCGATAGTAGAAAAATCAAGAGAAATGTTAGATCCTTCTAACAACGTGTCTACTAATGTTTATACTTTTATTTATACGATGATAAACATCATTCTCACTTGATCCCTAACGTAAATTAATAGCTTTAACGGTATTCTAGTAATGAATAGCAAATATTCCGATTAAACGAGCAACCAATTGATTTGGCATCTTGCTCGCTCGCTCGCTTACTAGATTAGATCTCAAAGAAACGACTAAAATCAGAATCACATTTGGAAGCCAGAAGGAGATAAACCTCTGCTTGAATCCCGATTACCCCCACATTATATGTCCATTTGTGTTTTTTCTCTTTCAATCGTGTTTCCAGAATAATTTTTGTCAATCGCCTTAATGCAGGTATTCCGAACCTCTACCGTCATTCAAAGTTCATAAGGCCAAGCACAAGAAGTCCAGACTTGCAAAAGTTGTTTGAAAAGGTCTAAGGGGTTCATTCAAGTTCAATAATGATGTTGATTGTAACATAACAGAAACGTATGAAAACAGGAATGTTGACGAATTTAATGCTCTGCCTTAATTTCAATTTTCTATGTTAACAGCCGACAAAAGATGCATACCAAGACAGTACGATGATAAGCAACTAAAAATACACACACATATAAACCAGAAAAAACTTGCAATTTGTTGATGCTTATATTATATGGTCCCTTAGTAGTACATGTAGCGTTTACATATAGAAAGCCATTTAAATAAACTGTACATAAAACTCCCATACATACAACTTGTGGATAGCCATAATAGAGCATCATGAGTAAACCAATTACCACAGATCTAACCTTGACGGGTGCATGATTGACAACCCAGTAAATAAAGAGTTGCATGTGTTCCAATTGGGGCACCACCTTCAAGAAAACCTAATTCATGGTTCAAATCAAGCTACAGATGGTTAGTTAGCATGATCCATCTATGGTTGATGCTGCAAAGGCGTTGAACCGGTTTCCTCATCAGAAGAAGAAGAGATAGATGATGTTGATGCATTAGATGCCGCCTAACAAAGTAATAGCCAACACAATAACAATTAGTCGGTTTCGGTTGGAGTTTATCTTTAATTTGGAAACCTAGCTCAAAGTGAAAAGGGTCATTCAGGTTCATAGAATGATAGTCACTTCAAAGTTTTTCAACCTCCTAAGTCTGTCTATTCAAAAGAATCAAATATTTTTCTGATATGATAGTTTTTATAATCATGTATATACATCAAGTATGTATAGAATTAAAAAAAGTAGACGAATGCTGGCTGACCAATCCAACCCGGCCCGTTTTACCCACTACACAACCTGTCTTGACAAGTGTAGACCCAATACTCACCAGCTGGTGTCGCCGATGTATCAAAGCTGTAGAAGCTCTTAAGATGATGTAGATCGGTAGAATAATTCCTGATGTTCTTATGAGTAATAGCTGTGACAAACGGGGAAGTAGTTAATACACATATATGTCCATACATAAAATTCGTGATTTCCAACCTGGCACTATTTGAAAACAAAGTTTTAAGTTTACTGTTACTAGTTTATTGCTGCAGAATTTCATTCTGTTCTACTGTTGCAAATTTTAATATAGTTCTAAGGGCAAGATTCAAGAATACAACCCATCCACAATTTCGACGATGAATGATGCTCTCTTTGACTTGAAAAAGTCAAATTGTATCTTTTCCTTGGAAAATATGATATATGAGCAGAAAGATGAATACGATAGAGTTTTCTCACCATAAACATCGGTAAAGAGTAATTACTAACTCCATTTGCAAATATGGGCAGTGTGTGACGCAAGATCAAGAGAATCATAAACTGCAAACGAAAACAGGAAAATGTTACAAAATCAGAAGTGAGCATGAGTCTGTGTATGTGTGCTAATAGGAAGAGAGATTACAATGACAGCAACTGAACGAAAACATAATATGCTTCTGGCAGTGGAATCTGTATACTCATCATATTCTTCATCCGGATAATTATTTTCAGAAGAAACAACGGTTATTATTTGAGGACTATAATTCATATCCCTCCTGGCAATCTGCCAATGTCCCCTGATAACAAAAACAAAAGAGTATGGTTTGACTTTAGAAATGAAATAAATTTGAATTTTATTTGACCTTGAAAGTCAAGAGCTTTAAATAATGGAATATGGTTTATTTACCTGAAATTTGCCGGAATACCTCCTAGCCGGAACACAGGTGGTGGTGCTGTATACCCTGGCCTGAATTGCTGCAGGTAGCCATATCCAAAAGAATATTATTACAGCCTTTTACACATGTTATATTAGTTTACCAAAGAAAAGATTAGCTGACAATTAAAGCTGGAAACGAAGATAAAGAAGCCTACCTGGTGGCATATTTCACATATGATATCACCCTTCTCATTACACCACCTTTGAACACATCTGCGATGAGCATACTACAAAAGTAAAACCGGACATTAAGTAGTGAAATCAGCATTTCAGGTTTCCATTCTAGAAATTTTCAGTGTTATTTTATTTATAGGTAAATCTTGTGAAATCGATGACACATTAGGATCTAGCATCAATAAACCACTTCTCCTCGTATCAAAGACCAAAAAAGACATATAATAATAGTCAATTAGTCATCTGACAACCGAAGTTCTGAAAAAAAAAAAGAAAAAAGTAAGGCCTACCAAAGGAACTTCTAAAATAGAAACCTCCAGAAGCATAACCATAACCCAACATTTTTATACGTGTACATCTTGAACTGAACATATTAACCAATTAAATTAACTATCTTCTCCTAATAGTGAAACTACTTTCTCCATGAATATGGCCCAAATAAGCTAAAAATCGACTTAAAGTTATGGTGTAAACCATTAACAACTCATATGCTTAAGGGTGTTTGGGATTGCTTCTTTAAACATCTTATATATTCGGTGCGTTTTCTAAATGCAGATAAGCACTTATTGGGTGTGCATATACCTATCGGCTTATTTTAGTGTGAAATAATAAAAAGTTTGACATTGAGTATTCAAAGGTGTTGGAGTAAGCTGTTCTCAATAAGTCGATTATCAAACATAAGGCTTAAGTTACTATAAAAGAAATCCCAAACACCCCCTAAAAAGCAGTTGGGCAAAATAAACCAACCTTTAAGCTACCACAACAAGAACAAGGAGTCTCCATATTCGAATCAAAATCTTCATCCTGACATATCCTACATTCAACCAATTTTCTAGGAGTAAAAACAGCTTCGGGATCCATATGAGAAGAACAATCAATCACTGTTTCATTGGCTGCAGCTAACGGATATGAAGGGTTTCTGCTTTCAATTGCAGCCCCTAATGTGGACTCAGTGAGCAAACGATCAACCAAAAACACGAAATGATCCCCCATTTTTACACGACAACAATCAGTTTCACGGAAATAAATAGGGAATTCCACCAGAAAAAATCAAAATCTTTAACTGGTTCAACTTATCCCAAGTAATCCTGAACACATAAAAGATAAAGACTAATCAGCTTTCTAAGTTTCCTTCAACCTAGAAACTCAAATTAACAAAAACCCTTATCAATCCGACCTCAAATATCATTTTAATGAACTGGAATTATAAAAAGATTACTACCCAGAAAACGTTAATCTCAAAACATAACCTGTTCATGAATTTAAGGAGAGGAAAAGAAACCCTTTCCTTCCAAATCAACTCATTTTTTGAAGCATAAGAATTGAGTCAAAATAAGTCTAAACTCCCCCTCCAAATCCCTGCCTTTCCTTCGTTAAATCGAGAAAACAACTTTTCTTTGAGAACAGGGTGAACAAGAAAGATAAAAAAGAGGGGGGAAATTGATGTTCCTAGTTTAAAAAAAAGCTGGGGCTATACAAGGACTTCAAATTGAACGTAAAAAGAACCGAAATAAGTGATTATTATGATAAACAAGTAAAACAAGAGAAAAGAAACATACCCAGCTGATGGATAAAAAGATAGTTTCACTTTCTATTGAGGAACACGAAGCTGATTCTGAAGACATGAAAAGGGAGGCATAAGAGAGAATCTAGGATTAAGAAACAAAGGGAAAGGAAGAACGAAATATGAAACTTACAAGAAGGGAATCGGATATGTTGAAAGCTAAGATATATAGCAGTCTTTTTCACAAAAGATTTGCAGGGCTGAAAGCCTGAAATCCAGTTATTTGTTCATTCAAATTCGTATACATCTCTCTCTAGAGTCTAGAGTTTCCTCTTTCTTTTCTTTAGATGTACAAGGGCTTCTGCCATTTTTATACTAATAATCCAATATATTGTTTTTCTATATTACCTTTATTATTTTAAAAATAAATCATTATTTGAAAACACCAATCCGTGATTGTGTGTATTTGTGTAATTGTGAGTGTTACGTGGCTTGTGGGGTTGTAACGGCAAATTTCAACACCATTTTTCTAGTTTCTAGAATTACGACCTTGCTTTCATACACATGTTACATTAATAGGTCAATTTATTTTCAAACTAATATCATTCAATTTTTGCATAGATCACGTGCATGATAACGGGATGCCGTTCTCTTTTCTCTGTGCACCATGTTTGTGTCCCGGTCTCAAGACTTTTTCAATCAATTTGGTAATTTTTTTAAAGATAACGAAAAGTTTTTTTAACTCAAAGAGCTAGAGCCTTAAATTGGGACATAACATCTTACAATAAGTAAAACAGAAAACATAAATCAAGGGTGTTTCCTTCTTAAAAATGTAACGCCCTAAATTCTAAAATTTGAAATATTAAGATCAAACACATATAAGTGTTCGCATCTGAAAGTTTGACATAAAAGCGGAAGCAATACTTGATTAAAATCCTGATGTATCAATAGATACGCACATAAATGCTGTCACAAGTTTGGTACCAAAAACTTGATGTTTACAAACCAGGCGTTAATTTCAAAGAGTTTATCAAAAAGTAGTCAAACCGAAGCTTTGCCCTTGCCTTTGTTAAAACCTGCAAAACATTTTAAAAATAGTATCTGATAAGCTACGAGAGCTTAGTGAGTAAACCAGACTAAACATCATATAAACACACGTATAAAATCATATGAAGATAATACATGTATGTCTGGCAATCAATGCTAGCCTCTGGTTCTAGACCCAGGGCAGCAACATAGGTCACAGTACTGTACCGCATTTGAGCCTTACTGAACATAGCAGTAAGCACCCCACCTCTGAGACCTACTGCACAAAGCAGTAAGCTTATACACACATATAAATAACATTACATGTCAGTATTCTGATATAATAACACACATGCTGTAAATATGAATAGTAGTCTAGAAGACTCACCTTATAATCAATAATGTTTGTATATCAGTCCACAATTGATAATAATCTAGTGATCACGCCAATGACAAGTCTCTATATAAGATAATACCAAATAAATATCAAACATAAGTTTCTACTGAACTTAAAAACTGAACATAACACTAGGCACGCCCGTGCCTCCTACCCAGGTACTCCCGTGGTCTCAAGGCACAATTTGGGCCTTTCTAGAAAACGGGGCACACCCGTAACTTATTGTGTCACGCCCGCGCCTCACAGGTACGCCCTGGGGCACTGTTGGATCATGAGGGGCACGCCCGTGCCCTTCAAGTGGTAGCAGTAGTTTAGCCGACTTACTTGCTGTCTCCGGCCAAAACACCCCAAAAACCTAACTTTAATTCATAAAAACGCTACTGAGATGTTTTCCTACATCCCAAACAACTTCAAATCCAAAAACAACAACAATGACATGCTGAAATCTTTGATTCACCATAGAATCAACTAAAAACCCATTTAACTTCAAGAACATAGTTTAGGATTCTTACCTCCAATTTGTATGATTACTAGCTCCAGTTATTTCACCTTGCTTATACTGATCTTGATCAAAATCTTCAGAGAAATTGATGTTCTGCAGAATACGTGAAGTTGTAAATGAAGTTGTGAAGACTTTGACTATCTCAAAGTCAAAGATGGTTTTATATATATATAACTATGGACTAATTGCACAATTAGTCCCTTAACCTTTCCAAGTTTCGTTTTGATGACTTTAGCCCCTCTAGTTTATAACCACATACTATCTCATATATCCATTTATAACTCATTTACCACTTTGTACATTTCTCGCATTAACTTAATAATAAAATTATGGGTGTTACAAAAGAACTAGAATCATGCCAATTCTCTTACCATAAAGCATAATTATGGGTATTCTTCGTTTGACAAGAAAAGTGGGAAGTGTTAAATTATGAGTATTCTTCGTTTGACAAGAAATATGGGAAGCAGGAAGCATCAATATTCTCTTTGATATAATGGTTACATCCACGGTATAAATGTTTTTTCATCTATATACCCGAATACTTGTGTTGTTTATAGTATCTCACTTAGTTTTCAATTTTAAAAGATCACCCATGATATATTTACTCAAGTGATTCAGGAATACTTAAATATAAAAATTAGTCCTGAAAATCCAAACTAATTAAGCTTCGAGTGACAAATATGAAATACCTCGTATTAATTCAAATATATCTCACTTTTTCTTCTTGTTTCTCGTTCTCCTTTTAATCTCCAAGTTAGTTAATGACTTGAATTAGTAAATTAAGTTGCTTTATCGCTCTAAAAAAGTTGCTTTTAAGAAAATTAAATAGTAATAAACTTCTTTTATGTAGCTTACATGAAAAGATTATAGGCTTTCTTTAGGTAACTACTGAAATTATTATGATTAAAAAAACATGAAATAAGACCAAAGATGAAGAAAACACGCACGATCATTGGTTTTTTATGAAGGTGAACTAAAAAGGTAGAAATTAAATTAGATTGGGTTTAATTCAGTTATTTATGACTTGTTTATAACCCAAAACTAAGACTAAACCACCTGCCATTGGGGTTCTGCCTTGGTGGTCAGAAGGTTGTTACCATATGGGGAAGTCTTGAGTTTAAGTCTTCTCGTAGGAGTTTTCCTGCTGTGGTGAAGGAGTGGGGTTTATCTTCTTAGGAGTGTGACTTGACTTGGGGCTTGCATACTACCCTTTATGAGTGACGGACTCAGCCCACTAACAACTAACTCGCCGTTCAAAGACCAAACCACCAACTTTGGTGTTTCAAAAAAACAAAAACCGGAGCGATGATTCTCAATGGCGTCATCTAATTGGGGTTTGTTTTTTGATGTCTGGTTTTTACTCACATCAACTTTAATTGTTACATTTATATGCCTTTTAACGTAAATAAATTATGCAATTTTGTAAAGTGATAAAAAATCACTGTAAATTTGGTATTAATAAAAGGAAAATATTTTAAAAGAAACCTGAAAATAAAAAGTTTTATTGCATGACAATTTCATGCTAAATAACAATATAACATGGAGATCGTATGAGAGAAATGTTGTTTGGCACGTAATTGGGAACTCTTTGATCATGAGGAGTAGTTTTACAAAATGAGAGCTAATTTGTACATAACAAATTTTGGCCATACACAATAGTTACAAGTTGTAAACGGCAGGTAATACAAGTTAATGGACCATAGAGTCACTATGTATAAATAATTTTGTTATGTACGAATCATCATAAATTGCCTTCAAAATATGAGAATATGGATTTTATTTTGTTAGATGTGTTAGTATTTCGTTATCTTTTTTAGGTAAAGACAGACATATGACATATATCCTAATCGATTTACACATATATATCAATAATATGACTGGAACCCTCAATTTTATGAACAAAGTAACGTCTTAAAATTCACATTAATATCGTAAACCAAAAGATTTAACACAACATACGGTTGAACCACGTAAACATACTTTATAGGAAAAAATATCATGGCCCATAAAATTTATCTTTGTGTGTGATAGTTACCGCTAATGTAAATTATAATTAAAGGATTAGGTCAAACTTTAGGCTAAAATACAAGTGATGACCATCTTGTTGGTTTGGTTGGTGACCTTCTTATAAATAAATAAATAATGTCTAATAACACTTTGAGTTTTGACACGAAAAGAAAATATACTCATCGGAGTTACATATCGTCATTGATTTGATTTGTACAATGATGATAGTTTAGAAATGAATCAATTTTTTTATATTTACCTTCCTATTATGAAGAAAATAATTACTTAAATGTTTTTAGGATGCTTGATGGCAAATGAGAAAAAGAGACATGTTTCTTCTACTTATAAAATTGATTTATTAACAGAAAGTATAATATTCATAAAGCAGTGTTACAACTTACAGGTTAGTGAAGTATAGGATTGAATTTATCGATTTCATAAGTGGAAAAATAATCTTTTTAATAAGGGAAGGAATGTTGTGTGTAGTCATTATGGACTTACGTTACCCACTATAAATTATCCATAATATTTGAAATTAAAAATAAGTAAGGGGGTGTTTGAAAGCTTATTTACGGCTTATTTTCCGGGCTTATTTTTCATAAGCTTGTTTTTTCTGGCTTATTTTTTATGAGTCTGACTTATTTTCTTCTTGTAACTCATAATAAGCTCGAAAGTCAGAAAATAAGCCAGAAAAAACTAGCTTATAGAAAATAAGCCCGAAAAATAAGCCGTAAATAAGCTAAAACAAACACCCCCTAAATGCAATTAAAAATAGAAAACCACGATAGGATTTTTTTTTCTTCTTACACTTGGTGTAAGACAAAAAAAATGCAATTTCTATATTTGATTTACTCGACATAAAAAACAAATAAGTTTAGATAAAATAAAATTGAAGTATATATATGAGGTATCCGATGAGAACACATTTTAAATAAACAACGGTGAGAATACTTATAGGTCATTCATTTAATTAAATAAATAAGAGATATAAAATCAACATATCTTAATTAAGTCAAATTATTAAAATTCAACATATCTTAATTAAACAAAGTTTAATATCAGTCGATTAATTTAACATCATCCAATGGCTATAAATTATTCTCCAAGTTTTTATCTTAAAAGATGTTCTCATTTCAATATATATATATATAGATATATATAGGGTAGAGATCAAGTAAAAAGAAAATTAAAGTAAAAATGGTAAAAGGGATGATTATTTGATCATTTTTCGGTATATATATCAACTGATAATCGTTAGTTCATCATCTTTATTGATTAAAACTAGTTCTTCATCAATTTCTTTTTGATGAATCCAACATATTCATCACTTTTTAGATGAAAGCATTTTGTTCATTAACAAATTATTTCAAAATTTTGTTTTCAAAATCTGTATTTGAAATCAAAAAGAAATTAATGAATAACTAGTTTTAATCAATAAAGATAATGAACTAACGATTATCAGTTGATATATATACCGAAAAATGATCAAATAATCATTCTTTTTACACTTTTTACTTTAATTTTCTTTTTATTTGATCTCATCCCTATATATATATATATATATATATATATATATATATATATATAGAACTAGACGAGAGATATAGCCACATATCAATCAAACATCAATAATATTGTTGTAGTTAATATATTTCCATGGCTGTCCTTAGTCGCCCAACTAATTCATATGATTCTATCCACGCAATATCAAATGTCGTGATTGCTATAATATGTTTTGTTTTGCAATGGGAAACTTAATTTTAATCTTAATTTGGTCACTTTCATAACGTACATTGGTTGAACCACTCTCTTTAACAATACAATTCAAAGTTTGAGACTTACTTCAAAACCATATATGCAGGGTCCTCCATCGTAACTCCGATCCTTTCGATTAATGGCTTATTTGTGTATTTTTTAATTAATCTAATTTTCTTTTATTTTATACAATTTAATTTATTCGTTTATGTTTTATTAAGTGTATAATTAACAAAATATATAGGTCTTAAAATTCGATGTGTTGGTAAGCAAATACAGGTTAGTGATGAAATGAATAATCAGAGTATGATATTAACATGATAGTGTGATATGATTGGCTGTATATGATATTAACGTAATAGTATAACACTATAACCTACGGGAGAGTTGTGGGTTGAACATGTGTTTATGGGAACACTATTGCAACCCCCCCCCCCCTCCCTCTTCAACCCACGTGATGGGATAAGCAAACTGGTTTACTAACTTGTGCACTCTCTTCTCTCTATCTCTTCATCCTCTCTACTTTTTTTATGTTTTTTTTAATTAAGAAGAGTTAAAGGGATGAATATAGGGGTTTGAGGGTCGGAAGAGGGATGGAATGAGAAGATGATGGGGCAAGAGAGATATTTGGGTCGTGTGGGATGGATACTGTGTAGAAGGGTCAACGAACTACATGAACGGATGTATAAACCAAACATATTATTGTCTGGTGTTTGTTCGATTAACTTTAACCAAACAAATAAACAAACAAGAAAGACAAATGAACACAATTTTGTGTTTGCTCGTTTAAAAATAAGCAGCAAATTAATCTATCTATTATACAATGACGTCCATCATCTTCCCCATCGAACAAGTATTCCTCTTCATTAAGTCATTTTCCATGTTGCCTCTTGTTCGCTTCCATGTTCTCCTTCCCACTCCCGCTACCGCCACTACGTGTCATGGACTCTTCCACCAAAAGGCCACCTCCTCCTTCAACATCAACAGCACCACCGACTTTCCTTCTTATTATTTATATTTTTTGCAAACTCTGACAGGTATGTAAATTTGCATCTCCTAATTTTCTTTCTAGGCCTTCTTTTGATATGAGTGAAATTGGCTAAATAAAACTACATGTCCACTACCAAGTTTATTCATATAAATAGAACTTCACTGATTGCGGACATCGGGTTGCTTCTCTTTCTTATTCCTAATTTCCTATGTTACAATCTCTTCTTCTACGCCCGAGGTCTCAAAAAATTATTTGTTGACCGACCTTCTTCTAGCTTCTGATGTTTGCAATGTAATATGGATATTTATCACTCAATTGATGTATATTTATGTTTGTATTATTGTAATCAACTTTGTAGATTTATATGTCTATGAAGTATTCGATGAAATGTTTCTATGAATCAGTCAAATGGCTTACTTCTAATGTGTGCACTTATATGAATACGTTTGTAATTTTACATGTATGTCAAGTATCTGATGAAATGTTCCATCAACAATAAGTAATGCTGATAGCCAAACTTAGATTTTTTGTAATTGTATTTTTATCGTAATAGTGTGTTCTGAAAGTATAACGTAGAAAACTATTTGGAAATCCATCCACTCTAACAAGCGCATAGAATCCTCCTAACACATCTGAGTGAGAGAATTGGTTTTAATTAGAGTCTTGGAAAGTATTAGAAATATACATAACATGTGCGGTTAACATACTTCTTTTTTATGAATTTGTAGCATCTGAAATTGAAAGAACACTTTAGAAAATTACCTATGTAGTCAAGACCACCGAATTAAGCCCAATATTACATGGGGTGGTGCTTTGATGTTCGACGACAGAGTTGGGCCTAGTGGCGGTAGTGGTGGTCGATGAAGCAGTGGTGTGCACAGACAGACGAATCGATATCCATGACGGGTCCTAGTGACGGAGCCCAACAACACCAGTGAGGAAGACGGCGAAAATTTCATTGCAGAGAAAGCAACGACGGATGCACAATAGAGAACAGGACGGCGCACAATAGGGTTCATCGTAGAGAACTCGACGACTGTGATGGACCCAGCACAATAGGGAACATGACGAAGCACAATAGAACACGACTGCGGCACAATAGGGTTCACCGCAGAGAAATAGCGTTAGACACAGCAACGTAATGGCTGACAGCGTTAGACACAACGGCGTTAGACATGGTGATGGCCCAACGGCTTAGGTAATCATATAGAGAATCTTGTGAACACGTGTTACAGGGAACACATTGTTTGGTTTTTGTACTTGATTATTCTTTGTTATACATTCTTCTTCTTTTTTAGATTTTTTCTATATTTGTATATGATGTAAATGTTTTCTTGCTATGTTAAACGGTAAACACTACTTTGGTTGGTTATTTTTCAAAATATTGATTAACTATAAAAGTGTTGTGACATTTTTTACCGAACACATAAAGAAATTTGTGTTTCGGGGAAAAAGTGTTAAGTTATTGATAGTTGTTTGCTGGGAAATAAAGTTAAATTTATTAGTGAACAAATAAAGAATAATTGACTTAAAATAGTAATGGTGAAAAAACTCATATATTTTTAGTCGTGTTCAGTATTGAATATTGTATAATTTATCTTAAAACTCGTATATTTGGCTGTGTTCATTATTGAATACAGAAACAATGGAAAACTCGTAAATATTTTAGGTGTATTCATCGGTGAACCCCAGTAAAATTATCAATTTAATAGCAAATTGTTTTTTATTCAGAATTTAGGAGTGAGAAAAATAGAATAAAGAAGTAAATTGGAGAGAGAAAAGTTTTACATTACTACTATACCCTTTTAAATTAAAAAAAAGTAAAAACATGACTAATATAGACCATCAAATTCAAACAAGTGATTGAGATTGTTTATCGCATTTTTCGCAAATAAAACACTTTTCACATGAACCATCCCCTACCTTATAAATACTTAAACACCAAAGTGTCAACGACTCAACGCATATATTGAAAACTCAGAAGTGCTTAAACACCAAAATATATTTATCAATTTACTTAGAAGTTATAAATACTTAAATACTTATACAGTATACACCATTAATCATTGCCAATTCAAAAGTTGTTATCGACTTTTTTTACCACTCTAAAGGATCTAGTTTTACTACTTTGGATAATGACTCTTTGTTTCCTAACCTAAGCCCATAGTATAGAAACTAACCACTAATAACTTAAAGCCCTTAAGTTAATGTAATAACGACTCATCCACTCAGACACAATTCATGGTTGGGTAAATATATAATTAACCAAAATACTCCTATTAGTGCATTAATGGTGTTTACAAATTGTACTCGCGGTACTCACATTAAGAGCGGTTGACGGTCCACCTAGAAGCAATTCACGGTTGAGAAAATATATGAAAGGCCAAAATACCCCTATTAATGAGTCATTAATAAACAAAAATGGTGATTACAAATATCAATTACTACTTGATTAAATACTCGAAAACCTATCAACACAACGTATGATGAAAGTTGCTTTTTTTACATCATCTAGATTAGTTTTTTAATATATCTAATGTTTGTCCTGTTTTGGTTTTGTTTTCTTGATCAACTAATGGATTTCTCGGGAGCAAAGTTTGATGCTATCGAGTATGATGAAACTAGAATTGAGAAGTTGTCAAACCAAGTATTAATCATCCATCCTTCATCAATTATGAGATCATATGCTTCGAAAAGATAATAACCTTTTGTTAAACATTTGTATTGTTGTTCTTTTAAGGTTCTTTAAACATAGGGGTAAGCGTGGTCCGGTTCATTATGTATCGAAATCGAGAATGTGTTATTTTTTTAAACTGAACCGATTGTATCTATACAGTTTCGGTTTGGTCTCGGCTTGGATTTCGGTCCTGGAACCGAATTAGGACCAATAAGGAGAAAATTTAAGTTTTAATAAAGAATGAATTGGAACAAACACTCTGGGCATTTCTACATCAACTTTGGCTTCTACATCAGCTTTGGCTTCTCCATTAACATGAAATAAGTTTGAGGCGTTATCTACATGATTTTTTAATTTACTTTGATTTTCTAAAATATCACAAAAATTAGAGTGTCTTTGTTTATGCCTTTGAGCTACAATTGTGTGTGTGTCTAGGCATCACAAGAGAGTTACAAGTTAATGCATGCATATATACACCAAAGTTGCAGACTTTCGAATTTCATGTTAATTAAATTATTAATTAGGAGGTGATTTACATGATTTCAAGAAAGAATACATACACACTTAATCATATTAAATTTTAATTAAACCTAAAAAAAGTAAAAACTATTTAACAAAACCATGCGATAAAAACCGGAAACCGAGTGGACCAAAATCGATTGGACCGAAATTGAAAATTATGAAATTACAAAACCGAAAACTGAACCAAAGATTATATACGATGTTGGTTCAGTTCGGTTCTAGTCGGTTTTCTAGTCCAAATGCTCACCCCTATTTAAACATATGATAAATAGTGAAACACTTATCAATACATATTATTTTTACATCCAAATAGTCTAAGAGAGAAAAATTGTTATGAATAACCGTAAGCTATCATGCCTGCTACATTTTCCTTCAAAACTTGTTTGGGGATGTTGTACAAACACAACAAGCTAGAAACACGAGTTTGTGGTTGACCAAATGGGCCCTCGATCCACGTGATGTATATTGGAAAAACCTCGTTATTCCTTATGTCCACTAACTATTCAAAATGTTATAACGTGTGTTGCGTTCTTTTCTCTTACCTTTTTTTAAATGATACCCATCGCGTTTGTACAATCACTTACAAACATTAGGTATCGAGAAGGCTTTACCTTAAGCTTATAATCAATATGTAGCTTCATGTTGCTCGTGTATTGGTTCTTACTTTAGATGTGCATTCGCAATTTCAAATCACAAATACTTGTTTTTGGGAACCGAAACTTTGATGGAAAATTTCATGAAATGTTATGTAAAAAGCTGATTCAATCATTTATTTGATGTTTTCTTGTAACGCCCCAATTTCAATAAAAGATATAAAAGTAGAATATTTTCATAATAGCACGTATAACATTTAAAATTTATAAGCGGAAACGTTTTCGTAACAAAACCGTGCTAATACCAAAAGAAACACCCACAAGTACAGACTTAGTGTACTGTCAAGGTTAAATATTTACATAAACAGGCGTTAATTGTTTGTTTGTTCAAAAACTGAAAAGCAGTCAAACAGAAGCTTTGCCTTTGCCTTTGCTGCAACCTGCAAAAGATTTTAAAAACAGTATCTGATAAGCTACGAGAGCTTAGTGAGTAATCTAAACATAACATCATATGAGCACACGTATACAATCACATGAAGATAATACACGCATGTCTAGCAATCAAAGCTAGCCTCTGGTTCTAGACCCAGGGCAGCATCGTAGGTCACAGTACTGCACCGCATCTGAGCCCTACTGCACATAGCAGTACGCTTACATATTCACACGTATAACATAGCATGTTAACAATCTGATATGAAACTACACATGTTGTTGATATGAAGTGAAGTCTAGAAGACTCACCTTCTGATATATATATATATATATATATATATATAATTTGAATAGATCCATAAACGATAAAGATCAATGTATAGGTCCACAACTTGTTTCTACAACATAATATCAATAATATATGTATTAACATCTGCTGACTTAATCAAACTGCACTGAAAAATGGTAGGGCACGGCCGTACCTGTCAAAGGTACACCCGTGCTTGCAACTAAGGCACGGCTGGGCTTGACCCAAGCATGGGCGTACCTATCTTGCAGTCACGCCCGTGCCTATCTAAGGTACGCCCGTGACTAAGCTTAAAAGCACGGGGGTACCTGAAGAACTAGGGTTTGCCACGGGGAGAAAGGCACGCCCGTACCCTCCCCTGGTCTGCACAGTTCTGACCGACAGAAACTGTAAATCCGGCCAAAACTCATAAAACTCAATACCAATCAATCTAAAAACGTGTATAGGGTGTTTTCCTACACCCATAACACCTAAACAACATAATAAACAATTAAATAACATGGACTGATCCTTGTGATCAATCCTTGACCCATATGAACATGAAGAACATCAAAACTAATAAAACCACACATACCTCTACTAAGTTGGGTTGCTATGGTGCTAATTAGCTGTTGTTCTTGCTGTGTTTCAAGTCCAAAAATCGCCAGAAAGAGAGTGTTTGCTGCTGTGTTCTTAGTTGTAGCATGTATGTATGTGTAAGAGTTTGTACATGAAAGTCTATACATATGTATAAGTTTGGCAGATTTGCATAAATGGTCTCTGGACTTAACTTAACTTATAATCTGACATTTTAAGTCCCTCTAGTTTTAAAAACACATCTAATCTCATAAGGGTAACTTATATAAACATATAACACCTCCTATTAAAATATAATAAAAGGATTTTCGAACCTTGGGTGTTACAACTCTTCCCCACTTGAAATGATTTGGTCCTCGAAATCAACTGTTGAAGAGTTCTGGATAATTCCGCATCATTTCCTGTTCAGGCTCCCAAGTAAAGTTTGAGCCTTTTCTATGCTTCCATTGGACCTTGACCAGTCCAATCTGTTTGTTACGTAGAGCTTTGACCTTCCTTTCCAATATAGCTATAGGTTGCTCCACATAGTTCAGTTTATCATCTATAGTAACATCTTCCAACGGTACGATTGCAGACTCGTCTGCTAAACATTTTCTGAGGTGCGATACATGGAAGGTGTTATGAATCTGAGACAATTCAGCTGGTAACTCTAATCTGTAAGCAACCTTTCCCACACGTGCAATGATTCTGAATGGTCCAATAAACCTTGGACCGAGCTTTCCTCTCTTTCTGAATCTGATAATGCCTTTCCACGGCGATACTTTTAACAATAAATAGTCTCCCACCTGAAACTCAAGCGGTGATCTGTGATGTGCGTGTAGCGTACCAGTTTTAAATTTATAAATCTGAGTTATTTAGCACGACTACAACACAATAGGCAAGAGAACCTAATCGTATCGTAGTATAGTAAATAAGTACGGGTGTCGAACACAAGAGGAACGAGTATGATTTTGAATATAACTATACTAATTAAATATAAAAACAACTAAAAGGGGGAATTTATAATCTTATCAATAAAGATTCAAACTTTATTATTCTAAGTGACTACTAACACTACTAAATTACCAAAAACAACCAATTAAGCAAAAAGCAAGCAACTTTTATGGATTAAACTATCAAATTAAAAGGCTTCCCTCCCTAGATTCAATTCCACCCTTTTCAAGTTGGTTTTATAAATCAAAATCAATGCAATTGACAATTAATGAACACTATACCGATTCCTATATTGTTAGACTCTTGATCCGAGTATCCAACTTATCTAATCATGCAATTAACTAATAAATTGGTCATTAAATCAATTAACTACACAATTAAGCATATTTAAGTTCGTATCTATCAAGATCTAATCTTTAATGATTGATTAAGTTACCAAATCATTTAATTAACACATGAAAGTCATCATATATCAATTCTTACACATTAAAGTTCCTACCTTGATTGTTTAACCCAGGTTTTGATCAAACACTAGTCAACACTAATTATTGGTCCTAATTAGCATTGATTAAAGTCTTATAAATGGATTGGTCCTCCAATTTACATCGACTCAGATTCTATTCAAATCAAAAAACAGAATTAAAACATGCTAGGATCATTGATTAGACTTGAAAGATAAATATAATGCCATTAAAGTCAAAAAGATACAAAATTAACCAACTTGATAGAGTTTCATCTCCTCTAGGGAGGAAAACAGAAAACCTAGCCTATTACAAGCATAATCAACTTCTGGAAATCAAGATTAAACATTAAAAACAGAAGAGAAGTAGAAAAACCGTAAAAAGCAAGAATTCCAAGCCTTTAATCTTCAAAGTTATGCTCCAAATCTTCAAATCCGAGCTCAAGCTTTCTGGGATGTGTTAAGGGATGTATTTAGCAGAGGAATGGTGGAAGAAATCGGGTGGTTAACCCTGTTTCAGATCTGGAAGTTCGTTTAAATAGATTTCTGAAAACAGGAGTGTCGCGCCGTGACGAGGCATTTTAACCCGATCCCAACTCTTTCAAATTTCGAAGCCGGCGTCACCCTTTCGCGTCGCGCCGCTACAGGTATTTCGGTCGCGCCGCGACGCCTCTTTTGGCGGCCGGTGGACTCTTTTTCTTGGGCTTTCTTTTGGGCTTATTCTTCTTTCTTTCTTTTTATTTCTTTCTTCTTTCATTTGGGCCCATTTATTTCTTCCTTGATTTCTTTCTTCGGCTCGATTATTTTTCTCGACTTCTTTTTACTTTCTCGACTCCTCGGGCTTTATTTATTTTTCTCGATTATTTAAATATTTCGCCTTTTTAGCCTGCAAAACATAAAAGAAACGGTAAACGTACCTTTTTACAATTAAATGCACGTTTTCCGGCTAAAACCAACCCGATATCGCATAATATTTATATATATTTAGCGCGATATCAATCTGCGTCTATCTGCATAACTTTTCTGTCTACTCTGGGCAGTTAGCAATCTGTCTCTGATAAGCTAAATCTGTTCAGTCGTTCGTTGAACCATTTATGTACTACCCAGCTCTCTCTGACCCACTTCACCCCAGCACACTGGTGTTCTGCACTTTCTACCATAAATCATTTCATATGGAGGCATCCCAATACTGGAATGATAGCTGTTATTATATGAAAACTCTGCTAATGGCAAATAAGAATCCCAGCTTCCCCCGAAATCAATAACACATGCTCGCAGTATATCTTCCAGGGTTTGAATAGTTCTTTCACTCTGACCATCAGTCTGAGGATGATAAGCTGTGCTGAGATGTAATCTAGTTCCAAGATCTTCATGAAATTTGCTCCAGAATCTAGAAGTGAATCTGGTATCTCTGTCTGACACAATTTACACTGGTACACCATGGCGAGTCACAATCTCTTTAACATAAATATCTGCTAATCTTTCTGAAGGATAAGTCTCCTTGATGGGAATAAAATGTGCACTTTTGGTTAACCTGTCTACGATTACCCATATAGCATCATAACCACGTGGGGTCCTAGGTAACTTGGTAATCAGGTCCATAGTAATGTTTTCCCACTTCCAGACTGGAATTTCTAACGGTTGCAACTTCCCGTGAGGTTTATGGTGTTCAGCTTTCACTTGCAAACAAGTAAGGCATCTTTCTACATGTCTGGCTACATCACGTTTCATGCCTGGCCACCAATAATCAACCTTCAGATTCTTATACATTTTAGTAGCCCCTGGATGAATGGAGAATCTGGACTTATGAGCTTCATCAAGAAGTGTCTGACGTGCATCACCATAAACCGGTACCCATATACGACTGTCTTTAATAAAATCTGTCACTTGCCCCTTAATTCGTTCTGAGTTATGATTTTCAATTCTGATTGCTTCTAACTGAGCTTTTCGTATATCATCAATGATAGGCGTCGTAACTGTCATCTTTAGAAATTGGTTCTTCACAAGTACCATTCCTGACTTTCTGCTTAAAGCATCAGCTACCACATTTGCTTTCCCTGGATGATAGAGTATATCACAATCATAATCTTTCAATAATTCTAGCCAACGCCTCTGTCTCATGTTGAGATTCTTCTGATCTTTGAAATACTTCAAACTTTCATGATCTGTATAAATAGTGAATCTCACACAATATAAATAATGCCTCCATATCTTGAGTGCAAAAACTACTGCTGCTAACTCCAAATCATGAGTTGGGTAGTTACTTTCATGTGGCTTCAACTGCCGTGAAGCATAAGCTATAACTCTACCTTTCTACATCAGTACACAACCCAATCCACGATATGAAGCATCACAAAATACTACCATATCTTCAACCCCTTCTGGTAACGCGAGAAGGTGCCTCACATAACTTTTGTTTAAGGGTTGAGAAAGCAGACTGTTGTTCACTACCCCAAATAAATTCGGCATTCTTTTTAGTTAACTGGGTTAAAGGAACGGCGGTTTTGGAAAAATTCTGAATAAATCTCCGGTAATAGCCTGCCAATCCCAGAAAACTCCGGACTTCAGTAGGGTTCCTTGGCGGTTCCCATTTCATCACAGCATCAACCTTCATAGGATCCACTTTAATCCCATTTTGATTAATTAAATGACCCATAAACTGCACTTCTTGAATCCAAAATTCACATTTAGAGAATTTGGCATATAATCGTTCTCTTCTCAGTGTTTCCAAAACTTCTTTGAGATGTCTTTCGTGATCCTCCGGATTCCTCGAATAAATCAGTATATCGTCAATAAACACAATTACTGATTTATCTAACATCGGTCTGCAAACTCTGTTCATCAAATCCATAAATGCTGCTGGTGCATTCGTAAGACCAAATGGCATTAGCACGAACTCAAAATGTCCGTATCGGGTTCTGAATGTGGTTTTAGGAATATCTTCCTTTCTGATTTTCAACTGGTGGTATCCTGACTTCAAGTCTATTTTAGAAAACCACGATGCTCCCTGTAACTGATCATACAGATCATCTATTCTGGGTAACGGGTATTTATTCTTGATGGTCACCTTATTAAGCTCACGATAATCAATGCACATACGAAAGGTACCATCCTTCTTCTTAACGAATAATATTGGAGCACCCCAGGGAGAACTACTGGGTCTAATAAACCCCTTATCTAGCAGTTCCTGCAGCTGTTTCATCAATTCTTGCATCTCTGGTGGAGCAAGTCTGTATGGAGCTCTGGCAACTGATGAAGCTCCTTGTACTAAATCAATTCTGAACTCGACTTGTCTGTCTGGTGGCACACCTGGTAAGTCTTCAGGGAAGACATCAGGGTATTCACATACTACCCTTATATCATCTAGGCTCGTCTGTCTCTTTTCTAGTTTCGTATCTATCACATAAGCTAAGAAAGCTGTATACCCATGTTGCAAATACTTTCGGGCTCTAGACACTGTTGGAAATGGTGGTGGGCACAAACGCAGCGGAAGCAAACAAGAAAGTAGCATGCAAGACATAAAATGAAAGCACACACAAAGCCCATAACTAGTTCCAATGGTGGAACATACTACAAAGAAAATTGCAACAACAAGAACAAGAAGGAGAAGAAAGTACCTCCTTACCATGGCTGGAAATCGAGCCTATTGGGTCACACGCCAAGGATTGATCCCGACAGCTTAATGTGGAAGGAGAATGTCAAAGAATCAAAAGTGTTTTGATTCGGGGCTTCACGACCGTGAAGGATGCTCCACGGGTCGTGAAGCAGGCTACCCTAACGATTGTTAGACGGCCGCCACGCGTCGTGATGCCTTTGGGCTTCACGGCCCGTGACGAGGTCGTGAGGGGTCGTGAAGGAGATGCCCTCACGAGTCTCGACTAGGCGGCACGGCTCGTGAAGTTCTAAGTCCCCTCGTGGCGCATTTAAGCTTCATGGCCCGTGAGAGCCCGTGAGGGGTCGTGAAGAGGGTAGCTGTTATGACACTTGTGTTTTATTGGACCATTTGATGGTCCAATCAATATCCATGCTTTATGGCCGGGTTTTTGAGGTTAGATGCTAGTCATTGAGGCAGAGATACTAAGTGGCAATCACAAGAACTCTCTCTAGACACTAGTTCTCTCTTGGCTCCAAAGGAAAAGATACACATACACTAAGTGAGGTATTCTTGAGTGTGATGGTGAGTGTTCCATGGTGCAAGAGGAGATCTACAAAGGCTGTTCCAGATGATGGAGTCATGGTGGACGTTCATCTATGGATTGCTAGTACAATGAGATTAAGCATACTTGGTGTGGACTTGCAATGGAGAAGAAGCCATTTGTTTCTTCATCTTCATCCCAATCCACATGTAGAGCTCGATTTCCAGCCATGGTAAGGAGGTACTTTTCTTCTTCTTGTTGTTGTTGCAATTTGTTTTGTAGTGTGTTCCACCATTGGAACTATGTGTTGAAAATCTTCATCGTGCTGCTCCCAAAGTTCTTCGGATTATGTCAAAATTTGAAGGATTCTTGAGTATATCACGGCTCGAGAGGGGATCTGTTTCAAAATACTATGTTTCCAAATATTTGTGTACATGTTCCTTACTCCTTAGTAGCATTATCGCAGAGGCTACATTGAAATAGCTTAATACATTACTAAATCACCTAACAAGACAACAAGTTAGTATGTTAAGAAATTAGTCACTAACTGTGCTTTATGGTTCACTTTAATTTGATTTTAATAATACATAAAGTTATTTACTAGAAATACTTGAGGGTGGGCTGTGCAAACGCATAGCCAAAAATTACTTAGTTTAACAATAAAGACTTAATCCATACTATATTATAAAGCATTTAGATATTTTGATTAATATTTTAAATTTTGAGTATTTAGCAATTACTAAATTACTCTCATAGATATAAATGAAAACTATTAAATGGAGTAACTATTAAATAGAGTTAAAAAGATTTTTATATTCTATATTAGTAGCTAAACCTTCCATATTAAAAAAACTCCAACTCAATACAAATTAACTTAATTGTTAAAAAAATAATTTCATAACCAAACCTTTCAACTTTAAATATTCTATCGTATAATAAATATGTTAACTTAATTATTGAAAAATATGTATAAAGAAAACTCATAAACCAAAATAGCTTATAACCAGAATTTATAAACAGTTTTTAAAGCTCATATAATCAAGTGAAATATAATAATTATTCGTTATCTTGAAAACGTACATATTATTAAATAGAAACTATTTTTTGTCGTCACATTACGGGTATAACGCTAGTTTATAAAAATAAATAAAGGAGCGAGTAAATATTAATGCACAAAGTACAAGGAGAGGCTGTTTTTAACTAAAGGAACGTTAAATCTTGCTTAAACAATTTCACTAATGAACGTCCGGTTCAATGGTCTAATATTGCAAATATTAATGCACAAAGTACAAGCTTCTGTTTTCTGGAGAAAGGAATTACCTGGCCGACGCCCGATGGGTTTGAAATAATATCTCATAAGAGACGTTGAAATTTGAGAAGATCCTCTGCCGTTGGATGCACCCGCCACCGTGGACCGCTTGCCACGTTTCATACCCAATTTTCCGTCAGATGAACATCCCCATTCTCTATGTTTTGTTCTTATCTACAAAGTTATACTTCCCCTAAATACTTATCGTTTTCATCTCTTCCTTACCTACTCGTCTCTCTCTTGAAATTATTTTCCAGGTACGATTCAAACTTCAATCTAAATTCTCTTCATAAGATATCTCTTGTAATATCACTAATTTGTTTAAGTTATTGCGTAGTTTATTACATACGATTTTATGCAATTTCGAATTCTCCGTTCTTTTCTTATGCGAGTTCGTTTGATTTTGATGTAGATCTACATTTTTGGTTACCTGAACCGGTATTAAGTTTATTTGTTAGGTGTTCTGGGTGAAAATTTCTTCAGATCTAATGCAAATACATATACTATATTGTCCATTTGACATAACTATTTCAGGTATTCGATCTGTGGACAGAATTTCTTTTTCTAAGGCGAAATGAGGACAATATTGCTCCCATATTGATACAAAAACTTTCAGGGATATAAATTTGATAACTGTAGAAACTTGTTTTTCAAATTTCTATTTGTTTATAGTTGTGATGAGGTTATGTTGTTAAAGGAAGAAATGAAATCTGCAATATCAGTTCTATGAAATTTGTACTCATTTCTAGGCCACTGGATCAAGTGATCTTATGGTTTTACTTTTACGTTTGGGATTTTGTATATATTGATCCGTCAATAGGTCATTTTTCCCTCTATAATCATTGAAACATTCATAATACATATTTTATATCGGATTATTATAACCTGTACGTTTGCAACTTAAAATCTTAAACATGATGTAATTGACTGTTGTCCTAAAAAGATGAGGGGAAAGACATACTTTATGCATGATGGTGGTAATGATAAATGCTACTCCATCCTACACCTGGCCTTCCCCAAATTTTTACAAGATACATTAATGTGATTGTGAGTGAGAGGTACATTGTCTTTTTAGTGTGTCTTCGAAGGTGCAACGGAGGCTTTATGGGTGCTACAAGCCTACAATAAAATGGAGCCGCCAAAGAAGTTTTTTTAATCTTATCTGGATTGGAAATTGTATCGAGTACGTAACTGGCTGTAACCTATATTGGATATCTGCTATATAATGTACAATGATAAATCATTGAGACACTGTAGGAGTTCCAAGTTCATCTCACAGGAAGTTAGTCGTGTAGGAGATCATGGTTTAATACGTTGCTGTCATGTTAATAAGAACTGTATAGCTTATTTTTCATTGTGGCTTCAGTAGATCTCTAGTTACCGGATCCTGATTTCTGACTATCTACTGCTTTCTCTTTTGTAGAGCAGTGAGTCACTGAGTTCCAAGGGTGCACTTTTTCAAACTTACGTGCATATTGAAGTTATTCGATAGATATCATTAATTATCATGAAGTACTTGGAATACACTCCATTTGACCGGTATTTTATCTTAGTTACTCATCGGATGATGGATTTCTTAATTTTCTCATCCTTTTGGTTTTCTGTTAAAGACACTGTTGAACTATTTTTGCTGCTTATTCCGCAGAATAAATGCTTTCCTAGATCACCTAAATCTCGGAGAGCATACCATCAAGGGATGCATTGAAGCTTACTCCTGTGAGTAAAATTTGTGTTTAATGATAGTTTTCTGCTTCTTATGTAAGAATTTAAAATTTAAATCTCTCTTGTATTTTGTTAGGCAAGCATACTGGGACGGATAAGAGGCTGTCTCTCAGCTTGGAAAATGAGGTGCAATTTCTGGACTTTGGTCACACTTTCTCCGTTCAAGTAAAATAATAAGAAATACAGATTTAAGAAATTTGTGGACTTGCACCTTTTAAAATTCTCAATGGGCAAGTTTTTATGTACCCAGTGACATGATTGTAGAATTTCACGCATCTCTTTCTGCATGGAACTAGCTCTTTGATGTTTTGGGCCTTTTGGCTCATGTTATTATCTCTCTATGTTTGCAATACTGTCTAAGACTCTAGAGTCATCAAGAAGACTTCGAATACTGGTTTTTTTATTTATTGTTAGTTACTTAGTTCATATAGGTTGCATAAACAACTTTGTTCCTATGATCTGATATCTCTTGCAATTTTGTTGGAATTGTGGTCCACTACAGATTCTTGATTTTCTTGGGAACTCTCCTGATGCCGGCTCCTCCTCACCGGTTGGATATCTTTCTAGTAGATCCAGGTGATAATGCAACTTAGATTTATTTAAGTTTAGACTAGTGGCATCGAGTCTGATAGAGTTTCCGTTTATTGTTTTTTTCCTTCATGTTTATTCCAGCCGAAAGATGTTGATCTATCTGATTCTCACTTTATATCACATGTACCCAGACTATGACTTCAGGTAACTTTACTGTGCATATTTAATGTCATGGGAAACATCCAAAGAGGGTTATGGGTAATGACACTGTCAGCTTATTGGGCGACATGGCAACCCACTAAATAATCCTTCTTTAATTGCATTGGGAGTGTTGTCAAATGGTCTGACAGACAGTTTTGAACTGTTGCTCTGTGTGGAGCTGAGAGTTCAATTCTCTCCATTTCCCAAATAATATTGTAAATTGTAATCTGGTACTTGTGTTGAAGCTGTATTATCCACAACTATGTTAATAACTAGTTAATATGGCTTCTTGCAAATTGCCATTGAGATCCTTAGTATAATTGAAAGATAAGCAACCCAGGAGACGAAAACCTTCATGTGACTTGTGTTGTTGAAAGTTTGTCACTTAATGCTCAGATTTCTATAGGACATAGGGAAAACAGAGACTGTTGTTTGTGACCAATTTGGAGGTTGGCAATGCTTTCTTTTAGTAACGCTTGTTCTTATCAATTTTTACTTGGAGTTAAGTTCCTTTTGAAAAGATCATTTAAAATCGGATTGAAAACATAATATAATATGTTATTTGCTATTTTGCTCAAAATAAGGGCAATGTAACACCAGCCGAATTTTTATGCTCCTTTGCACGGAAAAGTGGTTCCGGACCCTATATTGTATTAAGAATTGGGCAAAGGTTCTTTTTTTTAATTGCGAAGTGCCGAGCAGCAATAGGAGAAATATATTTTCTAAATTTTATTCACCTATCGATCCCACTTCTTTATCAAAATGCTCCTGCTAGTTGCAGCCCCTGCAGAGAAAACCTTTGTCCTAGATATTCAGGTTTTAAGCAAAATTTTCATACTAGATGTGTGGTTACTGGTTAGTTACTGCTACCTGACCAAGGGCCTTATATGTCAGCTGTATCCGGTGTATTAGGTGTTCCTGGGTTCCTCAAGGTTGTGGATTCAAGTCCCCTAGTGGACAAAACATGTAGATTTAGAAGTAGGATTAGGGGGTGCGTGTGTTCTGTTGTTCAAAAGAAAAGTTACTGCTAGCTGTATATACAGGGCTCTTATTTCTTTTTTGGGAAAAAGGGGAGGGGGTTTGTGGGGTCTTCTTAGTCTTATTTATCTACGATAGTTGGTGGTGCATAATATTACCAAAACTTTGTCTTCTACCAGTGCAGTGAAAGCTCACCAGTTTTTCACAGAGGAAACCTGGGATGGTTTTAAGCAAATATTTGACAGCTACATGTCTGATGCATCCAAGGTATATTATCAGTATAGTTAACATATCTCCTTGAAGGAGTGAAATAAAGTTTGACCCATGTATACATGTCAGTATATATCATCTGTTTGTTTGCAAGTGCTTCAGATATGGTTCAACTTACCCAGAATGATTTTAGTATTATTAGGTGCTTTGTTCAGTTTTTTATGCACTTGTCTCAGGAGTGGATCAAGGCAGATGAAGATGGTTCCCTACTGGAAACTTTATACAAAGCTCTAGACGAGGTAATATATTTTTTTTTCTGAACGGTAAAGACACACACAGCTACCTAATCTACACCTATGTCCATGACAGGTTTTGTTCTTAACCTCATAGAGGGGTGAACACCTTAATCACCCCTCAATACTCACTAACCTACACCTATGTACAAGAAATATCTAGCTTGACATCTAATGCTATTGTATGTATTATACTGCAAGACTTGTCTATTGATGTACCAAGCTTTTAGAACGTACTTTTTGATGTAGTTAACTTCCGTTTCTTCTTGTACCATTTGATGTAACCAACTAAATCATATTTTCCCATTTGATGTAAATCCAAAGTACACTGAAAATGTACCAAAAAATACATCAGAAGGCAAGTTTTAAAGTACAATACATACAATACCAAAAAATACATTGTGGTGTACTTAACCCTGTATCCGAAAACCTTCGGCCATCTTCAGGTGCATGTGTCTTGATGTTATACCAAAAACTGTGAAATTTCAGGTTATCAACCTAGCAGAATGTGAAGTCTATAGCTATGACCCGAACTCTGATGCTGATCCATTCATAGAAAAAGGAGCTCTGTAAGAACACTTTTTAGTAATGTTATTGTCTACAAGTTTCTAGATTACTCTCTACATGGATTGCTGAGTTGTGTATTCTCACAGGTGGTCACACAATTTCTTTTTCTACAATAGAAAGCTTAAGCGTGTAGTGTGCTTCCGTTTCAGTTGTCTAAGGTGATTTGTAATTCCCCTACAAATACTTGTTTTTGTATTTTATAGAAAATTTTATAAGGAACTAATGTGTTGATAATTGTTGCAGAACACTAATATTACACTAGTAATCTTTATTTCTGAATAAAAATGAATTAAGAGTTAGTGTGACTGTCAAACCTTAACTCATTCCCCTTTTAGGTAGTTGTTTAAATTGATAATCAACCATTCATTAGTAAACAGGACCAACTCCTACCTTTATGTGTTAAAGATTGTTGAATAAATTTATTTTTTTACAGCAATTTGGTGACGGATGGTTTTCTTACAAATGGACTGTACTACGAAGAAGATGGTGAGATATTTGATGACATGGACATGTGATGTGGATCAGAGTTGGTACATAGCATGTTAATATGGTGTCGAGGATCTAATTGTTAGTAGTGTACAAATGGTTAGACCTAACAATTCTACTGTACCTAGCCAGTTTGGGATAAAAGACTTGTTATTGTTTACTAGTAATAGGTTCAAAAAGCCTGTATATAGAAAGGAATGCATCTTCTGGTTGCTACCTCTCTTAGCAGCTATAGTTAACTTGGTCTAGGCTTGAGAGCGGTTTTAGACAAATTCAAGTTTCTTTTGTTGTTATTATTATGTTCCTGACTGTTTAATTATTTGGTCCTTTTTTTTTTTTTTTTTTGCTTTTACTGAATAGTTTGAAGTGCATTTGGTGCTTTGATGTACCCTCTATCCCTCATTGGGGTGTGTTTTTTTTAATCTCTGTTATTCATTTATCTTGTATAGTCGACCCTCTTTCCATCAGTTCAAATTTAGGGTAGAAAGACATCTCTATCTTTGAGGGTAATTTAAAAGGCCAGAAGACCAAAACATGCTGGTCTTTGTTTTTTTGGTTTAGTGCGTTGAGGTAGATGTGTCAACTGTACAGCTTTTATTAGTAACTTACCTACCGAATACGTACCCATTTCACCCGACTTAAAGGTAGACCCTCTTTCCATCAGTTCAAATTTAGGGTAGAAAGACATCTCTATCTTTGAGGGTAATTTAAAAGGCCAGAAGACCAAAACATGCTGGTCTTTGTTTTTTTGGTTTAGTGCGTTGAGGTAGATGTGTCAACTGTACAGCTTTTATTAGTAACTTACCTACCGAATACGTACCCATTTCACCCGACTTAAAGGTAGACCACCGGACTGCTGTTGGGATTAACAGGACTAGTTAGGGGTTTACATAAACTTCAGATTCGATGTTTCACGTGCCTTACATCCCTCTCCTGACTTTGCCTTCGTGTCTCATTATATTATGTTTCGTTATAGTTTTGACCTTAACATGAAGGCTAACCAATGACATGAATATCAAGTGTTCTATCATCTTCTATCATATTAGTATATTACGACCCTACAAAAAAGCATCTAGCAAAATTAGATGTATTAGGACTAGTGTATTAAATGTTATATAAGGTCATGTCTGATACACACACGGATAATAACCGCTCAAGAAGATCCACGAAAAGACCGACCTGATTCACAGATTACATCATGTGAATCGGTTAGAGAGGAAGAGCACACATGGGGCGACATTTCCAACAGAATGTGACATCACCAATAATTAAATATTTATTTTAATTTCCAGAAAATAGGAGTCTTCCTTAGTCTATAAATAGAGTCTGTATGAGGTCTGGGTTTGGCATGCAAAAAACTCTGTAATCACTAGAATCTATTTCTTCCATTTTGTAATTTTCCTTGGAGTCTCCCTCTACTCGAAAGAGGAATCCTATCATTGGTGCTTTCATTGACCCCTCTTTCCTCCATTCTACTCACCATAAATGTAAGCCCCAATTGTACTCACTTGTCTGTTACCCTGATCCAATACCTAGTGGTCCTGATTCACTTATTCAATTTGACATGGACTCACCTGCATCACATCCCACAAACCCCATCATCGACCTACTCACACCCCCAGAACCTCCCACCGACCCTGTTTACCATCACCCTCTTATCCTTTACTGGAGCCACACAAACTTCTACTTTCCGATGTACCACATTCCTTAACGGAAAATCACTCTCAACCTTAATTGACAGCGGCAGCAGTCAAAACTTTATCCATCCTCGATGCCTAAAGTACCTATCACTTCCATCTCCAACACCATCATCATTCCTTGTTCGCGTCGGTAATGGACAAGTCCTCCAAACAGAAGGCTTGCTAAATCGAGTCTCGCTCTCAATCCAAAACAATCATTTTACTTCAGACCTTCATATCCTTCCCATTCATGGATGTGACTTAGCTTTGGGGAACCATTGGCTTCGAACACCTGGCCCCGTTCTAACAAATCACTCCGACTTCACAATGACCTTTCTCCATCAAGGTCAACGATCATCAATAATAGGAGATCAACACTTTTCGATCTCAGACACAACCCCGCCCAGCCTTCGTCGATCACTCAACACAGATTCCATTATAGCCTTCACATTCCTTTCGATATTAGAATCCCCAAATTTGCACAACACCTCACAACCTCAAGCCCCTGAACTCACTCAAATTCTTTCCCAATTTTCTGACATTTTCAAAACACCTAGTCAACTTCCTCCTCATCGTGTCCACGATCACCACATTCACCTCTTACCCAATTCCAAACCCGTAAACGTCCGACCATACCGCTACCCTCAATTTCAAAGAGTTGAAATCACAAGACTTATTAACGAAATGTTACAGGAGGGAGTCATCAAACCAAGCACAAGCCCTTTTTCTTCCCCAATTCTCCTAGTGAAAAAGAAGGATGGCAGCTGGAGATTCTATGTTGATTATAGAGCCTTGAATGCAATTACCATAAAAGATAGATTTCCAATACCAACAATCGATGAATTACTTGATGAATTGCACAGTGCTAAATTTTTTTCTAAACTGGATTTACAACAGGGTTACTTTCAGATACGATTAAATCCTAAAGATACGGCCAAAACTGTTTTTCGTACTACAGATGGTCATTTCGAATTCATTGTAATGCCATTCGGGCTATCAAACGCCCCATCAACGTTTCAGGCAACAATGAACGATCTCTTTCGAAATGAGCTACGGAAGTTTGTATTAGTTTTTTTTATGACATCCTTATTTATAGCAAATCCTTTTCTGATCATCTGATGCATTTAACTCATGTGCTAAAATTGCTACAGACACACCACTTCTTTGTAAAGGAATCCAAATGCTCTTTTTGCAGTCAGTCAGTAGCCTTCCTTGGGCACATTATATCGGGTGAAGGGGTATCAACTGATCCGGAAAAGATAAAGGCAATTTTGGAGTGGCCCCCACCAACAACAATTCGTCAGCTAAGGGGATTCTTGGGCCTCACAGGATACTATCGCAAATTTGTTATTCATTACGCTGCCTTAGCCGCTCCTTTGACTGATTTGCTAAAAAAATATAACTTTCAATAGGGATCCGCACAGCAATCGGCCTTTACCAAGTTGCAGGAGGCCATGACATCGGTTCCTGTTCTCGCCATCCCCGACTTCACTCAACCATTCATAATTGAAACTGATGCTTCGGGAACAGCAGTAGGAGCGGTGCTAACTCAAAACAAACACCCAGTTGTCTTTTTCAGTCGCAAATTATCTAGTCGCCTACAAGGATCATCAACTTATGCTCGTGAAATGTTTGCCATCACAGCAGCAGTGGCTAAATGGAGACACTACCTTTTAGGTCGCCACTTTATCATCATAACGGACCACAAAAGTTTGAAGTCACTCCTAACACAAACCATTCAAACACCTGAGCAGCAACAGTGGCTAACAAAACTCTTGGGCTAAGATTACGAAATTGTTTATAGAGCCGGGTCACACAATGTAGTTGCTGATGCTTTATCCTGACAACAATTCTTGTCCATTAGTAATATCCACCAACCGGTTTTTCCTTTTCTAGATCAATTTCGGGATTATTGGACAACTGACACCAACGGTCAAACTTTGGTACAACAAGCACACCAACGGAAAGGATTCTTACACTTTTCAAACGGGTTGGTATACTTCAAAAATCGTATCTTTGTCCTAGAAACACACGATTATAAAATAAACCTTCTCAAAGAATTTCACACCACACCAACAGGAGGTCATGCCAGAATAAAACGAACGCTGGTTCGTATAGCTTCAAGTTTTTATTGGCCTAATATGCGTAAAACAGTGCAGGCATTCATTGGTGCATGTCCAGAATGCCAACAGGTCAAATATAGCACTTTACCACCAGCGGGTCTTCTTCAACCCCTATCAATTCCCGATACCATTTGGGATGAAATCTCCATGGACTTCATCACAGGATTACCACCATCATCGGGTAAAACAGCTATCCTCGTAGTGGTTGATCGCTTGTCCAAGGCTACTCATTTCATAGCACTACCTTCCAACTTAGATGCAAAGAAACTCGCATCCATCTTCACAGCTGAATTCATCCGCCTACATGGGTTCCCTAAATCCATCGTTAGCGATCGTGACCCACTTTTCATAAGAAAATTTTGGAAAGAATTGTTTACTCTCAACAAAACCGTCTTGGCCATGAGCACCGCCTACCACCCTCAAACGGATGGTCAAACGGAGGTCCTCAATTGTTGTTTAGAAGATTATCTACGATGCTTTGTTTCGGATGAACCAAGGCACTGGAGTCGTTACTTACCATGGGCTGAGTGATCCTACAATACATCATGGTAGTCAACGATCCGCATGACCCCATTTGAAGCAGTATATGGCCGGCCACCTCCAACAATTCCACACTACATCTAGGGTAATTTTGAAAACAAAGATATCGACCTCTCCCTGACCCATCGAACTGCTCTCCTATCAGCCTTAAAACTCAATATAGCGAGAGCACAAAACATAATGCGTCAACAAGCAAATAAACATCGAACGAATGTAACCTTTAACGTCGGAGACTTTGTTTGGGTAAAACTGCAACCATATCGTCAACAGTCAGTCACCAACAGAAGCTCTCAAAAACTATCCAAAGGTTACTATGGCCCATACAAAATTTTAGCGCAAGTCGGTCCCGTTGCCTATAGATTGGATCTGCCACCAACTTCTAGTGTTCATCCCGTTTTCCACGTTTCCTTGCTATGGGAACACAAAGGCCCCTCACCCTCAACTACAACTGAACTTCCATCCACTCAGCCAACCCTTCCGGTACCTGAAGCCATCTTACAAGTTAACCATGACACCTCCCCACCTAAACTATTAATTAAGTGGTTTAACTTACCAGCAGAAGAGGCTACTTGGGAATCCCTACCACATTTCACTAAGATGTACCCCAATTTTGACCTTGAGGACAAGGTCACTCTGGAAGCAGGGAGGAATGGTACACACACAGATAATTATCGCCCAAGAAGATCCACGAAAAGACCGACCCGATTCACAAATTACATCATGTGAATCGGTTAGAGAGGAAGAGCACACATGGGGCAACATTTCCAACAGAAAGTGACATCACCAATAATTAAATATTTATTTTAATTTCCAGAAAATAGGAGTCTTCCTTAGTCTATAAATAGAGTTTGTATGAGGTCTGGGTTTGACATGCAAAAAAGCTTTGTAATCACTAGAATCTACTTCTTCCATTTTGTAATTTTTCTTGGAATCTCCCTCTACTCGAAAGAGGAATCCTATCAATGTCATATTGAGACATCAACATACAAGTGTTTTGCAAAATTTGATGTAATACAACTTATATATCGAGTGTCATATTATATAACCATACATTTATCAGGAAAGAATCTTTGTCTATTATAAATATTTTAATGCCTACTAGATAACCAAATGTGATTGTTAGCTCAGCGGAAAGAAGCGTGCTTTTCTACTAATAGGTGTCACTTTCGACTCTAACTTCTCTCTTCTTACTTTTCCTTTTTTCCACTTTCTCTTTTCCAATCTAGACCTTCTTTATTCTTTAATTTTTTTTAAAAATAATTGTATGAAAGGTTTACTTTTAACATTCTTTGACAACTTACTAATTTTTAGATGACTTAAGATAAAACAAAAATTAAGCTTCTTTAATTATGTTTATTTATTTAAGAGTCTTGATTAAGGTTAAAAATAGTTTAAATTCTATTTTGATTAATCTCTTAAGTTTTTTCTAATATTATAACTTTAAAACTTATATTTATTTTGGTGTAATCGTTAACCTTTATTTTTGAATTGTTTAAGCATTAAAGTAAAAGTTTATTTTCATTTAATCATTAAACTTTATTTTTAGAATGGATTTTATGTACATATGTATCATATTGTAGTTTGATTGTTCGGTCAAAATATAAATACGCTATAGAACAACCGAAATTTTTGACGTTGCAACTTCTACCTTTTTTGGTATGAAATGTTCTTTTCTGTATTTTACGTAATTTGTTTATATGGGAGAATGATCTGGTAGATGTATCTGTTTTTGTTTTTAGTTTCCCACTTATGTTGGTTCTTTTGCGTTCCACATTTAATATTTTTTATCACTGAGCGACTTTGATTTAATTTTTTTATTTTACTATTATTATATAAACACAATTAGTTTTGTATCTTATTTGTTTTTCTCTTTATAACTTTTAATATATAACATATTTGTAAATATAATTATATATTTGTGACCGTATTATTTTCTTTTACGGTTTGATAGAAATTTTATCGCAATACGAGATTTATTAAAAAATATATTGTATTGGACGTAATACAGAAAAATAAAACCTAAATTGATTTAAATATGAATCCGATAGTACGAGTCAGTCTATCGCTCCACGTTTGATGTGTTCTAAATGATTACTTTAGACATAATGTGATATATAAAACTTGGTCCGATTTGTATTTGAATAGAATGATTTATTAAAATCGTATTAGGTATGTTTGACATAGCATAAATATAAAACTTGAATCGTTTAAATTTTAAACTAATAGTGCGTTACAATCAAAATCGTTTAAATTGTTTTCCGTTTTATTTTGAATTATTTGTATTTGGATGTAAGTTGTTTTATTTTGTTCATCGTATAATACCACACTGCATAACACGCAAATAAGGATCTTGTATATGTTTCAAGGACAACACTTGAAAATTGTCTCCCAAAAGGGTCTAAAAGATAAAAAAACCATGCTTTGTTGTAGTAAACAAAAAAGTACATCTAACTACTTAATTTTTTCTTATTTTTT
The DNA here is from genome assembly GCA_038502395.1 of Dittrichia graveolens. Classification (NCBI taxonomy): domain Eukaryota; kingdom Viridiplantae; phylum Streptophyta; class Magnoliopsida; order Asterales; family Asteraceae; genus Dittrichia; species Dittrichia graveolens. The sequence goes on from JARJIL010000002.1 coordinate 111,822,806, forward strand.
CTTATCTGTTGTACGAGTACAGTTCTCGTTTATCAAGATTGATTCTCACAGTTCTCATACGAGAAACAGTTCTTATTTGAACCTTCCCCTAAGTATTTCTTCATTGAAGTGAAGAAAAATACAATATAAGGGTTAGTGGTTTTAGTCAATATCATTCTTTCTCGTTTGCTCGCGGTTTGTTGTTCATCTTCTATTTATCGTTTAGGTATCGTCTTTGAAATTTGTGGTTTTGGTCAAGGTTGATCAATTTTGTTCTTGGTTTAGGTTAGGGTTATTTAACTTCTATTCACCCTTTGTCTTTGATTTATTGTTTTAGATTCATTTGTTTTGGTTTTGATTTTTATTTGTAACATCTCAAATTAATGTTTTTGTATGTTTATTTTGCTCTGGCAGTGACTGATCTAGACATATATAGTTGTTTTTTTAAATTTAGAGCGGTTTAGTGTTATCTATCATCTTGTATATACATCCGCCCATATATAGCACCCTACCTAGCAAATGCTCTTTTAAAGATTTTAAACTTGTCCAGATATATATATATATATATATATATATATATATATATATATATATATATATATATATATATATATATATATATATGACGGCCAGCCTTGATGCGAATTGTTTTATGAGTTTGAATCAGTCATTTATGTAAAAAGTGATTAGTCGAGCGCTTTGAAGAATTGCTTTCTGCCTAATCAACCAAAGCATTATTAATGCAACACGTACGTACTAATTAATACTAATACGTACTGCTAATACTATACTATATATAATATAATATTAATTAATATTGAAGTACTTTTGTGACACGAATGAAAATACTAATTAAATACTTTTCTAGTCTAGCAACCTATCGGATTAATTCATCTTAATCACGTAACATACATATATATGCACCTTAACATCACCTATTTATTCATTATTATTTTTTAATTATACCAAGTACGTACCTGGATATATATATATATATATATATTACTCCTATATAATGTATTTACCACCTAAAAAACTCTTAATTTTAAGAAGAGTAAATTTACTAAAATACCCCTCCTTTAAGTCCACAATTAATGAATTTAAACAAATAAATATTGAAAACATAACCAACAATTAATGAATTTAAACCAATACTTATAATTGAATTATTTCTAACCATATATTTTTAATATTAACTTTTAATTCATGAGATCACCATACTTATAACTGAATTAAGTCTAATCATATATTTTTAATATTAACTTTTAATTAATGAGATCACCTAAATTCCTGTTTTCAATAAATCAACTTTAGGAGATTTCACAAACACCAAACAAATGAAAGAGTCAAAAAGTTGAAATTTATAAACATTGCATTCTAACTCAATTACATAATAATTGGAAATATGAAACATTACACACACATATACATACATATATATAATCAGCAACTTCATGATTCAGCCATGCGACAAAATTCTTCCAACAAACTGAAAGAAAAATAACTCAGAGTTAGCAATTTAATTCTTAATTTCAAAGTGGCTCTCGCAAAGAATCTTCACAAACTCATATTATCTTCATCTCGCGAGGAATCTTCACAAACTCATATTAGCTCTTTATGATTATTCTGCACAAAACTCATCACAATCTCCTCTTTATTCGTCGTCGTCGCATTGCGCAGGTATATATATATATATATATATATATGTTTATGAAAAGAATTGAAGTATCATACATCATGATGAAAACTTACTTTTGAATCTTCATAATATATGATTGTGAACGTACGATTCGTTCAAAATCCCATATTTATGAACATGGACAATTGTCGAAATCGACTATCAATAATTTTATTTCTCAAAACCTTTAGAAATACCTAAAACTTGTTGTATACATATCCAGAAACTTATAGAGTATTGCATTTGTCTCTCGGGAGATTAAGAGTTCTAATCCTATGAGAGTTTTAACTAGAGATGACCACATGATGTTTCAAAAATGACTACATGTATACCAGTTAGACCACGTATACCTGAGTCAAAAACATAACGCTCCCGAATAACCTTAACATGATAAACTTTTGATCTGTTTTGTAGAGTATGAAATTTATATCTATATTTTCACGATTAAACTCAAACCATAGCTAGTTTGTTTAATTAAGAACACTCAAACAATATATATATATATATGTATATATATATGTGTATATATATATATGTGTGTATGTATAGTCAAGCATGACTTGGTTCGACACTAGGTAAATTAAAATGTAAAACCCCATCACCAATTACTTTTCCAGTATAGAGTTACACATCACACAAACAAAGTTTAAAGTGAAAAAGGAAAGTGGAATAGGAGGAAAGTGTTCAAATATAATTGGCCCACGTACTAGATCTGTCATGACACATCACTTTTATTTAAATAAATAAAAATGATAGGTGGCAATATTAATTATATTATATTTATATCAATATCAATAATTAGAGGTGGGAAATTATAATCGGGATAATATAATTTTGACAATATATATATATATATATATATTACTCACTAATTAATAACTTGCTAGGTACGTACCTCTATAAATAGACCTATATATATTGATGATGTGCTAATTAATCAACAAAATTAGCTATATATATGAAAGGTCTAGTCTCACTTACCTCTGCATCATCATTCTCATTCACTTGCTATTCCCTTTCCAAGCCAAAAACACCAAGGCTTCTTCAAGTAAGATCCCAAAGCTTTAGAGATGAAGGTACACCGTATAACTAACTAAATTAATTTACTTGAATAATTCATTCTACAAAAGAATATATTCAGGTTATTAATTCCTTTCTAATTAGATATTAATTTTATATATATATATATATATATACCACAACCCTAATCTTGTTTTTATCGAGTGTTAATTAAGTTGGTGACATACTGACATATGTGCCTTAATTTGACATTTATGTATATCGATCTAATTAATTAAACAAGCTATATATGCATAAGCATTCAACGTACATATATCGCTATATATATAAAAATTAATTAATATGGGATAATTGCAAGTTTGGAACCATTTTTGTTTATAAATGAGTATTAATTACTAGACACTTTATTAATTACTATAAGCAAGATTAATTACTAAAGAAGCTAGCTAGCAATCGATCGGTTTATTTAATTAGGTGCCTAAACAGATCGTCTTTTGATCATCTGAAGATTCAACACATGTAAAGATTTGGATTTAAGATCTAAAGCCAACCTTTTGTTTTTTTTTTTGGAAATCTTGTGCTATAAATTGTTTATTATGTATTTTTTTTAAAACGTCAAAAACACGCACCCACTAAATTTATTCTTAAATCTACTCTTTTAATTTGGGCATTATCCGGGAGCGATTCTCCTTCCAGAACACCTAATACTGTTAGACTACAAGTCTTTGTTAGTATGTGTGTCTATATATGTATGTATATGTATTTTGTGTGTGTATGCACTTATATTCATGTTTATATGTACGGAAGTATGTGTGTGTATACATACACACACATATATATATATATATATAGAGAGAGAGATGCAAACGAGATTAGAGTACGGTGAGTACCAAATGAAAAAAAACGTATTCGAAGATTGAAAAACTAACCTTCTTTCTTGGATTTAACATTTGAAATTATCCTTTTATATTTATCTGGTTCGAGTTCACGATTTACTGCTATTTTAGCAAATAAAGCAAATAGAAAATGTTAAGAAGGTGAATAAAGACATGCAATTCAATACTGAAATAATATAAGTTTATAACTATTAGTTTAAATATCAGTATAAACACACGAGTAGCCATTAACTCTATTTATTATAATTAATTAATGATTTTATTAATTAAATAATATTTGAAAATTTTATTAATGATTTTAACTAAATGAAGGGTTCACAATTAAAGTATAGTTAGTTTCTTATTAATATTAAAGACAGAGAATATTGATTACATTCTACGTCAATCATTCTTTGAAGAGTTGTATTCTAGAAATTGAGGCTATTATTATAAATTTTTGGGTTTATTTCTTTAAAATATATTAAACTATACCTCAAATGTTAATGTGTGTATCAACCTCCCAAAAATATTATTGTGTGTATTGAACTTTTATTTTGTTGTTATTGTGCGTATTTTGATTACATAAAAAAACAAAAAAAGTATAAGGTTAGTACATACAATAAGAAGTTTAATATACACAATAACACGTTTTTTGAAAGTTTGATACACACAATAACATTTTTGAAAGGTGGATACACACATTAATATTTGGAGTATAGTTTAATACATTTTGAAGAAGTAAACCCTAAATTTTTAAATATATAGCGCTTCGAGTATTGAACATAAAATTTGAATTGAATATTCTTGAGGGGTAATAACAATAAAAGATAAGGTTAAACTTTTAATAATCATATATTATATAGGGCAAAATGCATGAAAATACAAGTAACTTTATCTTAATTATCATTGTACACAATCAACTTTAAATTCATAAAAATAATACAATCAACTTTCATAATTCACTCATTGTATGCAAACAACTTTTTTCTGTGTCCAGTATTTAGCTACCATTGTATACAATGAACTTTTCTATAATTTCCATTGTATACAACAACTTGCATTCAATGGGAGGATTATAAAAGTTGATTGTATTATTTTTAAAAAAATAAAGTTGATTGTATACAATGATAATTAAGACAAAGTTTATTGTATTTTTATGCAATTTACCCTATTATATAAGGACTTTAAATTAATGTATTATATATTGTAGAATACATTATAATTTTTTAATCATATATTTTATAAGGACTTCAAATAAATGAATTAAAAGTTTATTAGGACTTCAAATTAATGTACCATAATTTTTAAAATCTATAATAATTTATAGAATTGAAAAAAATATAAATATATCATTCGTGGTACAATGAATGTATCGTATTGAAATATTCGTACGCTCATATCGCAAACGGATGGTAATTTAAATTGTGTTTATATACGATTAAATGTATTCAAGTTATCACATTTTGTTATTGTGAGTATCAAACTTTAAAAGTTGCAATTTAATGTAAAGAACTTATTAAACTTACTATTTTATGTATTCTACCTAATATATAATAACAACAACAACAATAACATCATTAGTTGGTTTCATCGGATTCAAGATCGTTATCAATCATAGGTTCAAGAATGAATTTCATCTTGATCTTGTTTCATTTGGTTATCCCTTTCACATCTCATATGAATAGTTCAATCAACGATGGTATGTAGTTCATGACCAGATCCCAGGGGGGAGATCTATTTGGATTAGGGTTCGTTTTTTATGTTCAAGTTGCGATTATGATTCAATTGATTTATGTTCATGTGGCTTTGGTTCGAATAGATCAAAAGGTTCATATTTATGTTTGGTTTAGAATTTTCACGGAGTTCGAGAACTAGTTTTTTTTAGGATTTTGATTATGTTCTTGATTCTGATAAGATCTTTTGGACAATTTAGGGTTTTAACAGGTATACGATTTCACCATCAATATGTCATTTGCGATTTCGATTCGTCATCTACTTTTGTTTCGTTGATTAGGGTTTCAATTAAGTTCATAATCGATTGAGTTTGTGATAAGATTCTCAACAAGGGGGTTTTATTCGTTCATATTTGTTCGATGTATTAAAGGTTGATTAATATGTTATTCGATGTATTAAGGGTTATTTATGATTCAATTTCTTTGATGGTTCAATCGATTTCGAGTTTCATCATATGTTGATTTCTGAAATAGCTTTCCGATGGTTTAATCGGCGATGTTGGTTCAATCAATTTGGTTTTGGATGTTGAAAAAGATTTTTGCAAGATGTTTCCATTTTTGGTTCAGACAGTGATAATCTTCTTCTTCAGATGAAGATAGTGGATATTCATTTGGTTAAACATAAAACAGTAACTTTTAAGAGCTAGATACATTAAATTATAAGTTTAAAAGTTTAATACACACAACAGCAAAATATGATAACTTGAATATATTTTCAGGACCTAAACCCTTAAATATAAGTAATATTATTTGTTATACTTTATTTAATATTAATATTTAATTTGAATTATATTTTAATTTAGAATCTAAGTTTTTCTTTAAAGTCAAAACTGAGTATTCAAATTTGATTATTTAAATTCAAAATTAAGTTTTTAATTTTGAATAAATAAATGGTTAAGATTTAATGTTTAATTACATAAAAGGTTAGGATTATTTAATTAGATAGATGAATGTTAGTATTTTATTTATATCATAAGATTAGGTCTAGTTCTCATTAAACATTTCTGAAAAGTTAAATCACGAGTGCTATGTGCGGTGGGGTACCCACTATCACACAGTATGGTGGATTGTGTATGTGAATACACACTATCACAGTGTAGTGGAAGAGAGGTGGTGAATATCACGACCATAAAAGTGGCGTGATGGATTTTTTTTTCCTTTTCTTAATATTTTTGTTTATTAAATATTAATTGGTGTATTATGGTATATGGGTCACAAAATTTAATGTGGTATGTTACTACAGTACATGTAGTATGTTATGAATTGTATAGTAAAAGCGTGATGCTCGGGGCCGTTTTAAAGGGCGGGCTACTCGGGTAACCATTCAGGGCCCATGGCTAAATAGGTCCCACGATCAATATAGTCTTATATATATATGTGTGTGTGTGTGTGCGCACGTGCGCGTATGTGTGTTTACAAGTTTACTGAGCCTAAATATATAGATAAATAGGGGAAAAAAGACCCAATTTTTTAGGCCCAACATGTGAAACGCAAACTTATAAATTAAAATAGCAATCACTTATAATGAGAGTTCTTCACTCTTTCCGAAATCAATACTTCAAAGTTTAATTGGTCAATTCTAACAAAACAAGCATAAAGTTTCTTTTATCTTTAATTTCTTGTTTGGGTTATTAATTATTGATTATTAGTTAATTAATTTGATTTAGTTACTTGAAATCACTTATTTTCTTAAATCACTTGTTAATTAGGGCCCTTCTTTATCACTTACTTGATAATCTAATCACTTGATATCAACAATCATATTTGTTGGCGTCACTTATTTGAAATCTTGAAACACTAGAAAATGAGTTGAATATTATTGATAACTGGTTAATTAGTTTAGTAGTTATTTAGTATATTAGATAATCAGGTTACTTGAATCACTTGATATCAAGTTAATTGGTGTGTTTATTTGCATAGTTGAATCACTAGGTATCAAGTTAATTGGTTTGTTTATTTAAATATCCGAATCTATTTATAATTAATTAATAAATCAAGTTTTTCAAACTATAGTTCTCCTGTAGTAAAAAAAAATAAAAGAAATGAATTTGAAAATTTAAAGCAATCTCAAACAAAGTGAATGGAAAATTTATAAAGAATATGAAAACATAAACAATTGTAGGTGCTTATTCAACGTTTCATATATTTCAGTATGTTTATGGGGCCCATTTTTAGTTTTGCCCCGGATCCCAAAAATGTTTGAGACGGCCCTGGTGATGCTGACGTGATGATTTGCTATACCGGTGCGTTTTGACCATTGAGATGCTCTAAGTAGATCACCAAATATTATAAAATAAAACTTAACAAGTAAGATTATCCAACTATATATGAAAAAATTCATTTATTTAGATAGATATATAAACCACATACTGATCATTCAATTTCCAGCATAATTTCATTATATTTGTTATGAAGGATTTATAAATTTTATATTAAGAAGAGATTGTTTTTATTAAAACATCTTTATTTGTAGGGAAAAAATGAATATTTGATGACAAACAATAAAAAAGTAAAGGCAAAACTATATATTATCGTTATTTGTGCAACGATTATGACGATGATGTTATTGTTGTTGTTGTATGTTTTTGGTCATAGGAAGTTCATCCAACATGGTGGATGCAAATCTCGGTGTGTTGAGAGCAAGAATCGAACAAGTGATGAACAATGAGAAGCTGGAACCCGAAAAAATGAAAAATATCGGGTGGAAATATGAGTGTTTAACAGGTGAATATGAAAGACGAGGCAAGAATATGACTGGTTATGCAGCCATGATGATAGAAACCATGGAAATAGTGGGTTTAGTCACTGGTTCCTTTGGCCTCGTCTTTCTCTTTGGTTCACTTTTGATATTTCTTGTTTCTCTTATTGTTCATATGTGCACATAAAAATAATGGAGTAACTTAACAATCAAGGGGTTTGATACATAAGTTATTATGTTCACTTTCATCAACTGTGGTAGTTATTGCATGACTGACTGTCCCTAATTAATGATGATTATTAATTAAGACCGGATCTACCTTTCTTTAATTTTCATTTTTCCAAAGAGAGAGAGAGAGAATGTTGAGCACCAGTTGTGTATGTTTTAATTTGAAGATGATGAACTAACAATGACGAGAGAAGCTTGACAGCGTCATGGAGGTGGCGACGAGATCGTCATGCATGCATTCACTACGCCTACGGGTTCTCTAAGATATATTCAGTTTACATATCAACAAATATAACTTTTTAGTTTTAAGTTAAGATGACTTCATGCTTGGTGATTATTAATATTCAATTTCCGAAATTATTATAAAAAAAGTTCAAAATTAGGTGACGTGTTACGTACTCCCATAATGATAATCCAATGAAATTTTCGAATTCTTTTGCATGAGTAAAATTGGCTAATTTGGCTTCATACCATACCCACATGAAAGGAATTCAATAAAAAAAAATTTGGACTCAATCATCGATCTACCGGTTTGTAACTACTATTAAGCGGGCGTTTGGTTCGCAAAATATTTTTTAATGAAATCAAAATATGTGACAAAATTGGAATATGAAGCAATTGAATTTAAAATTTAAATCCTTACCTGTTATGTTTGGTTGTAAAAATGTACTTGAAATTGGAATTGCAAACCACCTCCCCACCACTACCTACGACCACCCACAACTACCAACGCCACTTGATATCGAAGCCTTAATTAAGCCACCACCTCCCCATCACCACCAATCACCACCCACCGACACCCTTTCACCCACGACTACTGTGCCCTAACCAAGTCAACCCCTCCCCATCACCCACTACCGTTCCCTAAATCAGCATCCAAGGGAACAAATCAACGAGCTAATTGGCATCCACACACACCTGCAACGTTGTCGGACGGTGAGAGGACCGTAGGTGAGAGGAACTACGTCGTAGGTGGGAGGAGCTACATCATTGATCGTTTGTCGTCGGTCGAGGTGAGAAAAAGGGAAGAAGCAGGTCGTTCGTTGGTCTTTGTCGTCACCATCCTACCCCGTTGTTGATCGCCGGCCTCGACCATTTTTGCAGTCCCCGTTGATTGTTGCCAGTGACAACGGAGTGAACCGTCGATGGTAAGAAGTAGAGAAAAGGATGAAGGAATCTCAATTCCTTAGGTAAGAGGAAGGAATTTACTTTCCACCATTTGATGGAAAGTTTTATCATCAAAGGATCCCAATTTCTTAACTAAATTTTGAACCAAACATGAGAATCCTTAAGAACTGGATTCTAATTCCCTCACATTATAAAAGAATCATGCCAACCAAACACCACCTTAGTATTTCCTTGGGGAGTATATGAATTGGTGTCTGGTAGGGGTGAACATGGTACCGGTACCGATTTTACTGAATACCGAATTTGGTTTAAAGACGGTACCAAATACCGTACTGAGTATTCATATTGCGGTACCGGTACCTATTTTACCTAGTTTTTTCGGTACTAGTCCCGAATATCGATTTAGCAATGTTTAAAGTACCGAGTACCGAACCGAAAACTCTAACTTGGTATCGGTACCAGTACGGTGCCAGTACGGTTCGGTAATTTAGATACCCATCCTCACCCCTAGTGTCTGGTATAGAAGTTTAATAGTAGTCATGTGAATAATCTTTGGATAGAGTTGATAAAATTTCCTGAACTGATTATTTATCCCTTATTTGAGTGACACAAGCGCTCAATTAAAGATAATCACATAGTTTGTTCAATAATGTCTCTTCCATTTGATAGTTTTGTACACACACACACACACATATATATATATATATATAACATTACAAGAAAAACCTAAAAAGAAGTAAAAGGACGAAACTACCCCTAAAATAAAGACTAAGCTGAGCAACTCAGCTCAAACAAAAATGTCAAGCTGGTAAACAATATAAAATAAATATTTAAAAGAGTTGCTAACGATGCATCTCCGTTACAATATTAGTGTTGCTTGATTAAAGTAGAGTTCCCTTACACGAAACTAAAATTTTGAGTTGGCGAAATCAAAACTCAATATCTATCAATTTCTTAGAAGATAAAGGAAAAGTAAAAGAAACTCGGTATCTATGTTGCATTTTTTATTAGATTTTTGCAGTGTAGCTAAAGTTCAGATTTAGGACCTTGTAGCTGCCTCTTGACTAAAGCGGTATAAATACCATCCTTGCTTAGGAGATCATTATGAGTCCCCTGTTCAACTATCTTCCCTTCTGATACAACCGCCACAGTGTCTGCACTTTGTACTGTTGAAAGCCTATGTGCTATCACTAAAACCGTTCTTCCCTTCATTAAAGATTCCATTGCATCCTAACCAAAAACATGTCACAATTAGTCAATTATATATCTTGTAGAATGTATATCTTTCGGACTTCCAAATAAAAGTTTGTGTGTAAATATCATACGCATCACAATTTTAACTCATTTCCTGATTTACTTATGAAAGGGTTGGTACATGGTATGATGTTATCTCTAATGGGTTAAATAAGTAGTAACGAGAATAACAAAACCCTATCCCGTCAGGGCTGCTTAAATAAGTAAAATAGAAGAAAAAAGGTTTACTTCAAAGGAAACAAAACAGGTCACAGAACTCAAAAGACACCCAAGGTGTAATTTTTAATGAATAAATATCCTAAACTATTTTATTCAAGAATTTAAATTATCATACTGACCTAGTGACCTATACAAGGACCTCATACATATTTAAATAATGAGTTGATTTTATAAATGGTCCTTTAACTATCCACCAATTATAAATTTGATCTTTTTTTTCAAAAAGTTACAAATTTAGTCCTTTAAATATCATTTTGTTGCTATCATAGTTCTTTTAAATGATTTATGTCTATTGGCTTTATTAAGTCCCCTCATGTGCAATACACATGAGGGCATTTTTATCCTTTTACCTCATTATTTTTTTATAAAGTTACAATATTAAACAGTATTCAACTTTTTTACAAAAATGAAAAAATTAAGACCTTTTTCCTCCTACTTACACTCTCTATCAGCCTCTCTCTCTCTCCCCCCCCCCCCCACCCCGACACACACACTCTCTCTCCACCCCCATACCCTCTCATCTTCTTCTTCCTCACACCTCCCACGACCATTACCACCGCTTGCACACCTCCCACCACAACTGTCGCCGCCTCACACCACCGTACCTCACACCTCCTACCACCACTGTCGTCACCTCACACCTCCTACCGACCTCATCCCCCCCCCCCCCTCTCACTCTCTCACTCATCATCATCATCTCTCTCCATGGACTCTCTCTCTCCTCTCCACCCCTTTTTCCGATCTAGAACCACCACCCCGTAATTTCCTACCAAGGCTCTCCAGAGTGTTTGTGTGTTCACAGAGAGAGACTGAGAGAGAGAGAGAGGGGGAATGAAGGGGGGGAGAGAGAGAGAGAGAGACTAAGTAGGAGAAAACTGATAAAGAGTTTTGATTTTTTTATTTTTTAAATCCTATATAAATTTTATATTGTAAATTAATTAAAAATTAATAAAGGGGTAAAAAGACAAATATGCACTCATGTGTAGTGCACATGAAGGGACTTAATGGACTCAATAAGTGGAAACCGTTAAAAACTAAAAAGGACGGTGACTTCAACAAAATGGTAGTTAAAGTACCAAACTTGCAACTTTTTGAAAAAAAGGACCAAATCTGTAATTCGTGGATAGTTAAGGGACCATTTATGAAATTAACTCTTAAATAATTAGAATATGATTGACATAATATATTGTTTGCCATATTGACATTAATTTATCCATAAACTAGTTCATAATTGGACAAAAAGTGTTTATGGTCAATCAAACTTGACTTCACCCCCCAAATAATATTTGACCAACTAATTACATATAAAAAATCAAAACTTTTGGACAATAAGTGTTCCTGATCTGTGTCAACCCAAGATGACCCGACCGGACCTTACAAAAAATCACCCATGACCTATTTTACTACATATGGTTTCTATTTATGATGACTGAAAATAGTAGATAAAATTCACCTGAACCAAGTACTCGCTTTCTGCATCCAAAGCACTAGTAGCTTCATCTAAAAGGAGAATCTTTGGGTTCATCAATAGAGCTCGTGCAATTGCTACTCTCTGTTTCTGACCTCCTGAAAGCCTCACTCCACGTTCTCCAACAAAGGTTTGGTATTTTTCAGGGAATTTTGATATAAAATCATGGGCATTCGCCATTTTCTGTGGAAACACAATTTAAATGCACTACTAATAAGAACCAATTAAATTTACTTATTTGATGAATTGGCTAATGTATAGTTCGAATTATGGACTTACAGCTGCTTTTTCCACCTCTTCTTCACTTGCTTTCCCACCAAGTCCATAGGCGATGTTTTCTTCAATGGAACAATTGAAAAGTACAGGTTCCTGGCTCACTATGCTGATCTGCATTTTAAGACATTGATTATTATGAAGAATCTAAAAAAAGATTAAAAAAATAGATATTCGAATCATTACCCTTTTGTGTAGATGTTCATGTGATACGTCTACTAGAGGAATGCCATTTATCAAAATTCTTCCTTTAACAGGATCGTAAAATCTTTCAATCAGATTTGCAATGGTGGTCTGCAAGAAAACAAATTTAGAGCCTTTAGCCATAGATCACCAAAAACTTTTTGGGAAGTTGTTATTTTCCAAATTCAAAAGAATATATATATATATATATATATATATATATAATGCTTTAGAGCAAAGAATTGGAAAGTGGAAAATGAGTTCAAGTTTTATTACCTTTCCACCACCACTAGGACCAACAAGTGCAACCTTCGAACCAGGTTGCAGTTTCAAATTTATACCCTGCAATTTTCAATAATAAAAAATCAAACCTAAGTTGTATTTTCTTTTAGTTAGAACTTCTTAAGGTTTTTCAACATAATTACCTCTAGCACCATATGACGTGGGCGGGAAGGATATGCAAACCAGACATCATCCAACTCCACTTCAGCATCGTCATCACTATTAAAAAAATATATGGTTATAGCTTATAAGCATGGTTCTAAGATAATTTGTTTTTATTTCTATTATGTATGTGTGTGTGTGTGGTTGAATCTTTGAAGACACTTATTTTCCTGAAAACTATAGGTGCAGGTATAGTTTGCAAGAATGAGTGAGTATAGACAAATTGTGAAATTTATGTTATTCTTTTTCTTCTGCAAACTATAAATGGAGTCGTATTAAAATCGAGAACTCTGGTAGTACGGTCTGCAGTCAAATTTTACATAATTATAATGCCAATGTTTCTTCATTTTACTGAAAAATTCTACCTTGTAATTTACTGTTAAGAAAGATAGTAACATAAACAGCCTTTTTTTCCTTTAAGTTTGGTAGGTCAAGGATTAAGACAAGATACTATAAGGGATAAAATTACAAAACTAACCCCATAGGACACTTCTTTCCTGATTCTGGCATCGAAGACACGCGATCCAGAAGCTGAAAAACTCTCCTACTGGCTCCTGCAGCTTTCATAGCCACTGTGTATATGCTAGACAGTCCAGACACAGAGGTTCCAACTGCAATCAAATTGCACCAAAAAGGGAAAAAAAATTATTCAAATTCTTTGAGCATTTAGAAACCGAAAAGGTCATTGACTTGCCATTTTAGTACCTGTGAGGCTATACAGTATGAACGAAGTAAGAGATCCCGGGCTCATCGAGCCTGCTATTGTTAAATTAGCTCCATATATCACTACTACTATAACTGATAGTGTTGATGCTGCATTCAGACCTCCAAAGAAAAGACCTACTACTTTCTGCACCCAAAAGACAGACAGATTTAGATTTTTATTTATCAATATCCATTCTAGAAACATATACAAAGTAAAAGAAAGCTGATTAAGTACTCACTGCATATTGAAGTCCAAGTTTTAATGTCTCATCAACTTTTTCAGAGTAGCGTGAAATCTCATAGTTCTCCTGAGCAAAAGATCTCACAGTGCGTACAGCACCAAAAGTTTCCTGAAAAGCAAGAACTTCATATGGAGATTGAACTTAATAAAAAATTGGTCATTTGTTTTTTAAAAAATGTCATGGCAAGTGACCCAAGTCATTTTCATGTGATATTTACCAAAGGATCAAAAATGAAGTTCTTTTAAAGAAAATGTTGGAACAAAAAATGCACAAACCAAACCTCAGCAATTGAGGAAGCGACAGCTGCAGCAGCTTGGGTCTTGTGGGAAACTTCACGAAGATAGCGTCCAACTTGGCGTACAGCAATAGAAATGGCCGGAACAACAACCAAAGCCAATACTAGTAACAAGCCAAAAAAAAAGAAAAAAAGGAAGAAAAAGAAGAAGGTTATAAGAAGCATGTTGGACGTTGAAACTGCTAAAAACATAATAGAATTTCATTATTTTCTTGAAAAAGTGTTATTACATGTAAGCTTCCATGATGTAGCAAACATGAACCCAAGACCAATAAATGCAGTTGAAAGATTCCTGAGAATCTCGGAAACATTTGAAGTTGCAGCATTTTTAATGATTTGGGTATCCTCCGAAAGCCTGCTAAGGAGCTCCCCTGTTCGTGTAACATCAAAGAAGGCTATTTCCTGCATTAAAAGTGAACTACTAAAGGTAAGCAAAGCCAAGACAAAAGGAAGAAAAATACAATGTTTTTGCTAAAAAGAAGTGATCTTTACTTGATTAATCAGGTGGGTGAACAAGTTCTTTCTCAAGGCAGCAACAATCCTCTCACTTGCAGAAGAAAATAACCATGCTCGAAGTGCTGTGCATATTGATCTGAAAAAAGCAATGAGTCAAGATTGTCTAGATAAAAATTGATTTGGAAATTAAAACAAGATACTATCAAAGAAATGAGGCAGTGAGGTTTAATATTTCATACCCAATTATGACAATCAGAAAAATTCCAAGAATGGTTCTATTGACTGCACTTACAGCTTCACTTTTCTGTTCAGGTTTTTCAAGATCTCCCGAAACAATATCAATAATTGTCCCGCCAAACCTTGGCTGCAATGTGAATAATAAACTTATAATGCTTAACCACATAACTACATTCTATAATTACGCATAAATAAAAATTGAATGTGTCCATGCATTCATTTATATGTGCAGTTGTGAATTTGAGAGAGATGAAAAGATTCCAACATACAATCAGTATACTTGACGTGGATGCAATCAACAAAGCAATAGTACCGATAATCAATCTTCCTGCCTCAGGTTTTGCCTGTTTAGTGATTAATAAACATTTCGATAGATTCACAAACAAAATATAATTCTACATTTGACAGTTTTGAAATGAAATATAGTGTCCTACCAGTGCTAGAACTCTGACATAGCTCACATTTGCAGCCTGTTTCATTTTCAAGAACAAAGACACAAAGTTACAAAGATCGTAGCTTGAATTTCACTTAGGCATTATATCAAACAGATTGTGTGTGTAAACTAGAGATGAAAAAAGAAACACCAAATTACCGGCACTGCATCTCCAAGCTCAAGATCCCCCTGCTCACCGTTTGCCAATGGATCATTTCTCCTCAAACCCTGTAAATAAACCGCTAAAATATATATCATAACGTCCAAAAGTAGTCATCAGAAAGTCGCCCACTTCAAATAGAAACAACTACGTGTAATTCTTTTGTTGTAACAAGCAGATTCTAATTGTTAAACCAGGAATGAAGCAATGAATACATGCATAAACAAAGACTATAATTCAACAAGTAAGATTCCAGCATAATTACCAAACAGAATTCAGAAGAGAAGTGTATTTCAGTTCAAAAGAGTACGAAAATCTAACTGGGAAGTTATAATTGAGAGTTGTTTGATACTTACATTACTATTAAGCAACGGAGTTCTTTCACCTCTGAGACCATGAAAACCACCACCAGAGAATCTATCCATTACTGCTAAAATTATCACACACAAATTCGATCTTATAATGGACTTATCAATTTAAGAATCAACAGTTTCGATAAGAGATTCTACGTATCTGCGTGAATCATGCGCAATTGCGAACCCATCTCAGCAAAAGTTGAATTAAGTTTGGGAAATTTCGCTCAAAATACTAAGCGAGTGGTTAGAAAGAGTGCATATATATATATATAGAGAAAAGCGTGTTATTATTTCTGTCGCTACATGAATTATTTTGGTTATAGTGGACTTAGAATCTGATTATTGGTGACGATTGACGTCATTAGTTACGTTAAAGGGTACAACGTACGTGGATCTTATACAGCGGCTTAGCTATGATTTTTTTGGTATCTCCTCGTCTTCTAATATAAACCGATCTGAAATTTAAGAAAAACCTTCTACTAATTCTTCCTACCTCATCCTCTTACTCATCGTAAGATGACATGTGGAATTCACTCATTCTTTTTTCTTACCTCCTCCATTGATTTTAACACTTGTGTTAATCTTGTGAGTAGAAGGATAAGTAGCAGGAAATAGTAGGAGGATATATCATTTCTCGAAATTTAAATATTCAATCGTATGTGATTTGGTATATATAATCATATTAAATTTGTAAAGTTATCACGTGTGAATTATGAAAATATCACTCTGTTTAAATTTTTAAAATACAATCTGCATCATTGATGTTATTGATCTAAAGACTATAAATTAACTATGAACTATATTAAACATTGTTCTTGTATTAATATGATATAAATTAAATACTAATCTAATGTAACAAACAATAGTCATATAAAACGTGATATCTACGTATATACACATAATTGTGTAACTAACAATTAAAAGAATATAATTTAAATTTAATATTAAAATTATGAAGAATAGATATGGACACAATTTAAAGTTAGCAAAGTCTGATTAAGAATATACATCTTGATGAACATTATCGATGATTTGTGTTTTCAAAGAAAGAAATATAAAATTCAAATTTAAGCCATAGTTTGCATTAGTTTGACATTTAAAGTCAATATTGATTTCTTAATTTTTAATAAATGGATGGTCAAGATTATATAATTAAAATTAATTTGTTAAATTTTAATTTTTCCATATATATATATATAGAGAGAGAGAGAGAGCGACAGAGACAGAGATAGAAGTTCAATCGAAAACTGTTTTTCATACCAAAATTGTTTGTAATACCATTAATAACTCATTAATAGGGGTATTTTGGTCAATTATATTTTTACCCAACCGTGAATTGCGTCAGGGTGAGCCGTCATTAATTTGCTAGACTTGATTTTCCAAAAAAAATCGTCATTAATGAATCATTAACCAAAGGCGGACCTAGGATTTGAAATGGATGGTAGCACCGGACCTAAAATTTGAAATGAATGGTGGCACCATCTCGAAAAAATCAAAATTTACACTACGCGAGATCGAAATTTACACTACGCGTACGAAATTGGATGGTGTCCCGTGCCCCCGTTACACAACCCTTGGGTCCGCCCCTGTGACATTAACGAGAGGTCAAAACTTCTTAACCATTGATTAATTTTAACCAAAGACTAAGATTGTTTCTCGTAGTTCTCGTTTGAACCTTTCCCTATATATGTATATATAGGTTCAAATAAGAATGAATATTTAGGTTAATCCTGACTCTTTAAGTCTATTTGATTTGAGCTTGTGGTCTACATTTATCCCTTCATTTTATTTATTACAAACCATAAATTGTGATGGCCATAAATTATAACGAATAAGTTATGACCGTTAGATCTAATAGATCAATATTTAATTGATAATTAATATTTGTTCACAATAATCGACTCGTATATATACTCTTATTTTGTAGTGTAGTCTGCATGCTTCACGTTTTTATTTTATATTTGTTTTATTCTATCTTTCTTTTCTATTCTATATTTATATATTCTTATTTTTTGTAAAAATGTGTTTTATTTATCATACTTATATATTTATAGCCATTTAGATTTTAAGATTCAATGATCTAGATTCAATCTTATATTATAATCAAAATTAATATATTTGTAGAAATGGGGCATTTATAAATTTTTAACTATTGGTCCCCACTTTCTCTCTGCTCTAATTTATTTAAAATTAATTATCTCACAAACCGTTAATCGTTAGACGAAATGAATTATACCGTTGCGATCCCCGTGTTGAGTGGAATGATTTCAAAGTTGAGGAGTCTTGGACATGAAGTTGAGGAAGAAGAATTGGTGGGAAGGGTACTTGATGCAATGCCAAAGTCGTTTCTTTAAATTGTGGCTTCGATCGAACAGTGTTTCGAGTTGGATACGATGCTCTTTGATGAAGCGGTTGGAAGACTTAAGGCGTATGAAGAGAGACTTAAAATCCAAGGTGAGAAGGAAGGAGAACAAGGGCAACCCACGTGGGTAAGTGAGCAAAGGCATGGAGAAAGTAGCGGACAAGGAAGAGGCCGTGAAAAGAACTCTGATAGAGGTGGTAGAGGCCAAGGAAGAGGACTGGGTCGAGGTGATAAGAGTGGGTTTCAGTGTTATGATTGTGAAAATTTCGGACACTTTAGCTATGAGTACACAAAATGGAAGGACAAGAACAAAGACAACGAGCTCAAGTTGACTCAAGACGAAGAACCGACCTTGCTGTGATGGTAAAACGGGTCACAATTAAGGGGGAGAATATTGGATTTTTAATCATGACTTAATTTTTATTATCTACTTTTATTATTTGCATTTAGTAGTTGAATAAAGCATGTTTACTGCTTCCCTGAGTTGACCGAATTATAAGGAAAGTCAGTAGTACACGTTGGTTTGTTACTAGTTTTTAGTAGCTTTTAGTTTCTTTTGTTTAGTGGGCATTCACATGTTCCCATGTTTGACTGTGTTGGCAGTTCAAAAGGCTATTTATAGCCTTATTTCTTTACAAGTCAAGTACCTCTTTTGCAGCAATCAAGCATAACACTTTCTCTCATTTTTTATTCATTTTCTTCTGAAAATTTCATTTTCTTTTTCACATTTAAATCGAGTAATACACTAGTTTTGAACCTTCAAAGTTTACCTCGTCTGATTTCATATATTAGTCACATGGTTTAACCATGTCACTGTGATAGCAATACTGAACAATCTTATATGGCATGTCATATGCATGGATCGATGGGTGCTTAGAACTAAAAGCATACACCATATACATAGTTAGAACTTAGAAATAAGTAACCGCTGACTGAGGGTCATGAAAGGGATGAGCTTGAGAAGGAGACTTTCTTTTTCTTTGATCAACATTAGATAATGAAATTAAACGAGATGAAGTCCAAATCCACTACTTGGCATCCTTCTGCGAAGTAGATAAGTTTTTTTTTTGGAAAGCCATCTTCGTCTCACCTCGCGTACCCGCGCGCTCCTCGTTGCAGCCAATCCATTCTCCATTTCTTGAGTCTTTTTGAAAACTACTAGTTGCACTTTAGTTAAAAGATCTTCAATCTTTTGATTTTCTTCTTGAAACGCTACTTGATTCCTATTACTCCATATATATTAAATACAACAAAAACCACATGGCTGCTTGCTACATAGATTTTACCACTTCATCTTGATTCTTGATCATTACTCACGCCCTCCTTGATTACCCATTGGACCGAATATGAAAGAACAACAGCTTTACACCACCATTTACACACTTGCATCCACATAACTTTGACCTGGTCACACTCCGCAAACGCCTAAGCTATCAATTCCACACTCCCTTCACATCTCAGACAAAGCGACGAATGAAGAGATGTTAAAAGTGTGGGTTGTGCTTATGAAAACAGCAAATAGGAACATAAATGTAATATCTCAACTCAAATGTTAAGTAGGGTGGTTGATTGAGTTACAATTCCTTGGCCCTATAATCATTTGGAAAGTAACCAACATAAAGTAGGTGCTTAATTTTCGGAACAACGGTTATGAATAATTGCACCGTTTTGAAATGTAACCATCGCTTTGAATTTGTGTGTAAATAACCGTCAAAGTTGGTTACACAACAGTCAACGAACAGTTAATGGATTAGTCATAATGATACACTCAGTCGACTAAATGTACTCCATGCAAATGCTCTACTTAGTACCAATCAACCAAATAAATGCTCAACTAAACGAAGATGCATAGTTAGTTGAGCGCTAGGGGTGAGCACGGTTCAAAAACCGGACCGGACCGAAACCCGAAATCTATAAAAACTTAGGACCGAAGACCGGACTAGCCACTCGCGGTCCGGACCGGTCTCGGTCCGGCCAGGTCCGGTTAGTCGGTTTTTTTGGTCTATTGTTTGTTTTATACACTATATTAAACAAAACCGGATCGGACCGAAACCCGAAATCTATAAAAAAAGGACCGAAGACCGGACCGATCTCGGTCTGGTTCGGTCCGGTTCATCGGTTTTTTCGGTCTATCGGGTCGCATGCTCACCTCTATTGAGCGCTCAGCTCATGATACTGATCATCTCAGCCCTTAGCTGACCAATTCAACACTTAGCTTTGAGAATTTGAACACACACACATCCTATGTATTTTTGTTTAGGTTTTGGGGGCCCTGTCCCTTTGACCTGTTCACTGACTGGCCGTTAAGATCGCCACCAGAGACAATGCCACTTAGTTCGCTGACTTGTATCCCAGGTTTAACTAAATTCTTATGTTACACTGAAATAACAAACATAAACCGTAAATTAGTATAGATATATTTCATATTTCTCTTATATAGACCCCTTGATGTGCCATTTGTTAAGAAAAAAGATGCATTACAAATTGTAATTCAATAATTAGACATGTGGGTATATAAAAGGAGGGGACCAAATAGTAGCACCATATTCTACATTTGTATGTATGTAAAATTTAGTTAATACTTACGGATCAAAAAATGGCTTATAAGTTCATATCTTTTTATTAATGGACATCTAATTCGTCAAGCGTATTAAAAACCGCAATAAATCGTATATGTACGAATTTACTAATCTACCCTTTGAAGCTAGCGAACAAAACAGACAATGGCACTACTTAAATGCGCCGCACAGGCTCCTCCGTGATGGTATCTAGGAAGGGCTTCTTTGACCGGGAAACGACTAACCGGTGACTAAACTCCGGCACATCCACCACCAACCTCGGCTGCTCAGCCTCATTTTGCACCGTCCCATCACCACCACTCAATGTCGCCTCCGGTGATATCCTTCCTGAAATCCTTTTCGGCGCGTTATTGGCGGACATCCAAAAAACTGCCATATCACCTGGCGTAACCATCGAATTCACTCTCCTCATCGGAATCATGATATAAACGTTTCCAGATTCCAGATCTTCATCGGCGGAGAGAGGAGAGAAGCGTCTGTTGATGCTCAACGATTGTGTGTTGACAAGGAAGAAATTGGGACAGTCAAGCATGATCTCGGCGGCTTTGACGGAATCTTGAAACTGACGGATTTCGCCGGTGGGGAGAATGACTCTAGCTGCCTTGTTGGTCTTCATCTTCGGCGAGATTCCGAAACTGCAAGCTGAAACATAGTTCCCCATTTTAGGTTAGGTTGGGTTAATTCTAGAGAGAGAGAGAGAATGAGTTAGTTGGAATTGTGGGGGTGTGGATGTGCGATTGTGAATATATACAGACAAGGAAGGGGATTTAAATTTGGAGGTAAATAAATGCGCGTAAAAGGTAGGAGGAGTGAGGATTTGTGAGTTTGTCACGGATGGCGTGCGTCAGTGCGTGTGGGGTCCGCCTACTTCTTAATTTAGTGGTCAAAGTTTGGCGCTAAAAGAAGCTTCTCAGACTCACCGTACGTTATTATCACAATATATAAATATAAATATAAATATAGGTTTAATATTGGAAAATATAAAATGTAAACACAATCAACGGAGATACTTAATTTTAGTAATTATCCTTGTGTTTTTTAAATAGATTATTTGGTATTATCATCAAGGATTTTCGTAGAAATGATCATATAAATCCATTTAAATGATTATAGTTACCGAATTTGATAATTTTAAAAATATAATGGTTAAACTAACCTATTTATTAGGTTGTTTGCTACTTAGGCCACGCGTACGCCCTCACCCGAAGGTCCCGGGTTCCTCGGGTTCCTTAGGGAACACCTATACCCCCCATCGGGTCCGAGGCCGGGTCCGTGAAACCGATTCACCCAATTTTTTTTTTCTATGAGTGTAACGGCTATTTTTAAAAAAAAATTTACCCCCCAACGGATATATATATATTTATATTTTTTTAATTCTTCTATAAATACCAAACACTTTCAACTTTCATTCAACTCTTCCATCTTTCATCCAACTCTTCTAAAAAAATTACACTCTTCTCCTATAAATACATAACCACGCCTCAACACTTCATATAAAAAATTATCCTTCAAAATATGGCATCACCACCACATGCTTCATCGAGCGGTTCATCGGCTTCTGTATCAACCGATGAACAGATCCGGCGGGACGAAGCTATTTATATAGGGTTGCTTCGAGAGGCCGAAAGGTTGCTTTATGAGAGCACCGCGGAGTCATCGAGCAGAATTAGAAGCGGAAACATAGAAAGAGGTCGGGTAGCTGCAAACGAGCGGTTGTTAAATGACTACTTTGGCGATAACCCTGTCTATTCTGTGGAGATGTTTAGACGGCGGTTCCGTATGAGCAGACCACTATTCGAAAAAATCGTTAACGATCTACAAGCAGAGTACGATTATTTTAGAGATGGATGGGACGCGCGAGGGGAAAAAAAATTTCTCCAATACAAAAATGTACTTCCGCTATTCGGCAATTGGCGTACGGGGTAGCCGCCGACTCTCTTGACGAGTACTTGAGGATGGGAGACAAAACATCACGGGATTGCCTACACAATTTATGCAGTGGTATTATGGAGCTTTATGGTAGAGTTTATTTACGAAAACCTACTTACACCGATGTTCATCAGTTATACACCGCGCATGAGGAATACCATGGATTTCCCGGCATGCTCGGCAGCGTAGACTGTACTCATTGGGCGTGGGCAAATTGTCCGGTTGCATGGCGGGGTCAGTTCATGAGAGGTGATCACGAACATCCAGCAATAATGCTAGAAGCGGTGGCATCACAAGACCTATGGATATGGCACGCGTACTTTGGCGTTGCGGATTCCAACAACGATATAAACGTTCTCAACCAATCACCCATCTTCAACGATATCTACGACGGAAAAGCCCCCGAGTGTCCATTTCAGGTGAACGGAGTCACCTACAAGCACGGATATTATCTAGCTGATGGGATATATCCGGAATGGGCTACATTTGTAAAACCATTTACGTGCACACAGGACGATAAGCGGAAAAAGTTCAAGGTGGCGCAAGAATCGGCACGAAAAGATGTTGAGCGTGCTTTTGGCATGCTCAAACAACGTTGGCATGTACTTCATAATCCGGCACGCGGATGACATCCAAGAAGACTAGGAAACATTATGTACGCTTGTATCATTTTACACAATATGATACTTGAAGACGAAAACAATGTCATTTGTAGTTTATACCCGCACGACATTATATCGTCGGATATCGAAACACAAATAAGTGAACAAGCACGCGCGGCTAACATACGAGAAGTCGAAAACTGAGAGACGCATAATAACCTTCGGTCGGATCTGGTCAAGCATATTTCACGTATCTAACTTTCGGATAACGAAGACGAGTAGCTTTTTTTAATTTATTAATCTAGATTTAGAGTATTGTAATTTTTATTTTATAATAATAATATTTTTATTTAAATCTTATGAAGTTTTTATATATATTTTTATTTTTTATAGAATTGTTTTAAATATTTGAATTTGTTAAATATATAAATGTGTAGTTAAATAAATTTAAAAAAGTGGAAAAAAGTTTGGGTTGAAAGGGAGAGGCTATACTTGGGTTTGGGGTTGGTTTGGGTTGGGAAGGGAAAAGTAAAAAAAGCTGATGTGGCGCTGATGTGGCATTGGGGTTGAAAAGGAAAGAGAAAGAGGCTATACTCATGGACTTACTGTTTCACTGTTTGCGGCGATTATTTGTTCATTAAATTATCACTCTTATTTTTTTTAATAAATTACCTACGTATCTACTCATGGATAGATGTATGTAGCACTAGAGGTGTCTTCGAGGGAGTGTAGGAAGTGCGGTCGCACAGGATTTACGTTTCAAAGTGGGCCCACATTTATATATAAAATATGTATGTATATATATTACAATTTTTTTAACACTCACAACTTAAAAAGTAAAATTTTAGAAAGCCCGTGTTTTATTTAATATAAGAAGTGAACATATTGATCGAATACTTCAGGGAGTTCAGAGAAACGGGTTATCTAAGGCTATTAATAATTCTAAAAAATTTGTCATTGAAATGAATATTGATCCGGTATTCCCTCAAATACGGCAGGTTCGTAGAAAAAATAATTTGATGAGAACCAAAGTGATCAAGATATCTTATTTTCAGCTCAGTAGAATAATAAAATTAACTATTTTTATATATTGTTTATCAAGCTAGTGCTTCTCTTAAAAGCATATTTGAATGGTACAAAATGTATGAAAAAGTATTTGGTTTTTTGTATCCTAAAAATTTAAAGGAATTTGATTAAAAAATCTTAAGTCATGTTGTAATTATTTTGAATCCGTATTTAAGTATGATGGACGATCAAATCTTGATGCAAATGGATTTTATATGGAGTTAAAGCTGTTTGACAAGTTTTTACTTGAAAAAACTATCCGACCTAACGATGTCTTAAAGTACTTGTAAGAAGTTGATTGTTTTCCAATACAATTATTGCATATAGAGCATTGTTGATTATTCTAGTAATTGTTGCACTACAGATAAAAGTTTCTCAAAACATAAGTTGTTGAAATCCTACTTACGGTCCAAAATATCACATGTGAGGCTTAATGGATTGGCAAACTATTGAGAACAATATCTTGGAGAGTATCGTTTATGAATAATTGATTCATAACTTTGTTTCTATTAATGCTAGGAGAATTATGATTCATGTAATTATATAGGATAAATTATTTTACTACATTTCTTTTGTTTTAGTTTTTGATATAATAAATATCGTAATACTAGTGCATTTTTGCTTATATGTGTGTGTATATATAAGGGCCCATGTTTTCACTTCGCATAGGGCCTTCAAAATGCACAGGACGCCCCTGTGTAGCACAAGGTATCTTGTGTTACCTCTTAGCTTTTTATGCATACTATTAAATTTCAACTTAATTATTTTCTTTTTGTACCTTTTTTTTAAGGCGGAAGTTTTATTATATATAAAGCAAATCCAAAGGTATAGGAGCCAGATTCATTCTACAAGTAGCAGAACTTACACTAATCTATGACAACAAATCCATATCAAATTGAGCGTTGCCACTCAAGGTCTAAACAATAAATAGTTACTTAACTCTCTTGTTTCGAAGAATACTGAATGTTGACACTGGGTCATTACTCCATCTTAACTGGTCAATTCTATACTTTTTGCTTCTTGGCCGAATCCAAAGAAAGGATCTCCATTAAAACTCCTTGAACATATCTGAAAACCTTGGACATGAGTTCCCAAAAACCCGATCATTCCGCTGCTTCCATATTAAATACAAGAACGACTAACTAACCGCTTCCCACAACTTCTTGTATTTGATTTCCACCGGATTTCCCTTTATAATTAGCAAGTTCTTGAACATCAATTGGCTTGAAATCTTCCAAACCCCATCAAGAGAACACTTTGATCCATAATTCATTTGATACATGACATCTAACCAGGGTATGGTCGACAATTTCAACCGCTCCATCACAGAGTGGACATAACACAGTTGGTATTAGGGGTGTTGTTCGGGTTTCGGGTAGTTCGGGTATTTTTGTATTAAAATTTTATCCGATAACCGAACCGAATAAGATTTCGGGTTATTCGGTTATTGTATAATTTACCCGCATTTTGTTGGGCTGCACTTAATACAGGCCGTAAACCATAGTGGGCTGTAACATATTGGGTAGTAAATCAGTAAAAATTGGCTTAATATGGGCCATAAATCATAGTGGCCTATACCATATTGGGTTGCAATAGAAAGTTGTACCATATTAATTTAGATGCACTAAAAGTTGTACCACATGGTATAGACTTGTACCACTCAAACACAATAAAAAGGGTTGCAATGTAAAAGATCCCACTCAAACATACCGTATGATTACTTCAACATTTAACAAATGATCAGTTTAAAGAAATAAATCCACATGTCCATAGACGTCATGTTCAAAACTCCAAATTTAGTTGCTAAGTTTTACGTCACAACTTACATCACAAAAGACCAAAAGACTTCTAAACATAAATTTTGTTTAATTTGAAAAAAAGGTGAATGGATGGATACTAGGAATAGAATTTGTTTTATTTAAAAAAAAGTTATTCGGGTATAACCGAATTGCAAATATCTAAACCGATAACCGATCCATGTATATTACGGGTAAACCGAACTAACCGAATAAGATACCCGAACTACCTGAAATACCCGAATAAGATATCCAAATAACCCAAATTTAATTTGGGTCGGTCCGGTTTCGGGTATTCGGGTTACTTTCAACACCCCTAGTTGATATATCGATATTAATTCTAGTGTTCAAATATGAAATTCCTCAAAGAAGATGTAACATTCTCAAATATGGCCTATTCGCGTGCTCCAATTGGTATGTCTATTTAATTAAATGAATTAAATATAAATATATTTGTAAGAATTAATGGAAAATTAGTTATTGGCCAGTTAAATACGAATTTAAAAATAGTAATAAAAATAGAAAAGAATTATGAAATAATAACTGGTTTCAAATGAGGTTTCCAAAAATATCCTCGTTAGTTGAAACGGTTACTCGGGTGTTGTGTTGTATGTTGAAAAGGGGAACAAAATACCTCTTAAAGGATAAATGAGAACCATGGGTCGGTTCTCACTTATAACCCAAGTCAGACAACTCAAACACACACACGTTCGTATACACACACACACCACACTCGTCTCTTTCATTTTACTCTTGAAGAAGTAGATTCAAGGCAACTCCAAGGCTGGAATCAAGCTTGAAATTGTTTCCAATCTGTTCTTGAGCTTCAACACATCCTCATCATCATCATTTTACAGCTTGTAAGCTCTTCTTCTTCTCTTGTTCTTGATTTTAGGTTTTAGGTTAAAAATTGGGAAAAACGAAATTAGCTATTAAAGCTTGAATTTATGAGTTGCAATCTGTTTTAGAATCACCTACAAGTAGTTTAGGATTGATTTTATGAATTAAAGATACCTTCTTGATTGAATTCTTGAAATTGACCAAATGGGTCAAATATGGTGAATTCATGGATTAATCATGAATTTGATGTTATAGTAGGTTATGTTTATGTTTATGGACTCTTTTTGATGCCCCAAAACTAGTACATGTGCTGGAAATAATTAAGGGCAAGTTAGTATTGGGTTTGAATGGAAGAACAGCAGCTGTAGAACTCAGAATCGCAGCTCTGGTGCTGCGTCGCGGCGCGACCCTTAAGGGTGTCGCGGCGCGACCTGTTGTGCAGCAAACAGAAACTTGTTTTTCAATGTTCAGGTTATTTGGGCTATGGTTGTATCACTTTTGACCAATTTTGAGATATTTGGGTTAGTTTAACCATTTTTACTAGTTTAGACACATTTAGGAAATTGAACACTAGAATTAATATATGTATGTGATATGTGGTATTCTAAGTGGACTTATATGTGTACAATAGGTAATTAAACATCCAAGGAAGACCAAATCCATAATTGAGTGGTTTTGAGCACCAAGGTGAGTACTGACTCTTATGACTTCAATTTAGGAAGTTTTGAATGCAAGAACAGTTATATGATTATGATATGCCACAACTTGTATTATGAAAGCCATATGTATGCAAGTATGATAAAGAATCCATGATATGTCTTGTTAATTGATGTGCAAGACATGTATTTAAGTACATATGCACACTTGATGAATAATATGTTATATGAATAAAGCATGCATGCACTTGTCCCTGCAAAGGGTGATTGATGAAACTATCTGTATGTCCGGACTTGTATGTAATTAAGGTCGGCTTCGGCTGGGTCCTGAGCCTACGGGCATAATGTTCTGGACTAACGGTACTCGAGTACCGTTCCTTTCAGCAATTGAGGTGAGTGCCTTAAATGGCTAAGCCTAATGAGCTTTGGCTCCTTAACGAGCATGGTGATTCACTTAGGTGATGAAACCCGCACGGATGGTGGTGTATGATTCCCCCGGTGGTAGTGGTTTGAGCTGGTTTTGCAACCCGGCAATATAATACACTCGCTGGACATGTCAACACTCCGCTATATGTTAGGATAGCATTGATTGCTTATTCTGCTATATGACTTGTTATATTGCTAAAGACTTGCCTAATTGTTATGCATGATTGTTAGTATTCACTAGCTATATTTATATAGCTAATGTTGTTGATGTTTAACCCTTTACAGATAAGGAATAGACGGCTTGGTGAGTTGGGGACACTCATGGCTGTTATAGAAGCCTTTTTGAAGGAACACTGCTTTTGGTATAATAGTATTATGGTCGGTTTAGATTACGTAACACCGGTAGGCATGTTTGGCAATTTTTGGTATTGTATATTTGTATATACGCCAAACATGTGTTTTTAAACTTTAATAACTGCTTGGGTTGTTTGTTTGTTATTTAAAATTCCGCTGCATAGTTTTGAAATTCAGTTAAGTTAACAAACAGGTAAAAGTTCAAATTACAAACGTACCCATGCAGTTTGAAAACTCAAATTTATACTGATATTTAAAATAGCAAAGTCGGTGTTACAGAAGACTTCGGAATCGGGAAACATTGATAATTTCATGAAATTTGGTCCTGAAATAACTCAGTACTATGTTCCTTTGGAACAAACTCTTCTGAAAGATCAACCGGTCCCCATCTCTACAACCCCATCGACACGATGAAACAAGTGGAAGATCTCCAAGCTTTTCTATTAGTTCACCCTTACTATCCATATGATTCCAACACGTGGATAAATATGGATGGATATGATCGAATTCTTAGTTATAAATAGCGCTCTAAACCGTGTAATCAAGTACTCAACTAAGTCCGTTTGTAGTTAGTACTTTTCAGTTAGGTAACAAAATATCTTAATTATATTCTTAAGATATTTTAGAGTGTGTGCTCTAAAAAGTATATTCTCA
This sequence comes from Dittrichia graveolens, assembly GCA_038502395.1. Lineage (NCBI taxonomy): Eukaryota > Viridiplantae > Streptophyta > Magnoliopsida > Asterales > Asteraceae > Dittrichia > Dittrichia graveolens. The sequence goes on from JARJIL010000002.1 coordinate 111,852,133, forward strand.
AACCATTGTTTGTTTATCAATATAACAAACGATTAAATTATATTCCGTTCTAAAGTTTTCTTATTCTAAATTGCATCTCTGTGTGAAAAAACAGAAAGTTATTCACATAGAATTGCAATTTACATAGGAGCAATCTATTTTATTGTTTGAGTTAATATATATTGAATTATAAATTTTAGTATAATACAAAATTTTATTTTATTGGAACAATGAGTCTATGTTTGTTAAGTTTGTAATGAACAAATAGTTTGTCATTGAATCACCAAATATGATTCAACATCATTGAATTAAATTAAATTATTTTATTTTTAAGGTCCAAAATATTTTTTTAGTTATTATTTTGTTACTAGCAAGTTAATTAGTGGCAAAATGAACCAATGATTGTGAGAAAAGTTTGAATATTGATTTTGGCAAAGGTTAAACGTTACTTTAACAAGTTATTTCTTATTTTTAAACGAACTTTCATTATTTATTTATCTTACAAATAGTGTAACTTGTTCATGTCAACATTCTTATATTATGAATATCATTAGTGTTATGATAAATGAAGTTTTCTCTATGTAAAAATCTTAGCTGTGCCCATGCTATTTCTAATTAATATTGTTGGATTCACAATTATACCTTGTTGCTCTTACAACCTTATAAATGAGGAATTAAAAATAAAGATTAGAAATTACTAAATTGCCTTTAATTTAGAAGGTTTGTGAAAACATCATAAATGATACGTGTTGTTAACGGCATGTATGATTTCCTCTTTAAATAATCTAACAAAGGGTGTTGATTGCAACTCCTACAAATTTGATGAACAAAATCCTACACTCTTTCGCACTTGTAATTAAATATCACCATTATCCTTATATATATATATATATATATATCCTCTAAATAACAAAATAAAGATTATTGGTAAAATCTAAAGAAAATACGATGAGATAGAATAAGTAGAAGATAAATATATCATTTCCTTACTAGAAAGATCAATTAGAATAATTTAATAAAGGAATATATCAATTTTCACAACTTAGAAATGATTTTTTTAAATCAACTTTTTACTACCATTACCCACACAAAAAGAGTATTATAAGGACAGCAACATGAAACAAAATAAAATGCATGGCTCAAAGCTGAAACAAACAAACTGGTATAGGGGAGACCACCGAGTTGCCTGCCAAAGAGATCTTGTAGCTTCATCGACCGCAAAAGCACTTTGTCTTCTATCACATCGATCTGTAGTCACAGTTGGGACATCATATCGATCATTGCCTATCCGGCCTCCACCAATTTTCCACTAGGGTCCACGGATTCTTGCTATGTTGACATCTGACGAAGGCATATATAATTGGTCGTTCCCACCTCTAGTTCATATTTCAGGCAAAGGATCGAGTGTTGGTCTATGCCGAAGTCGTCCAAGATCTTTCGAACTAGTAGCCTTCCCCACTCGAGCCTCCAAATATAAATGTTTACTTTTCTCGGGAGTCAAAACTATCTTATTCAAAGAAGTTAATTTCCACCACGTTCCTCTACTACTACTACCTGTTGCTTCCTTTTTTCCTTTAATGTTCTGGTTTTTTTTGGAAGGAAAGGGAAGGGAGTTTTTTTAGGGAGGAAAGGGAGAGTGAATGAGAGACAATTTTACTTATTTTTATGTTTTAAAATAATCCTTTCACTTTTAGGATGATTGGGAGGGGAAGTTTTTCCATCCTTCCCTTTCCTTTCCCTCGTTTAAAAACTCGAGAACAGGCCGTAAGTTTTCGAGCGGTAAATTAAGATGTCATCGACCGTAAGACCCTTTATGAGTAAGAGGAAACATTTTGAAAATAATACTGTGAATTTAAATAAGGGAGTGACATCTTAGTGTAATAAAACCTGAAAAACAAAAGTACGAAACCCTTAAACGTTAAAAACTTAAAATAAATAACAAAAAATTTACAGTTAAAATAAAGTACCGTCATTTTGGTATTTGTTATTTTAACTATATGATTTTGATATTTTACATTTGATTATTTGATAGAATAGTAATACATCACAGTTTTTACTATATTCATTTATATAAGTTGAATAAAAAGTAAAAACAAAATTTGAATCAAACTCAAACAAATACCGAATTTAAAATTCGAATACAATCGAAAGGAACATTGAATATTGAAGTTAGAATATAAACGTAAATCATTTTTGAAATTCTTACCGAAAGTTGTAAAACAAACATGAAATTTGAAATATTGATAAAGAAAATCATAATTGAAACGGAAAATCGTACTCGAAAACCATATTCAAAAACCGAAAAAAATACTCTTCGATCACATTTAGCCTAAATGGGTCGGCACGAAGGTAGACACGAAAAAAACTGACACGACCCGAACCTGACATGAAAATTAATAGGTCAAAATTGGGTCGATACGAAACTATCCTGAAGCTGAACGACATTAACCTGACCCGAGTTAACAGCCTTAACGGTTTCAATGGAATCATAAGGAAGGCGAAATTAATGAACGTAATTACATATAAATCCATCTCTTAATTACTAGTCTTGTAGTCTCTCGTCACGAGTCACGACCTTTTGCTAAAAAATATTTAATTCAACGTAACGTATAAATTGGAGAAAGTACGTACGTTGGCCCTTTCTCCCTCCGACCATTCGTTCCTTCCACGACAGCTAATTGCTCTTCGATTCTATATATATATATATATATATACGTACGTTGGCCCTTTCTCCCTCCGACCATTCGTTCCTTCCACGACAGCTAATTGCTCTTCGATTATATATATATATATATATATATATATATATATATATATATGAGATCAAATAAAAAGAAAATTAAAGTAAAAAGTATAAAAGAGATGGCTATTTGATCATTTTTCGGTATATATATCAACTGATAATCGTTAGTTCATCATCTTTATTGATTAAAACTATTTCTTCATCATTTTCTTTTTGATTTCAAATACAGATTTTGAAAAAAAAAATTTGAAATAATTTGTTGATGAACAAAATACTTTCATCTAAAAAGTGATGAATATGTTGGATTCATCAAAAAGAAATTGATGAAAAACTAGTAACGATTATCAGTTGATATATATATACCGAAAAATGATCAAATAATTATCACTTTTACACTTTTTACTTTAATTTTCTTTTTACTTGATCTCTACCCTATATATATATATATTATCGCGCGAATCTGTTAATGATTTTCATAAAAAGTTTATCCAAAGCAAACGGTCAAAAATAAAACGCACTGCCATTATTTATTTGAGGAGATTGATAATCATATCCTTTAAGTTGTGAATATGAGTAAAAAGATAATTTTAATTTTCAAATATAACAATCATAACTCAAGTTTTATAATCAAATTTATAACAAAAACCATTTTACTTATATTTACTTAAATTTTAACTTTTTATACATAAATTACAGTTACTAAAAGACATTGTGGTTATCATTTTCCTTTATTTTATATAAAATCCGCATTTTTTTATTAATTAAGGAAATGGCATTTGTCTTATTTTGTTCATTTGCATCTCTTTCTTAACAAATTCATTGTTAATAACGCTTGCGAAATTAATCTTCTTTTTTTTAAAACAAAAATCAAGTAAATCCTTTTTGATTTAGTGTTACGGTTTTGCTATTGTTTTTGTACCGACTAAAATTATTTTTGATATTTAATATACTTTTTTATATATACATGAAATAAGTTTGGTTATTAAAAAAAAGTTTTAACAAAATATTTGAGTTTTTCTAGACCGTTAGATTGAACTTGAGCCGATCTTTAATTCACATAGAGCCGAGCCTGAGCTACATCGTTAAGACTCGTCAACCTATTAAGCCATCTTGAGCTTAGCCTTAAGTAGTTAGGTCAAGCTCAAGCTTGACTCAACTCGACTAATTTGCAGCCCTAAAAAAGACGGACAACATAAAAGAGAACTAAATATATATATGAAGAAGGTTCATTTGAGAACCGTTTTTATTGCGAGAACCGCGAGAACCAATCTTAGCCATTCATTTTGGATAATGGAATTCATGAATGAAGAGCATGGGGGGATTAAGTGTGTCATGGTGCATGTAAGGAATTCATGGGTGGGCAATCTAATTGAAGGAAGGAAAATTGGACGGTTAAGATTGGTTCTCGCGATTCTTGCAATAAAAACGGTTCTCAAATTAACTTTTTACATATATATATATATATATAATTTCTTGTCACCACATAACTTTATTACAGAAATATCTCTCTAATCATATTTACAAATTTAAAAATATTGATTCATTTAATCGTACTAGAATGGTACTCGCGTAATATGGCGGCATCAAATAGTTTCTACTCGATAACTTGTTCGTTTTGGGAATTTACGTAATACGGTGACAAAGAATAGTTTTACATTGGTAGCATGTCTATTTTCTTTATTTTCCTGTTCTTAATCAACTCTTTTATTATTTTTAAATAAATTTGAGAACAATTAAATAAGAAAAAAAAGTCTTTACTTATAAAATAAGTTAAATTGCATGAAAATATTGAGTGTAAATTAGTAATTTGAAACTATTTAAAATTAAGAGATTAAGAAAATAGTAAACTAATTTGAAACTATTAATTATATGAGCTATTTAAAAAATTTTAAAATATATGTTTATAGATTATTCAAATTTATGAGTTCTATTTGTACATATTTTTTGATAATTATGTTAAAATATTTATTACATGATATAATATTTAATATAAAAGGTTTGGTTATGAAAGTATTTTTTAATAATTAAATTAATTTATTTGAATTTTTTAAATATAGAAGGTTTAGTTATTAAAATAAAATATAAAATTCTTATTAACTCTATTTAATAGTTACTTTATATAATAGTTTCCGTTTAGTTTATATTAGGGGTAATTTAATACTTTCAAAAGATTTAAATTTAAGAGATTAAGCAAAATGAGTAAATGCTTTATAATATAGTATAAATTAACACCGTATTCTTGAATTTAATAAGAAAATGAAAGAAAAGAGAAAAACAAAGACAAAAACAAAGACAAAGATATACTTTAATTATTTCATTTCCCCCTAAAAAAATTCGAGAAGATTGTCTTATTAATTAGTTTAACTGTATTAACACGTACAAGTTAAAACTAATATTTGCATTCAAAGAAAAAAAAAGACAAAGATAATGTTATTTTAATTGTATGAATTAGATAAGATAGATAGATAGACAGAGGAGTACTATTTCTTATCCCTACACCGTGTTTTACGTGGTTGTGCTGAGTGGATGTTGATGAACTGGATTTCATCACGTGGTTTCCGGTCACAGGATTCTTTCCTCGATTATATATACACAGTTGAATGTTTATTTGAGTATCATTTTTATTACAAGAATTAATTTTAGCTTTTTATTTTGTATAATGGAATTTATGGATTAAGAACGTGAGAAGATTGAGTGTAGCAAGATGTATGTAAGAAATTCATGGGTGAGCAATCCAATTTAAGGAGGTCAATTAGATGGCTAAGATTGGTTCTCGCAATAAAAACAGTTCTCAAATGAATTTTGCCTATATATATATAGGGGAGGGTTCAAACGAGAACTGTTTTTCGTACGAGAACTGCGAGAATCAATCTTGGCCGTTCATTTTGGATAATGGAATCATGGATGAGGAGCATGGGGGGATTGAGTGTCGCAGTGTGCATGTAAGAAATACATGGGTGGGCAATTCAGTTGAAGGAGGATGAATTGGACGTTTAAGATTGGTTCTCGCGGTTATCGTACAAAAACAGTTCTCGTTTAAACTTTTGCCTATATATATATATATATATATAGGGAATGGTTCAAACGGGAACTGTTTTTCGTTAGAGAACTGTGAGAACCAGTCTTAACACTTGATTTAAATAATCAATGGCTATTAATGGTAGTGGCTCATTAATAAGTCATTAATGCCCTCATTAATGACTCATTAATAAGTCATTAATGCCCTCATTAATGGCTCATTAAAGAAACATTAATGAGTAGTATTTTGAAAAAATCAAGTCCCGCAAATTAATAACGGCTCATCCGGACGCAATTCGTGGTTGAGTAAATATTTAAATTACCAAAATACCCCTATTAATGAGTCATTAATGGTGTTAAAAACAATTTTCGTATTTCTTGTACGAAAAACAGTTCTCGTTTGAACTATTGTTTATATATATATATGTATGTATATAGGGAATGTTCAAATGAGAATGAGAAATTAAATAAGAATGGGAGACTCAATCTCAGCCGTTCATTTTGTAAGTGGAATTCATGGATAGAGAGCGTTGGGGGATAGAATGTAACAAGGTGCATGTGATGAATTCATGAGTGGGCAATAAAATTGAAGGAGGGGGAATTGGACGGTTGAGATTGAGTCTTTCATTCTCATTCGAACCTTCCTCTTTTATATGTATATAAGGAAAAGTTCATTTGAGAACCGTTTTTATTGCGAGAACCACGATAACCAATCTTAGCTGTTCATTTTGGATAATGGAATTCATGGATGAAGAGTGTGGGGGGATTGAGTGTGGCAGAGTGTATGTAAGGAATTCATGGATGGACAATCCAATTGAAGGAGGAGGAATTGGACGACTAAGATTGGTTCTCGCGATTCTCGCTTTGTGACAATGGGAGAACAAATCATAGCTATCAATTAGATATTAATCTATTAGATCTAAACGTTGCAATTCACCTGTCACAATGAATGGCCGTTGCAATTCATGGTTGGGTAAATCAATAAAATAAAGGGCCAAATGTAGACCATTCGATCAAATTAAATGAATGGCCAAACATAGATACATACATATACACAAACATACATACATACACATACATACATATATATATACATACATACTAGCGGGGTACCCGCGCAATGCGGCGATGGTGCATAAAAATGGTTTGTAAGAAGTTGTTTTGGTAGGTATTAATAAAGAGGACACACAAGACGTAATTTTGTAATTTTTATTTAGCAGGTGAAAAGGGAATGAAATTTAGATGTAATTTTGTAATTTTTATTTAGCAGGTGAAAAGCGAATATTATATATTTTCCCTTTCTGGAATTTATGGAATGTTATTAAGTTTATGAAATATTCTCTTTCATAAGTTTTGCTATGGAATTTATGCAAAGAGAATATTCTGGAATTTATGAAAAAGAATGTTATTAAGTTTATTTTATGTAATCATTTTTTAGTAGATTGGGGTAGAATAGTAATCTTAAATGACTTAAAATTTAAGAGTTTTAAGGAAAAAGTTTAAATGCTTTATATAATAGTATAGATATATATATATAAAGAGAGTTGCAGGATTAAATGAGAATACCTTTTAAAATGAGAACTTGAAGAATAGTTTATAGCCTTTGGATGATGTTATTTAATGGCTGGTATTAAATTTGATTTAATTAAGATATGTTGAAATTTAATGATTTGGTTTAATTAAGGTATATTGATTTTATATCTTTTATTTATTTAATTAAATGATTGGTTTACAAATGTTTTAATCGTTTTCTATTTAATGATTCTTTAAACCCTAAAATGTGTTCTCACCGAATCTCTTTATATAAGTGTAATATTTGCTTTATTTAATCATTGAAGAATTCATAACCTAAATTAAAAAACAAAAACATTAAATTAAAACTATATATAAATCATGTACATGTATTTTTATTTATTTTTTAAAATATTTTAAGGTTTAATAGCAAGTATGTATTTTTTTTTATATGAGCTATTATAAGTGGATCCTTTTCTATTAAATTTATGCATTAAAGAAATACAAATTTTTCGCAACGTGTCAACACACGTATTTATAACGAAAGAAGGAATCAAAGTATGATATGGTAAATTCTTAATCCTATATATATTCTTGTAATTATAATGTAATGTAAAGATTGTGCTTTGAACATATATATATATATATATATATATATATATATATATATATATATATATATATATATATATATATATATATATATATATTCCACTATTTTTCATAAATATAGCCTGTAAATAATAATAATAATAATAATAAGACTAATATATTAATTTAAAAATGGGCGGGGTTAAGATAATGGGGTGAAGGTGGTAGCGCAGGCGGAAGTTTTTGTATTGATGGGCCGTACGTATTTGATACTCATACTAATCACTCATCAGGGTACGTTATAAATAAATGTGACAAAAAACAATCAAAATATTACATATCAACCCCTTTATTCCTCTCAATTTTCTTGTTGAAATTATCCATATAACACATAATAATAATACATGTGTAAATAAAGATGGTTCAAGGTAACGAAAAGCTAATATTGTTTGCCAAAGTTTTCAGATTCATAGGCCATACTTGTTTTATGCCACCGGCCCATAAAGCCTTCGAGAGAAGCCCATAAGTACGCTCCGTAGGATGAAAATAATCCCAAAAAAAGAATTCATTTGGGTTCGAACACATGTTGTAACCTTTTAACCCACATTGCAGCAGTCCATTTAGAGGTCCACCCCCACAACATGCACCGGTTACATTGGTAAAACCTATAGCAATCCACACGCACAAAAAGTCCATAATTGTTATTATCTAGGATTTCATAGCTCATGCGTTACGCTGGGTTTTATATATGTAAAATTTTACCATCACAATAAATCATAAGATTAGGTTGATCTACACGATAATATATTAATAATTTTATAAGAACACATCCAAAAATAATAAAACACGTGATCAAAAAAATAATCACGGGATTAGGGTTCTAATATGGTGCAAAAATAATAAAACAAAATAGAGTCAAAAGAGATTTCGAATCTTATAGATAAACGATTGACTTTTTCATCTTCAAAAAACTTATATTTACCCGTCAAGATTAATTTTTTGAAAAAAAATACTTTAAGTATTATAATACACTAAGAACATATTAACTTAATAATAATAGTAAATAATTAATATAAAGTTTGTGGAAAAAGTAAAACATACTTGAGTTATTGTTTCTTTAAACATAATCATCCTACGAGTCACGAGAAGTGATTAATATACAATAATAATATAGTTGTTAGAAAAAAATATACAGTAATAATATAACTTTTTATTAAAAAAATTATAGTAGTTATTAAACCTCATAATTAAATATAATAGATATTGTTTATATAAGAAATACAAAAAAATACAATATGTAAAAAAGTACATAAAAATTTTATTTAACAAAAACTAAAAACGAAAGCGAGAATGACATAATTTTCTATTCTTAATTACTCTTCTTACCGAAAGGGTTAATATGGTTTAGTCCTTAAAATTAAAGCTTTATTTTGGCTTAACATTTACACTTTATTGCCCGACTATATCATCTTGACCAAGTCCCGGATAAAATGATATTTCCGCGGAATATGTCTCGTGTTTATTTTAGTTTAATGTGCACATTTTATTTTCAAAAACCTAACCTTTAAAAATATTAAGTTATTTTGCTTTTATACTTAAGCATTATTTCTGTCATCAAAAACTAAGTTTTATTGATTTAAACCTTAAATTTTTTTCAAATGATTTTACCTTTAAATAAATATACATATTAATAATGCACAAAATTCATATGGTCTATTGTTTGATTAAGAAAATATATTATTAGTAAGAGAAAAGTTTTTTTAAAATATATTTGTAGGTTTCATTTTTTTATAATAAAAAAACTTATTTGGTAGTCTGTAAAATATAAATAATAACATATATTTAAGAATATTTTTTACCAAAAAAGACAAAAGTTGCAACGTCAAAAATTCCGGTTGTTTTATAATGAGTTAACGACTTATTTACATTTTGACCAAACGATCAAAATATAATATGATACATACCCACATAAGATCTATTTTAAAAATAAAGTTTAATGGTTACTACTTAAATCAAATTAACTCTACTTAAACAATTCAAGAATAAAGGTTAATGGTTTCAACAAAATAAGTATAAGTTTTAAAGTTAAAGTATTAAAAAAGTTAGAGTTTAATCGAAATAGAGTTTAAATTATGTTTAACCTTAATTAAAACTCTTAAATAAATCAATATATTAGATATTTTTTACATAGAATTACAGAAAACATGTATATGAAATTTACATTACGCAAGAGAAAATTAAAGAAAAATATAGACACGATGCTTTAAGAAAATATAAGTTAAAAAAGGGTTAAAAAGAATACAAAGATTAAAAAAAGTTAAAAAAGGTTAAAAATCGGAATCTATGTTTTTAAGAAATTATATGTTAAAAAAGGCCAAACGGGTTAAAAAGAATACAAAGATTAAAAAAAACAAAGTGGCAAAATAAATTTTCAAAATTTTGTACATGCAGGATTTGAACCCGCGCATGCAGCCTAACAAAAAAAGTCTTTACCACTATGCCTGATCCGCATTTTGTAAGAAATTTGTTATTTAATATATATTATAAAAGGAGGTTTTTTCCTGATAAATGTATGGTATTATAATTTTTATTTACATGTAAATCAGTCAATTTACTATTTATAACTTTTTTTTTCAAACAGAAGAACACATATCCATAGCTAAACGTATTCATAACTTTACACATTGTGTCCGTAGTTCAATCTATAACTATGTGGAATATCTTTCAATATACCGGATAGCAATAGGTTAGAAGCCTTTGGGTATTATTTATAAGTTAATTGATATGAATACATTTGATAAAGCATTGATAAATGGAAGGAATTCAAGTGTGTGTTAAATATTTAACATATTAAATATTTATAGATTTCATAAAATGGAGGATAGAAAAAAGAATATGTTTGTGAGTCGATCTAACTAGACCCATATAAAAAACAACTCGTTTTAACTTGATTCATATCCTCTATTTTCTAACTACCAATAATTCTTGATTTACTATATATAATTAGAGACGATATGTTCAAAAAAAAACATACCGTAACGCTTCGGATAATCACGAAAGATTTGTACAGTGTCATACACTACTCCATATATAGCGATTGCACCGGGATACTTGCTAGGTATACTGATTACCAGACGTTTCAAACCTGCGTTAAAATGTTTCACCATGGTGTCCATCGCGTCTAAACATCGGTCAGTAGATGTACCATGTATGAGAACTCTGCCTGGAATACAACCCATTGGGCCTACTGAGAATATAGCGATCCTACGACCTCCATGCTTATAAATTTTATCAACGAATATGGCTACTTCTTTCAACATGGCATGAACATATTCACGTGGTGTCATCTTTGATGCACCGGGTAATAGAAAATAGGAAAATATATCATTTGCACCCGACTCGAGAAAAATTATAGATTTTACAATTTGTTCTTTTTGTAGATGTCTGTGATCAGTTAGGGTTTTCAAGTGTTTTAGTTGGACCTGAATTGGTGTCACAGCCTGCGAATTAAATATGGTACAAACAAAATCAGTGAAGAAAAAAAAATAGTTCAAGTAGTTGTTAATTTATGCTTTGGCTTGATCAAGAATAACAATTGAAATTCTCAGGATAAAAGTTAAAACCTATAAAGAATATAGATCTAATTGGTTATTACGTTATCAATTTGCATATATATATATATATATATATATATATATATATATATATATATATAGGGTGGTTCGTGCGAGAAGCATTAGTTTTGCGAGAAGTGCGAAAAGTATTCTAGAGCATAGGATGATTAAATCAATGGCTAATATTTGTTGTGGCATTTAAGTAAATAATTTCAAAGTTAATGGTACTTAATAAATGAATGAAAGGATAGAAATGTCATTATATAGGAAAAAAAAGAAAACCCTATTAATTCTCTCCCCTTTCATCTGCCCACTCTCCTTATACCTACATCCCCCCTTCTTTTGCAATTAGAAAACCCTTAATTACAAGTTCCATGTTCTCTCCATCTCTCTATTCTATCAACGCCGGCTTCTCATCAAGGTAGAGTCGCCAACTGCCGTCGTCGGTAAATACCACCAAAGGCGATCACCCTATCATTGCTCCGTTCTTCGAGAAACATCACCCCAATCTAACGTCTTTTGCCCATCGGCTCCACAGGCTAAAAATCATCAGACGTCTCTTGTTAGTTGTTACACGAACCTCATCGACAGATCCATATTATAGTTTTAATATTTGATGGTTTTTAAGAATTTCCACTTTTTACTTTAGAGTTCCATCATTTTTTATGTGTAGGTTTTGATTTTTTTTCTGTTAATTATATTTGTGTTTGAATAAATGTTGAAAATGTTAAGGTTTTCTTTTTAAGTTTTTTATCATAAAAACTGTATGTATTTTACTCGTTTAGCAATGAAAATACAATGCTCGCTTAAAAATATTTCTTCATTTAACTGATGACAATTTAAATTGACATTGCTTGCTCGCTTTCATGTTTACCATTGAACACTTTATATTTTAATGGTTGTTGGTATGTTTTTTTCTTCTAAGTTATATAGTTATATTCTTTTCTATGGTTTTGTTTTTGTTTATTTGTTTGTTTAATACCAATCAAATATATATAAGCCAATAACATGAACATTGGTGAACATGATCCCAAAATGACGTTAACATTGAATATTCACTATTGAACACGTGATATTATGAAAAAACAGTTAACATAAAAAAATTGAACACTAACACATGGAATGTTCACTAATAAACACATAAAATCAAACAAAATTTAGTTGATTTAACTATAAAAACCCATAGTGTGTTAACACGTTCACTAGTGAAACCAAACTTTAATTTGACTAGAGAGAGAATATAGGAGAGAGAAAAAAATTTATTTACTATTTTACCCTTTTGAATTAAGAAAAAAATAATAATTGTGATTATTATGGACCATTAGATCAAAAACCAATCAATGAATTAGAATGTTTCTCGCACTTCTCGCAAAAATAATATTCTCGCATGAACCTTCCCCCCTCCCCTATATATATATATGTTTTTAAAGCGAGATTCCAAACAACTCTTACAGGACATATATATATATATATATATATATATATATATATAGAACTATATAATGGTAGACCTAGTATGTAATGTGGGGTAGCCTATCCTATCCCTCATACTCAAAAAAGTTATTTTCTTATTTCTTATTTTTACGTCAGCCCAGCCTATCCCAATAAGTTGTGTGTTCAAGTTCCGTTATAAACAATGAAGTAGATTTAGGAGGTGTGTTTACCATTCAATATATATATATATATATATATATACATATATATATATACATACATAGAGAGAGATGATGGTTTATACGATAAGTGTTTTTTTTAGAGAAGTGCGAGAAACATTTCCATCCGTTAGATGATTAATTCTAAGGCTAAGATGCATAATAGCATTTTTGTAATTAAATAAACTTTTAGGGAGAATAAACCAAATAAAAAATGGGTAAAATGGACATTCTATATTAAAGCGTATCTAAATAAAAATCTTCCCCCGTATTTACGTAACAACCAACCACCCCTAACCCTCCTTTTTTCTTAAAACCATAGTTTTCTTCCCATATATCTTTTCCCCTACCAACAACCACCGACCCATATACTTCCTCCATCACCACCCCTACTACTTCCACCCTCACCGTCGTTTTTCATCACCATGGTTGCCGCCACCAGAGAAGATTTCATGTCGTCATTGCACTCGGACACCGTGAAGGAGACCTACGATTGGGGATGGGCTCCTCCGCCACCTAATGGTCAGTTTCTCTCCGCCTCGTTCTTCGATTTAGGGTCGGTAAAGGTGGTCACGGTAAGCCGATCTCTCCTTCTCATTCCCTGTTCCAGCTTCGAGGACTATTGTCAATTTTATACGTCGACCTGGGGTGTTTCAAGAGTGAACCGATTTTATTGTTGTAATCGCCTCCCTGACACGGGCTTAGGCCTTAGGTTTCTTTACTACCACTGTCATCTTACCTGCCGCCATGCAACTTATCAGCACATCCACACCCAATCTCCGACCAGTGTCTGCTTAGTTCTTCTCTAACCGTCTCCCCGTCTCAAATCTATTGTTAATCTATCAGCAGCTCTTTCTTCTTTTCTTTCTTTTTAATTTTTTTTCTTTATGGTACCAATATTTGCTTTTTTTTTGTGTTGTTTATGTTTGTTTACCAATAAGCATGGAAAAAGCCTTCTTACTACACAACTGTGCACCGACACAATGACACTATTCTTTTTAATTTGTATTTCTTATTTATATTTTTTTAGATCTGATATTTTTTTCATAGAAACCTGAGTTGATGTTTGTTATTATTAATGAGTGAGTTGATGTTTGTTATTATTAATGAGTGAATAATTGTTGTGATTATATTTGTTTACTAGTTGGTTAATGTAACTTTTTGATTTAGGTTTTGTATGTATTGTTCATTAGTGAATACAGAAATACGGATTAATGTTATAATTTGTTAATTTTTCTATTCATGGTTGAACATAATTATTAGTTGTTAATTTTTTCTAATCACAATATCAAATTTTTAAATTTGTGTATGGTTCATTAACGAACACTGAAAAAAAGAACTTTAAAAAATTTGGCATCATGTCTATAACATGCTCATTAGTAAACTTTGAATTATACAGTTCAAAAAGTTTATTAATGGTTTTGATAATTGTTGGTGTGGATGTGTCACTAATGAATACTATATACATAAAGAAAATTTTTGTAAATTGTTGGTTATGTTTAGCAGGGAACACCGTACTTATAATAAAGTAAAAGTAAATTATAAAAACATGGGAAAAAATCAATAAGAGAGAGAAAAATTAATTTGAGAGAGGAGAGAGAATATTTTTTGTTTACTAATTTACTATTTTTAATCAAATAAAAAATATTAATTATGATTAATGTGAACAACAAGATTAAAAACCAATAAATTACTGAAATTACTTGTAGCACAAAAAACAATTCTCGCATGAACCCTCTTTTATTTATATATATGTATATATATATATATATATATACTACTATATATAACATTCTATCTCCTATTTCATTTTAAGAGTTCTTAAAAATAAATCAAGACAAAATATTGACATTTCATTCTATCTAAATTAATTTTATTCATTCAATCTTTAACAATTTCATTTTCTCTATTAATTTATTTTAACTTTTTATTAATTTAAAATATACCCTCCTACATTAACACACTCTTTCATATAAACATAATACCCACTCACATTAACATAATTTATAAAGTTTTATTAAAAGTTTTCTCTCCTTATTTCATAAATATAAATCTTTTTTTCTTATTTTAATGTCTTTTAAGATTTATTTTTAAAAATAATAAAATAGTTTATTCAAATAAAATAAAAATTGAAAAAAACAAACATGTTGTAGAAAACGTTCACGAATAACAAATCATTACATTTGAAACGACATGTTGTAAAACAAAAAACTATTTACCGCCGCAGCATTGCACGAATACCATGCTAGTATATATACAGATAAGGTTTCATATAGTCCCACAATTAAACATAGATCTTAAAGGCTAAATCTCAACCTTTCATTTTAAAGGGCAAAATAGAAATTGTCAATACAAAATTTAAAGTCACGACTCTCTTGATAAACCCACAAACTTTCTTTTTTATTTTTATTTTTTACCTCTTAAATTTTTAGATGACCGTAATTATTTCAATTTAGAAAATTTGAGCAAAAAAATTATACCGGTCTACTCATTTTTTAATCCTCTTTCTAACAAGACCACTCTTTCTATATATCTAAAAATTTTATTTTAAAAATGCAAACCATATGAAAAATGATACCAAAATGTTATCATTTTGAATCATGTGAATTTTTATTATTTTCGGCGGTAAACATGTGTATTTATATCATTTTCGGCTAGAAATGAGTATTTTTATTATTTTCATTCGGATAATGTTATCATTTTAAATGTTGTATATTGTTATCATT
This sequence comes from Dittrichia graveolens, assembly GCA_038502395.1. Classification (NCBI taxonomy): domain Eukaryota; kingdom Viridiplantae; phylum Streptophyta; class Magnoliopsida; order Asterales; family Asteraceae; genus Dittrichia; species Dittrichia graveolens. The sequence goes on from JARJIL010000002.1 coordinate 111,867,968, forward strand.
TTTATCTAAAAAAGGTATCATTTTCAACTGGACGATGTTATCATTTTCAACTGGAAAATATTTTCATCTTCGGCTGAAAAATGTATCATTTTCGGTTTGGACAAGATTTAGAGCGAAAGAAAAGGAAATGCGAAAGAAAAGGAAATGACGTGATTTATGGGATGAGGGATTCCCATTATACCCTTCATTCTATAATTATATTTTATAATTATTTAATTAATTACCATAATGTCATTATTAGATCTTGACTATTGATTTAAAAAATCTAATGATCCAGATTTGGAATTTGAGATCTATATTTAAGCATAGGATCTATATTGATCTATTTTGTATATATATATGTATATATATATATATATATATATGAAAAAGTTCAAACGAGAACTATTTTTCGTACGAGAATTGCGATAACCAATCTTATCTATTAAAAATAATTATTAAGTTAATTTGCATTGATTTGATTTTTTAAATATTCTTTATTTTGGAAAGTTTAGTTATTAAAATTGTATATAAAATTGTCATTAATTCCACCCAATAATTACTTTATTTAATAGTTTCCATTTATTTTAATATTAAGGGTAAATTAGTAATTTTAAATTACTTAAAATTAAGAGATTAAGACAAAAGACCTAAATGCATTATAATACAGTGTATATATAGTATATATATATACTATATTATAAAGTATTTAAGCCTTTTGCTTAAACTCTTATATTTTAAGTGTGTTGAAATTACTAAATTACCTCTTATATAAATTAAATCGAGTAACTATTAAATATAGTTAATAAGATTTTTATATTCCTATTTAATAACTAAACTTTACATATTTAAGAAAATCAAAGTCAATACGATTTTTCTGAAAGTCAAAACCAATACAAATTAACTTAATTATTAAATAATATTTTCATAACTTTTTTTCAATTATGGAGAACAAAAAAGAAAAGGAAATGAAAAAAAAAGATAAAGAAAATAGACATGTCACCAAAATAAAATTATTTGTTTTCACCGTATTACATGAATACCATACTCCCTAAGTCTTGAAAACGGACATGTTAACTAATAGAAATTATTCGCTACCGCCACATTGTGTGGGTATCATACTAGTATATATAGGGTGGGGATCTAATAGAAGAAGTCTTAAAATAGGAACGCTAGGAACACTGCATCTTGTCTAAAAAATCACTGCATCAAACTTTAAATCATTAAATCTTATCTCAATAACATGGAGTTCTCTTAAAACTAGTCCATTATGCTTGAATTAATCAGTGGATTCTTATTTAAGAACCAATGCATATTGTTTAAAAGGCACCGCATCTAGCATAAATCAGTGTCTAAAAACACTGTATCTCATATTTACACACTAATAATAATAATAATAATAATAATTATTATTATTATTATTATAAATAACAAATATGTAATAGCACGCATTATTTGACTTTGGTGCAATTTTGGTGCGTTCGCAAGTTGCGAACGATTTGTTACGTTCGCATACGATCATGTTACTATATATATACAGGGGAAGGTGTCGTTGAGAACCAATATTAGAGTGAGAATCGCGAGAACCAATCTTGACTGTTCATTTTGGATAGTGAGGTGCAGTAAGAATTCATGGGTGGGCAATCCAATTGAAAGAGGATGAATTGGACGGCTAAGATTGGTTTTCGCATTTCTCACAATAAAAACGGTTCTCAAATGAACTTTTCAATATATATATATATATATGTAATTCATGGATAAAAAGCGTGGGGGGATTGAGTGTGGCAGAGTGCATGTAAGGAATTCATGGGTAGACAATCCAATTCAAGGAGGAATTTGACGGCTAAGATTGGTTCTCGCAGTTTTCGTACAAAAAACATTTATCGTTTGAACTTTTTCCTATATATATATATATATGAGAAGGTTCATTTGAGAACCGTTTTTATTGCGAAAACCGATCTTAACCGTTCATTTTAATGATGGAATTCATGGATGAAGACCGTTGGGGGATTGAGTGTGGCAAGGTGCATGCAAGAAATTCGTGGGTGGACAATCCAATTAAGAGTTTTTAAGGTTATAAATGTATTATAAAGTAGTAAAATATATATATATTTTTTGTCTAAACAGATTAGTACAAAATATCAGTTTTAGAACAAAATAATTCGTACTAATAATGGTAAATCAGGTCCGTGATCTGCATACCATAAATATAAAGATTAAAGAACGATGATCAACTTTTATCTTTGAAAATAATAATAATAATAATATCTTATAATACGAGATTTTTTACGAAACCATTTTTTTCTTGATAATAATTATTAAAATCAGTTTAGAATTTAAATGGTCATACAATAGATTTTTTATGAGAAGAAAATTAATAAATTTACGCCTATGTAAATAGAATTTTAACGTACTACTCATAGTTTCAAGTCTTCTCAATATTTTAGATTATATTTAAATGTAAATTTTTTCATGTCGCTGGTTTTGATATATTTTTATCTTTTTCTGTTTATTAATTTGTATAAGCTGGTATTGTTTTAATATTTAGTTCTAAGTTTTAGAGTCAAAATTAATTTAATTTTGATCAAAAGAACAATTATTATTACTCAATCGACTAAATAAAAAGTTAAAATTATCTAATAAAATCGATTAATGTTACATCTTTTATTAATATGAAAAGATAAGGTAAGAGGTAAGAAAAATTAGTTTAAACTCTATGATGTCATGCATTTATACACACCATCTCCTAATTAACAATTTTCTTAAACTCATTTAATTTATTGTAATGTCCTAGTCATTTATTTAAAAACTTTATTGTTTAATCGTGACCATATATTTAATCAAAATTGAAAATTTAATTTATTTTATTCTAATACGTATATAACTAGTTAAGTGGCCTGTGTATTTTACGGGTGATGGCAAATATTTAATAAATATAATAAAAAATAATTTTTATTGACTATCTAATAAAGGGTACATATATAAATTAAAGGTAAATATGATATTTCTAAATTAAGATGGACAAATACGATTTTATATGATTTAATAAGGATATATATGAAATTATCTTTAATAAATTTAACTCTAAAATTGTAATAATAATTATCAATTACTAATAATATACCATATTATCTATAATTGTAATAATAATTATCAATGACTTATTCAAAAAATACAATTATGTCTATTCATATTATTATACCACGATTCTACCATCATGATTGCCCTTCCATTCATATTGACGCTTCATCGTTGGTGCGATGTTGACGCTATTAGTCATCATTTTTATCCAAATTCAAATTTCTTTATTGTTTTATAAGTATCTAATATCTTTTAATTAATGTTTAATATCATTTTTGTAAAACAAATCGTGTAACACATGGACACTTAATCAAATAAATTAAGTATGTGATTGTACTTTTTTTCCATGAAATATTTTATTAACTCGTTCGCAGATCATTATGTAACATCTATGCCAATTTTAGGTGATTATTGTAGTTTAAATAAATAAATTAATTGGCGCTAAAATAAAAATAAAATTGACCGATATTTGGAATTGAAGTAGGGTGAATAATATATGTTCTTACTGCGCGATTGTTTGTTTCCCGCAAAAGCCCACTTCCAGCACTCGCGAAGTTGATTCCCTCTGCCGGAAAATCCTTTTGCCTACCATTTGCTAACTGTCGGTATACCTCTTCGAATGGTCTTTGAAACTTTATCCCCAAATATTGTGCTACATATATTAAATTAAGCAACAAAAATATTAAGGAACTACATGTGATACAAACATAAAAATAGAGTAAATCACTAATTTTGCTTTTTATCGTTTGTTCATGTGTCATCCTTAAATGTTAAAAAAAAAGGGTAAAATGCATGAAAATACAATGAACTTTGTCTTAATTATCATTGTATACAACCAACTTTATTTTTTTTAAAACAATACAATCAACTTTTATAATCCTCCCATTGTATGCAAGTTGTTTTATACAATGAAAATTATGAAAAAGTTTATTGTATACAATAATAGCTAAAGACTAGACACAGAAAAAAGTTGTTTGCATACAATGAATTTTTTTTAAAGTTAGTTGTATTATTTTTAAGAATTTAAAGTTAGTTGTATACAATGACAATTAAGACAAAGTTAATTGTATTTTCATGCATTTTACTCTTAAAAAAACTACGAAGGGTTATTTAGTTTACACTTGGTTACAAATTCAGTTATTTAAAGTAACAAACTAGCTATTAACTGCTCACGGTAAGTATCCTTAATTAGAGAGAGTAGAGTCATTGCACTTTAAGACATGATAAGGGGTGATCACGCAGTGATCAGGCTCCACCGCTGGCGTGAAACGGATCACTTTGGTGAAGGACGGGGATGGTGTGATTTGATTTGATTTTATTCTTTTTTATGTTTGTGAGTGTGATGGTATGATATACATGTTTATTATAATTATTTTATTCTCTTTTATGTTTGTTATTGGTTGTTTGAACTTGTTCATCTGAAAGATGACTAGTGTTTTGAATGATTTACCTTTTGTTTTATTTAATCTCCTTGGTTTAAAAGTTAATTAAAATCTTTATTTTGTTGCAAATTAATTAAATTCAAAATATATGTTTAGTTTTGTTTAATAAGATGTTAAATATAATTAAAAGTAATTAGTAATACATTAATAAAAAGTAATTAAATAGTTTATTTAAATTTGATTGATAACACATTAATTAAAAAAAAATTGTTTGGTAACAAGGTTAATTATGAAAATAACTAAATACCCTTATGTGCAAAGTGTATAACCAGCTCTAACAACAAAACCTAATGAAAATATGTATAAAGAATGAAAATTATAACAAAATGTAAACCATAACTATCCAGCCATGTAATTTTTTTAAAGTTAAAGATGATGAACACACAAACACTTGGTGGGGTCATCATGATGTATAGTGTATAAGCAAGGCTTACCAAGTGTTTGTGTGTGCATCATGTATAGCTAATTGGCTACATGATGGTATAGCTAAGTTATTCCCATTATATATATAGGTCAAAGTTCTTTTGAGAACCGTTTTTATTGCAAGAACCAATCTTAGCCGTCCAACCCTCCTCCTTCAATTGGATTCCCACCTATAAATTTTTTACATGCACCCTGCCACACTTAATCTCTCCACGCTCTTCATCCATGAATTCCATTATCTAAAATGAACGGCTAAGATTGGTTCTCGCAATAAAAACGATTCTCAAATGAATCCTCCCCATATATATATATATATATATCAAGAGTATGTATGGCCAATAAGTAGCTTTATATGATGACATAGTTCATCAATTTGATCTTTCCATTTTCATTTTAGGGTTGTTTGAAACTCAAAACTAATATTTGTATGTTTTTGTGTGCGACCAACAAAAGAGATGGTGATCCGGATCAGGGCATAGAAGAATACAGTGTATATATATGAGCAAATATTTAAATGTTTTGAGTTTATAAAAAAAGATAGACTTACAGATAAAATCAACAACTGTTCGACCATTCGTGAACCTTCCGGTTGGATGGTGAAAGAAACTTGAACCGTATGGTGTAAAATTGGCCAAAAGGGTGCAATTCTTGATATAATGATTGTTACCGGGGTCAAATTGGGAGTCCCCAAACACGATAACCGACTTAACTTTTGCATCGGCAGATGCCAAAACCATAAGACATACACCAAGGAAGATGATCAATTGTGGCAATCTTTCCGTCATCTTAATCACACTCTTGGTATCAATTTTTGTATAAAAGATGTGTTTTGAAGCTAAATAGAGTTGAAGAAGTTGTAACAAATTGAGGAAAAGAAATCAAAAAAGTGACGAATAGTGGAGGAAAAAGGAAGTGAGGAAAGTGACAAGAGAAATGGAACCGAGCTCATGAGAAAAGTGTCATTACTATCCTAATACATACATACATACCATAATTTTTCTAGAGAATAATTGTATTGTGTTATTGTGATAAGAGGAATACGATTATATACTTTCTCATTATATATATATATAGAGAGAGAGAAAGAGAGAGAGATAGTGTAAAAACAATTTATATGATTTTCTACAAGTTTTTACTTTATTTCATTATTGATTAACTAGTAGTCTAATTAAGATTTTCACTTTGGCTAAAAAAAATTATGTTAAAAAGTTATAACAAATGATATATGTTGCTAGCATCACCTAATTAATTAGTTAGATATTGTCATACTTACATATTTTTTTATAAACAAATATTGAAATGACAAAATTACTATATGAGTGACACTGTACACATTCTTTGTTTAAAAGTTATTCAAGATATTGTTTTTAGCTGTGAAAATATATGACTTATTATATAATTTTGTGTTTGAACTCCTGACATTCGTGCAATTAAACCCGTGCTAATTAAGCTATTATTATATATTAATTAATTAAAGAGAAATGTTTTATAGTTTTGATAAGCAAGTGCATGTTATAATTAATATTTGGGATATATATCTTTAACCGGCCACCAAATGCAACAAGCTAGAAATACTTGTTATTAGTAAATAAGTGATTAATTTAACCCAAGAGAAAAGAATGACAATTAGGTTTGGCATGCATGAAATGAAACTGTATTTATAATACTATATAAATTATTTAATATTTTCTTAACTTTTTAATTTTAAGAGTTATTAAAATTCAATTAAGACACAATCTTAACTTTTCAATCTATATAAATTAATCTCATCCACTTAATCTTTAACCGTTTCACTCTCTCTTTCCTAATTTACTTTAATTTTTTATTTATTTAAAATATATTCTCACAATAACACATCTTTCACACCAACAATTATCCATACGCATCAACATAATTTCCAAAATTTTGTTAACTTTTCTCTCATTATTTCATAAATATATATATCTTTTTGCTTATATTAATATCGTTTATAATTTATTTTTTAAATTAATAAAATAGTTGATGCAAATAAAAGAAAATGATAAAACATACATATTGCGTAGAAAACTTTTTTTGTGACACTGAATTACGCGAATAACATATCATTAAATTCTTGAAAACGACATGTTGTAAAACAGAAACTATTTGCCACCGTAACATTATGTGGGTATGATGATAGTTATAATTAAATTAATACGTAAAGAATTGAAGGAATATATATATGGCAAGATCGACCAGTAGTTTAGTCATTCAAGATTTAAAATAATTATATCTATGTTCCTATTGACAATGATGTTTGGATCGAATTGCTTACAAAAACTATTTCTTATTATTATTATTATTATTACGTTTTGAAATAAGCAAAGCAGCTTCAACTGGCCGGTGTATTCAAAACTATATATCTATTTCATTCATATATATATATATATATATATATATATATAGATATATATATATATATATATATATATATATATATATATATATATAAAATAAAAAAGCGGTTAGTTTAAATAAGCAAATAAATCATCTTGTAATTAACTAACTATATACGTACATTATATTGCTGTTAATATATCATGCACGTTCTACAGACTATATAACATACATTTCTTTAATTTGTAAGATACCAACTTAATGTGATCACCCACCCCGGCCAATGTGATGGAGGTCAAGGTGCATGGTAACATGTTCTATTTTTTATTTAATTTGGTGTGTAAACTTAATTTTAAATGAATATAGATCTCGGTATATATATATATATGATTGATTAGAAGTTGAGGGTTATGTGATGGAGAGAATAATGGAGAAAAAAACTAACATGGCATTACTTGATCATCTAAACCACGTACTCTTAAGTCTTAACGGGATAATTAATTCACATGCATCACATATATATTTAGAAGCAAACTATATATAGGAAACAAGTGTTCCTTTTATTTGAAGTTCATATATATATATATATATATATATATATATATATATATATATATATATATATATATATAGTGATTGTTACCAGATCGAAATTACATCGCTCACATTCCGTATGTTGTTGTCACAATTAATTTGACATTTTACAAAATACTTAAAAATTGGTTATAATTTAACAATCATCAAACCTAACTGCTAAAACCCACACGACAACTTACAAAACACGTACGTACTATTGTCACCTATAACTGACAAGTTTACAAATGTTGGACGTTTCTTATTTATGTCAAGATGCATATATGCTATCTCTCCAGGCCACGACTTTGCTGGTTGTCCGCACCATTAATCATACAAATAACATACTCCATACCAATTATTTTGTACACGAGAAATGAAGTCATTCCAGCAAAAAACAATAACAACATCATCATATATACAATTAATTCATTGTTTATAGTGGCTAGCTAATATGATATAGAGGTTGCTGATCTTGTGGGTTGTAGTATGACCCCGGCCAACCTTGGGTAACCAGAGGGTCTCAGTTGTTGTATTGAGTCTTATCACTTACTAGAAGGTCGGATGTTGTAAGGTAGTAGTTGTTAACCCTATGAGATAATAAGGTATTTGAGGATGAGGGGTAGTGGGCCTATTAGTGGGCCCAGAATTTCTACGATCTTGAAGACTAAGTCCAGACGTTTGTCTTTGAACGTCTTCAATCAATTCACGTACGACACTCTATGCTCGTAAAATCACTTGACCGTACGCTGTTTTATGCGGGGGCGGACCTATGTGTTTCTCATCGGTGGCACGGGACACCAGTCAATTTTATACGCGTAGTGTAAATTTTGATTTTTCGTAGTGTAAATTTCGACTTTTTCAAGATAGTGCTACCACCCATTCAATGATGCCACCACCCACTTGAAATCCTGGGTGCACCACTGGTTTTATGTTTGTGATTGTTTCGTGCAAAATGATGATTATAAAATTAATAATTACTTTATTTATATCCAGTGAATGCCTGACTTTTTGAAACAATTTTTTTAAATTTAATTATTACCTGAAGATCGAGTAACATAGAACTTTAATCCTTCCTTCATTCATTCATTCATTCATGTTTTCTTTAATTTGTCTATAATATACAATTGGCTATATATAGTAGCCTCAATCTGCCTATAGCATTTCTCACAATTAATTAATTAAGAAGCTGCAGACCAAATTAAAGTACAATGTCGTCATATACATATACTTACTATACATAGTAGCAAGATGCTAGAGAAGGAAGTTGCATAAAAGATTCAACAAAAGGGTTTGCACACCAATTAATCCATGATAATTTTCTAACAAGCTTTCTCCTAGTACGTGTTAATCCAAAAGAAGGTTGTGCTTTGCAAGTTACAAAGTAGTACATGCCAGAGTACCACCTAGCTTTTCTTCAAAGATCTTGGCATTTCTAACAAAGAACCCCAGGAGATGAGCGATTGGATGGAATTTAATTGGGAGATCGGAATCAATATTCCACCACCTACGAATGAACAAAAGCTAGCAAGGATCTGGCCAATCCGCATTTAAGGAAAAGGTGCTCCTCCGTTTCAAAGTTCGCAACACAAAGTGCACAGCCAACATCTTCTAGATGAACACCCTTTGTTGAGAAGGTTCCATCTTGTCGGAAGTCTGAGCTGGTTTAGGCGCCACACTAGAATATTGACCTTGCTTGGGGTTGATTTTGACCAACAGGTGGGACCAAACGGGGAAGCTGACAGATAACGATCATCAGTGTGCCAACTGAGGGATTTGACAGTGAACATACCAGAGGTTTCAAGATCCCACATACATCTAGTTTTACCTCCGTTTGAGACGTTGTTTGTGGTAGTTGAGGAGAGGTCATTCAAATCAATGTTGAAGGGTTGAAGATGGCGCTGAATATTGGCGATAGATACAGTCCCAGACTCCCTTTTTTGCGATGTCAAATTAAGGGTCGATATTTGTTCCCCTTCTTGAGCCGTGTAGAGATGTTATGGCCGGCCCTTTTCCGGATTGTTGTTTGTTCCGACTTTAGGCGCCATCACCATTTTGACATAGAAGTCTTATATATATACTTACTATACGTATAAAAGGATAATTATTTGATGTGTGTACGTACGTAGCCCAGCTGCCAGTCTAGTCTAGTATAATATATATATTGAAAAGTTTATTTGAGAACCGTAAGAACCAATCCTAGCCGTCCAATTCCCCCTCCTTCTATTGGATTGCCCACCCATGAATTCCTTACATGCATCCTGCCACACCCAATCCCTCCACACTCTTCATCCATCAATTCCATTATCTAAAATGAACGGCTATTATTGGTTTTCGCGGTTCTCGCAATAAAAACGGTTCTCAAATAAATCTTCCCATATATATATATATATATATATAATACAAACTAATTTATATGTTCCGGTTTCATTAATTTATACCAACCACAAACATACGTACATGCATGCATGTCGGATTAATATTGAAAAATTAATACAAACACGTATACGTCCTACGTTTATAACATTATCAAATCATATATTAATTCTTTCTTGATATATATATATATATATATATATATACACACTCAATTATATATTCATACAAGGGTTTTTTTGTCTTTTAAAAGTTGGTACATATATAGGTGGCATTATATCTTTGAAAAATGGCTTAAGCTAGGTTAACCAAGTAATTAATAGAGCACCCAATGGAATTATAAATAAATGATACACAGTAATAAAGATAAAGCTAATAAGGCTGATAAATAGAATTTTATAAATAGCACCTACTCTAGCTTAAGTACGTAGTCCTAGCTAGATGTTGAAGGTGCTTGGAAATTAACTGGGTGTTTTGAGCTTATATGGAATGGAAAATGGAACTTATGATCATAATATATTGTTATTTAAAATATGGAATAACACAATCTAAATTAGTGAGTTTATATTTAGTATGGAGTTACATGACTCTGGTGATTAATTTTTAAGAAAGATCGAAATAAGAAATTAGACCTGAATATGGAGCAATAACTAACTGCTCTTAATTTTGAGATATTTCTTCACACACACATATATAGGGGAGGGTTCATTTGAGAACCATTATTATTGTGATAACCGCGAGAACCAATCTTAGCCTTAGCCGTCCAATTCTTCCTCCTTTAATTGGATTGTCCACCTATGAATTTCTTACATGCACCTTGCCATACTCAATCCCTCCACGCTCTTCATTCATGAATTCCATTATCTAAAATGAATGGCTAAGATTGGTTCTCGCGGTAAAAACGGTTCTCAAATGAACCTTCCCCTATATATATTATATTCAAACGAGAGCTATTTTTCGTACGAGAACTACGAAAACCAATATTAGTCATTCAATTGATAAGTGGAATTCATGGATGAAGAGCGTATGGGGATTGAGTGTGACAAGATGCATGTAAGGAATTCATGGGTGGACAATCCAATTGAAGAGGAGGAATTGGACGGTTAAGATTGGTTTTCGTAGTTCTCATACAAAAAAAGTTCTCGTTTGAACTTTTTTTGTAACGTACGAGTGAGGGTTCAAACGAGAACTGTTTTTCGTAACGTACGAGCAAGAACCAATCTTGGCCATTCAAGTGGTAAGTGAAATTCATGAATGAAGGGCGTGGGGGATCGAGTGTGACAAGGTGCATGTAAGGAATTCTAGGTAGGCAATCAAAGGAGGGGGAATTGGACGGCTAAAATTGGTTCTCGTACGAAAAACAATTCTCGTTTAAAACTTTTCCATATATATATATATATATATATGGTTGACAGAGCATAATGAAAAAATGACACGTAAATGCTCCAACACATGCTTTGAATATGCCAAGCCCAAAATTGATGTCTTGTTTGTGGAAAAACCTTGCTAATTGCTTTACACATAGCCAAAGGTCAGTAATTAGAGAAATTGGTGACACTCATGCATGCATTTTAGAAATTATTTAAACAACCACGTGAATGTTGTCTCGCTCTCGTATTCCAATAGTGTTGCTCCAAACAAGATAGACTTACCATGGTGATTAACTCAAACAATAGAACAAATGGCAAGCTAAATTCATTTGTCCTATAAGTCACATCAAAAACTAAAACATCGATTTAGACTACCATCAGACCAAAACAGATTTCTAAATGTACCATCGATACTAAAATCCATTATGAAGTAAAAATCATTATTTAACTAAGCTTTCGCTTGAAAATGCATGATAATTCCACGACACTCTTTGCCTAAGTTAACTTTCCTTTCTTCACTTACAATAGTAAAACACTAAACTCTTGTTAGCTTATTCTTTTGGCTAGCTCCATATGCATTCACTATTTTTGTTATTTCATCGGGTTTCAACCATGTAATTGACAATGGAGTTACGAGATCACTACATTCTTTGAAACGATGAAATAATTTGTGAGACTATTGTTTTGGTGCATGTGACGGATCATAAAGGGTGATTATGTTCATCATCAAACTTGTCAATAACCCATAATCATTGCTTTGACAAAGTCACTTGTATCATGACCTTAAACTCTGTCCGCTTAACATAGTGGCGTTTCGCATCATTTGTTGTTGGCTTAACATTTTTGTAGCCTTGTTTGTTACAAACAAACATGCGTCGGTATATTTCATTTGTGACCACATGTTTATTATTGTAATGTTTTCTAATACCAAGACATCTAGAAAGACCATATCAAAGGACAACAAATATTCCCTCAATAATGCACAAGCAATCCTTTTCTTACAACATGCACAATGTCAGCAGCTTCTTTGATACCTTATAATCCCTCCTCCCGCATCATCATATATATAATATTATAATATATCTCCCCTTTGATTATTAATTAGATACGATACGCTACTTGCTCGTAAATTAAATAATTATTCAACACTTGATTTTTATTCGGTAAACAAATTTATTATTTTATATTATAGGCAAAAGTTCAAACGAGAATTGTTTTTCGTATGAAAACTGCGAGAACCAATCTTAGCTGTCCAATTTCCCCTCATTCAATTGGATTGTCCACCCATGAATTCTTTACATGCACCTTACCACATTCAATCCTTTCACGCTCTTCATCCATGAATTCCATTTACAACTTGAATGGTCAAGATTATTTCTCACAGTTCTCGTACGAAAAACAGTTCTCGTTTAAACTGTTCCCTTACGTTGTATATATCAAAACTTCATATATAAATGAAAATGATCCAATGATTTAAAAACCTTTCATTTGACACGTGAGAAAATGTTCATGCAAATTAATAAGTAATTATTTGAAAATCATTATTATTGCGAGAACCGCTAAAACTAATCTTAGTCATTCATTTGATAAGTGGAATTCATGAATGTATAGCAGGGATAGAGTGTGTCAAGATGCATGAAATGAATTCATGGGTTGGCGATAGAGTTGAATGAGAGAAAATTTGATCACTAAGATTGGTTCTCACGGTTATCACAAGAAAAATGGTTTTCAAATGAACTTTTCCATATATATATAGGCAAAAGTTCAAACGAAAACTATTTTTCGTACGAGAACCGATATTAGTTGTTCAATTCCCCCTCATTCAATTGGATTGCCCACCCATGAATTCCTTACATGCACCCTACCACACTCAATCATCCCACACTCTTCATCCATGAATTCCATTATCCAAAATAAACGGCCAATAAATTGGTTCTCGCAGTTCTCGTACGAAAAACAGTTTCCGTTTGAACCTTCCCCTGTATATATACATATATATATACACTAGCATGGTACACACGTAATGCGGTGGTATCGAATAAATATATAAGCTATTTAAAAAAATTATAAATTAAAAAAGAAAAAGAAAAGAGTGGAAAGTGTGAGTGAAAAGACTCTCAAGGATATATGCATCGATTGACAAATGAAAGTTATGTGACAAAATATACGATCGAGTAAAGAAATAAAACGTTATGGGTCACCTACCTAACACTTTAATATTCATTTTTAATTATATATCTAGCCAACTTTTGACTATCTATTTCTAAATTAAAAAATCTTGATCTTTTTTAGCCCGTTAATTTTGGTCATTGCACTTAGCTTTGACTACAAATTGCCATTACTCGATCAAAGCTAGCATGTAATAAGTAATTAAATAAACCAAAATCGTGACATCTGAATTAACACTAAACAATAAGTAAACTTGAAGAAATGAAGCAATTCATCAAAGAAGTCCTAATTAAGTGACGAACATCCTCATGGTTTAACACCCTAAGTTCGGCCGTGTAAGGTTTATGTTTGTTTATGATGACCTTGATGTTGATAATGACAACGGTGACACGTGGTACAAAGACACTATACCTTCTGACATCACGCATTAGACAACGAAAGATGAAATCCTCGATAGCGGCGACGGTTAAGAAGAAGAAACCAAAACAAATTTGGTTATAAGGTTTATCTGGTAATATGTATCACCTTTAAAGGTGATTTCAATATTCCATTCCCCTGAGTCCCTTCAATTCCCACACCAAACAAGGTCTAATAAAGAGAATTAGATAATAATCAAATATTTGAGTAGTATTTGATATTTGATAGTTATACGTTTGCTTCCAATAATAATGCTTTTGCAACAATTTCCCAATTATTTTTCAAATTTTGATTATAATTACAGAGAGTTTGTCAAAATAGTTATTTTTCTTGGTTATATAATAACTTTTAATATAATTATATAAAAAAACTTATTAGACAAAAAGTTACTAAGATTTTGAAAGGGAAAATTGTCGAAAAAAATAATCTAAATATAAAAAATTATCAATAAAGATAACGTCCAATTTTTTTAAGTAAAAAATAATTATAAATTTTAATTTATAACAAAAAATTGTATAATAATCTCTTAGGCATAATAAAAAAAGAATTATAAATTTTAATTTGTATAAAAAAAAATATAAATTTCATGCATTATACCCTTTTTTTACTTCGATTTAAAATTTATAATTCTTTCTTAATTAAAAAAATTAAACATTATCTTTATTAACATTAATTTAACTATTTTAAAATCACGATCAACTTGACATAATTTGAATTTTATTTTGTTTTACAGGCACAGTGCGTGCACATAACACTAGAAAGTAGAAATTAATTCAAATTCTTTGAAATAACTTTCCAGAGCAATAATAATTAGAATCCACAATTACATTAGGCTAGAATATGTAAAACGTGCATCAAGGCATGTACTCCACTCTGAATTGGTAAATATCTGCTCTGTAAAAGAGTCCACCATCTTTTTCCTACAAGCCTACAACAAACAACAGCAGCAGCTCACTTTCTCGTCAGAGTACCCTCAAACCCCACTCTCCACTCTGCAAATTTCATGAACGCAAATCTCTAAAAAACCCTAATTTCCCCCCAGAAATGCCGCCTACAAGACCTACCACCGTCGATTTCCTCCTCATCGCCGCCGTGCTCCTCCTCTTTAATGTCGCCGGCGTGACCCCCAAATCAACAATCGAACCTTGCTCTAACAACGACTCCTGTAACGCACTCCTTGGCTACACCCTCTATACTGACCTTAAAGTCTCCGAACTCGCCGCCCTTTTTCAAATCGACCCTATTCTTCTTCTCTCAGCTAACTCCATAGACATCTCCTACCCCGATGTCGAATCCCACATCTTACCATCGCAATTATTCCTCAAAATTCCCATTATTTGCTCTTGCGTCGACGGCATTCGTAAATCCGTCGCGACACATTACAAAACTCGACCTTCTGATACCTTGTCGAACATCGCTGACGCCGTCTACGGGGGGCTCGTGTCGGCTGACCAGATTAAGGAGGCTAATTCGATTTCGGATCCGTCTGTACTTGATGTAGGCCAGAATCTTGTGGTGCCTTTGCCTTGCACTTGCTTCAATGGAACAGATAATTTTTTGCCGGCGATTTATTTGTCGTATGTGGTGAAACCGGTGGATACGCTGGCGGGTATCGCGGCGAGGTATAAGACGACAACGACGGATCTTATGGGTGTTAATGCTTTGGGGAATGCAGCCATTGAGGATGGCGATATTCTTGCTATTCCTTTATCAGGTAACAATTCAGTTAAAAGAAAAGATGTTTTTTTGGCTTTCTTTTGAGATATTGTTTTGCATTTGTTTTAAACTTTGATTGCTAATGATGAACCAACCAATATGCTTTCAAAAGAACACGGTAGTAGGGGGGAAAATGCCCGAAAATAGGCATTGTGTTTGCTAGCTTCCTACCGAGGGGGGCCGTTTTTTTCCCTTAAAACCTGCCAACCACGTTGTTCTTATTTTTCATTTTTAGAAAGTATGATGTTTGGTTAAGGTGGTTTTTGGGCATGCCATTAAACTGATTGATGTCCCAATTATCAATTTTGAGCAGTTGGATGCAACTGATTATGATTTTTAAGCGTTCGAATATTAAGACAGGGGAAGGGAATAAAGTGTGACGTGAGGAAAGCTACTAGAGATTTTGTAAATTACGGAGTCCGATTGTTTAATGGCTCTTTGCTAGTCTGCTTCAAGAGTGTTTTAAAAATTAATAATATCATCTATATTACTGCAAATGAAAATGGAATTTCTAGGACTAAAAGCTTAACATTGATAGTTGTCAGGATGAACATGGGTAAAAGGTCATTTCAGCTAGAATGTTTTTCCCAAATTTGAAAATTTCTCAAATTTATGAGGCGTCTTGCAATGTTGATGGTATTAACTGATAAAGGGAGTATAGTTTGTGCTGTTTTTAAGAAAATTGATGCTAGATTTGCTTGTATTGATTTATAGAAGTGGGAATACTAATAATGAAGATTTTGTCTCTTTTGAATAAAGAAAGCCCCTTTTTATCTCTTTTACTCAAAGGTTGGGAGATGGTTTCTAACTTCAGAGTACATTTTGGTGTTTGTAGATCTACCTTTCACCTTTTCCTGGTATTTACTTTCATTTCGAGATTGGAAATGCTTTTCTTTGAACTTTTAAGGTTAATTTTAAAGTATTTATCTTCCTGCATTCTAATTATGAGATTCGTTAGTTCGTCACTTAGGTGTAGGAGGGAGTTGGAATTGTCTATGAAGAGAGACCGGGGTTTTGCAGAACGTTTTACAAAGAAGTAACTGTAATCGTGTGTGTGCAAAATGGGTTATTATAAGTTTTCATGTGTCAACACCCTTTTCTACGCCTGTTGATCATGTCTTTGTTAATGGTAAAATATCGTGAATCCTATTAGTGAATAATTACTCCCTTTATCTCTCTGGTTGCAACATTTGACAGCACATTTTATTCTTCAAATGTTGTAAATAGCCTTAGAGGTAATAATGAGGATCAAAACTGGTAAGTTTAGTGTTTACAATGATAATAATAAGAAAACTGGTCATTTCTTGGTTCCAAAACTTTTGCTTAAAAAGGAATATTGCATCTAATATCACACTTACCAAAATAAAAGTTAGTGAATTTTATTTGGATGGAAAGAGCAATGTAACTATTGATTTATAATAATAACAATGATATATGAAAATATAGATTTCTTGATCGTGATTAGGTGAAAGGTTTCTTTAATATTTATTGCATATTACTACTTTTTAGGAATTGATTTATTTTGCGGGTTATTTTCAGCTTGTGCCTCAAACTTCCCAAGATATGCATCAGATTATGCATTGTCTGTACCCAATGGAGGCTATGCCATCACAGCAGATCATTGTGTGCAATGTAGTTGCACACCAGGGAGCAGGTGATTGGTTAAAGAAGACAACTATTTATAATTCATATGATTGCTGAAAAAAGGGTTCTTAACTTCTTATAGATCATCATTATCTTGTTTGGTTTTGGTGCAGGTTATATTGCCAGCCAGCTTCATTATCAGTTTCATGTTCTAGCATGCAATGCAAAGGTAGCAACCTCATGCTTGGAAATGTTACGGTTCAGCAGAGCAGTGCTGGCTGCAATGTGACTTCTTGCGGTTATGGTGGCTTTGTCAATGGAACGATAATCACAACGTATGTATTCTTAAAAACCTTCTATTTTCAGATTTCTATATTTGCTGGTTGTTTTGATACCCCCTCAATTTGTCATTTGCTGATGGGTATTTTAGACAGCTTGTTCATACTGGTTGAACCGTTGAACTTGAACATATTCCTAAAACTTACATGCTGACTGAAATGTGCAATTTCATTCAACCGATGGTCGAGGGACTAATCCTTTTGTTAAACAACTTAAAGATATAAGTTAATCTGTTTGGTCTCAAAGTCTTTCTTTCTGATAGCCTTCACTTTGCTCTGGTTTTTATTCTGCAGGTTGTCAAATTCACTTCAACCACGATGCCCAGGTAAAGTAATGTTGAAAATTTAGAAGTTATTTCAGATGTGGAATTGTTTGTAGGTCTGCTGTGCTACTTATACCCTGTATTTAAAATTTAAATATTGGTCATTCAAATATAGCGCTAATCTTATAAGAGAACAATATACTTTTCTCACTGCTCTCAGTAATTATACTTCCCTTTTTCCCGATTTTGGTAATTATACATTAGCTTGATATGCTATTTTGGTACTTTAGTGTCATTAAATAGCAACTTAATTTGATCTCCTGTCCGGCTGTCTGTCTTGGTAATTATATATTTCTCTATCCAAACGGTACTTTTGAAATATTTTACGAACTTTGAATTTATATAACAAAATGGGATCAAAGAAAAACGTAATAAGCTTCATTACCAGATCGGGTCGGAAAAATTGTATAATTACCAAAATGGACAAGTCAACAAAATAGGTTGCTACTTACTAACAATAAATTACAATTTAACCGGTAACCGGTTCAGCTGTTTGTAATTTACCAAAATGAGCCAAACAGACAAAACAAGTAAGATCAGCAAAATCAAACATAAGAAAAGTAGGTTGTTACTTTTATGACATTAGCCATTAGATATACTTGTAAAATAAAGATTTGATCTTGTTTGGTAGAAATGGCATAGTTATTGATGCGTTTTTGGTTTGTAAAACTTGTTGCAGGGCCACAGCAAGTTCCCCCACTAATAGCACCACCAACCATGGTGAGCCCAGACATGGCATTTGCTCCAGCCCCTTCACCTTCCGGGCTCGGTGGCGCACCAATTGGGGGTCTTCCTGGCTCAGTGGTGCCATCAACTAGCTCAAGCATAGTACTCCCTCCATCTGCTAATGGGCCTGCCGGAAGTTTCTCTGCAGCATCTTCCAGACTGTTGTCCAAATCCTCCCTAGCTGCCATGGCTCTTGTTCTGTTTCTCAGGCTGCTGCTCCCATTCTTGTAATATTGTCTTTCGTCCTTGGATTCAGTCCCCATATATCAATCAGTTTATGTAGAAACATGTTTGTTGTATATTTATCCTTGATTTCTGCCCGGGAAAAAAAGACAGGATTTACACGCGGGGTTTTCGGCTACTTTCCAGTATGAGATTAGGGTAGTTTGTAGTCAACCTTTTTGGAACTTGGCATTTGAATGAAATGAATGGATGAAGTCCTATTGCTGTCTTTTAGTTGGATTAAAAGAATCTGAATGATGTTTTGGGTTGTTTTGGCGCGGGTATTCTGAAAGTGGGAATGCTCTGTAGCTGTACCTGTTTTGTATCTTCTGTATGATATGTGTCCTTCACTCCTTTACATGACTAAGGCCTCAGATGATGCTAGTTTCTTAAACTTTGTTGGGTATATTTTAGTAGAGTTTAGTATTAATAGTCTAAGTTTAGGGTATTTTTTATAAAATTACTATAGATAATTTCATATGTCATTCTTAAAACTTAGAATATCGTATTTCTTTATCCTAATTTACAGATATCATATTTACTCCTTATAAAATTTTAAAATATCATATTTAACTAAATTTTAATTTCTTAGTTATATTATTTTAAATATTCTATAATTATTTTAAACATTTCTTAAAAATAACCAATAAATACTTTGTCTTATTAATTATAATTGAATGGATAATGATGAATAATTTGTATAATAAATACAATCACGTTTCTTCGTATTAGAATATCACATTTCTATCATCATGTATGCCCCTCATGTCGACACTTCTATCTCTGGTTTTCGTGTTGACGCCGTCTGTTGCCGACTTTTTAACTCTCATTATTTTCGCGTTTTATAATTATTTAATATTTTTTATTAAATATTTAACATTTATTTTTTAAGCTAGTCATATTAACGAAGCCATGGTTTCGAATCACATTTGCCCCACATTTCGCGTTTTATATCACATGGCATTTAATCTAGTCATATTATATATATCATACAATTATGGGGAAATAAACCCATGGTTTTGAATCATGGATCATGCAGCTGGATGTTTTTTTTACATGATAACGAAGCTCTATATTATTTCTAATTCAGACAATGAAATGTTTAATTTAAACTTTAAGTTTATGACTTTTTAAAAAAAGATGCATTTGTGAAAAGGGTAAAATTAGAATCACTTCACAATATGATTTTTATAAATCGTTTTATAATATAGAAACAAATAGTTGTGTATATCTAAAAATCAAATGAATAAAGTTTATATAATTACTCAAACAACTACGTTAGAAATGTTTTACGTTCTTATTTTCTTATCAACTTATCGATATAAGCAAAACATCATGGATAATTGGATATAAGAAAAACACGT
The DNA here is from genome assembly GCA_038502395.1 of Dittrichia graveolens. Taxonomy (NCBI): domain Eukaryota; kingdom Viridiplantae; phylum Streptophyta; class Magnoliopsida; order Asterales; family Asteraceae; genus Dittrichia; species Dittrichia graveolens. The sequence goes on from JARJIL010000002.1 coordinate 111,888,426, forward strand.
CTTTAAATATATGTTTTTAAACCCCACGACGAAGCATCTGTATGGGCTCAAATACTCTGTTATAATTAGCAAACGCGAACAATAAAAAGTATTTTACTAGATTGACCAAAACAAGAAACTACTGTAAAATTCCAAAGACGAAACTTCCATCCTATAGTGCTAAGATTCAATAGAAAGAAACCAAAGACTTATATAAAAGGTTTTGGTCTAGTGGTATTGAAATTTGGAAAAAGGTGCTCCTCAACTTTAAGGTTTTGGTTCAAGACCCGATAGTGGACATATTGTGTAGATTTAAGTGGGTGTGTAATTAGTTGTTTAAAAAAACTAAAAACTTATATAAGTTCTTTCAATAATAAAAATTAATTAATTTTTTTTCTAATGACAATTTATACTGTGTCTTAAATACCGCTAATCCAAAGAGCTTTTTATACTTAATCGAACTTATCATTTGTGACCACAAGGGTGGCGGTCTAGTGGTAAGGGTTTGGTCTCCGAGAGTGTAGATACCCGGAGGTCCAAAGTTCGAATCCTATGAGCAACCAAATTCCCCCTTATGGCTATGGAATTCACACATGATGACTTCGGCTATTCGCAAAGCGAATAGTTTTCTTGGGATTAGTCGGCTCGTAAAACGGGTCAGAAACATCGTTAAGATGTCGTTCTTTTTCCTTTTTAATCTTGAAAAGATGTTATAACTATGTAGGTACATTAGCTAATTCAAGAATTTGAATACGAGATGCAATCCATTACGTGACACAGAATGATGATATGAATCCTACATGAAATAATCAAGTAAATAAGTGAGGGTCACAACATTTTGTGTTTGGGCCATAAACATTAACATGTGACATGACATACATGTTCAATAAGCAAGTTGGTTTTGGGTATTATTGATTAATGCATTTCTAGTCTATAGTCTCGTTAAAGTTATAATTATAAGATTATAAATTTTAAATGATATTCTTAATTATGTTGAATTAGTTAAACTAATTTATATAATTGTATAGCTGTATTTGTGGAAGTCAAGAACTTTTTTTATCAAAGTGATTGAAAAGACGAGTGGTATTTATTATTATTATATATATTTAATTACATTTTTGTCTTTGTGATTTGCTTTCAATTACGGGTTTGGTCACCAGATTTGACTATTTACAGGTTTGTTTCCACTTGACTCTAATTAACTTTTTGTAAATTTGGTCAATCTCAAACTTAAATTGAATAAAATACCTTTATCTCTTTCTCTTTGCCTGAATTCTTTCTCGTCAACACCGCTTTAGTAGCGACTCTTGCCCGGCTGCCAGAACTCATGCCAACGACTTACCGACACTACCATCACAATAATTAGCCAAAACCACCCACAACTGCACCTACGGAGATAACGTTGTGAACTAAAATTTAGGTCCCGTGATCTTTAAATATTCGTGAACTCTGACGGGTGATTTGTGACCAATGATTTACCACTGCCACACCGATGAGTTTGGGGTTAAACACAAGGTTCAGATATCTCTTCTCCCTTTTCATCTTAAGATCACTACTTCTCTTTCTCTTCCTTCAGTGTTTGGGATGCTTCCATTAGGGCTTCGATGGTGACCGGTTTGGATTATTTGGGAGGCAAAGACTCTGAACATATTATAGTTCGGTTGACCCAATTTAGGTATGGATGCTACGATTAGGGTTTCTACGTCTGGAATTGTGAAACAAATGTGTATATTTTATTCTTTTATACTTGTATAAAATATATGGTTCTTTGTGTAAATACTTTGTTTATTTATTGATATGCAATGCAAACCCTAAGAGGGGTTTTCCATAATCCAATAGGAATTCATACTACTCGTTCTTTTACATCAACGATGGAGAAGTTGAACATGACGTGGTTGTAGATTAAATGTTTAATATTTGTGTGTGTTTCTGAAGGTGTAAATGTCTCGGATTTGCAAATCATGTTCTTCACATTCTTTATTGTTCATGAACTCAGATGTGTTGATTTATTTGATTTATGAAGGTGCAATTTTTCAACCGGTTCATAAAATCGTATTTGTTTTTTAGTTATTTCTTCTGATTCATAGCAGAACATGTTTTTTTTTGTGTGAAACATTTTTTATTTGTTGTATACTTGTAGCTTGGTTTGAATCATTTGCCGGAGACGGTGGTGGCTTGTAACACCGTAAATTCTCAAGCCATTTTTTTAATCGCTGCGGAAGCGTTAACTGATTTCATTTAATCAAATACAAAGTACAAAGTACTGCTTACAAACATCACGTCAAGTTGTGTTACAAAATATTTACAAACGTGGCTCGTCTCTTCTCAAAACATAATATCAGAGTATTGGTCAAATTTCCCTTCCCCAAAAACAAAGCTAAACAGCTAGACCTGCAAAAAGCAATTAACTGAGAGGAATTAGCACAAAGCTAAGTGAATGGAAGCTACAAACAAGCATCCTCAATAAACAGGCACAAACAATCACCAATTGCACAAGCGAACCGATCTCAACAGATCAAACAATCAATCACAGGCCAATCCAATCTCTAGAGGAACGGCGGTTCTGCACAACCTGCAACCGATGCGGGCCAAAGCAAAGGTTTACCGTTAGCTATTTGCTACTTGGTACAGTTAAAGCCCCTTATACTGCAACAAATGCATAGAAAGTCTAGAACTGTGCAACCAATAGCAGATAGCCCAGCCCAAAACATGTGATAGCTGACCCCCAACCATGCACGCATATAATTAACCATGCGTACAGGCCTCGCCACGTGCACACATAATTAACCATGTGCACTGGCCACGCAACAATCCAAACAATCCCAATCAACAAGCAACAATCAACGAATCACATTTACACAGTCTGTCGACACATATCAAGTAACACATTCCATACTGGAAATTCAACTTAAACAGTTCATCATGGCATCTTGGATTTAACAGTCTAGCATGGCATCTTAGACTAAACAGTCTATCATAGCATCTCAGACTAAGCAGTCTAGCAAGGCAACTCAGACTAAACAGTCTATCATGTCATCTCAAAATCATAAATATATCTCAAAACATGTAACCATAAGCGTTACCACCAACCCCACTCGTGAGTACACTTCCACTCACCTCAGTCCACGTTCCCGTCTGCTCAGTTGTCTAATATCACTGAGTCTTTGCAAATCCTGAGAACACAACAAACCGAAGTCAATCTCTGATAAATATATATTCACAATATATATTTATATCTCTATATAACTTGTAAACAACATACAATAATCATATAAACAATAACCCATCACATCCTACAAGAATACATAGCAAAATACGCAAAATCCTTAAAAATGGCCTGTCGCGCCGCGACCAAACTAGGTGTCGCGCCGCGACGCTACTTGGATTTGGGTATCGGATTCCGGGTTCCGGATTCTAGGGTTCTCGGATTTGCTTCTATCGGATTTTCAAAGGATCCGGATTTTAGGGTGCCGCGCCATGACGCGTCGCGATTCTGTCTCCTTCCTTCTTGAACTGTCGGATTTCCAGCCAACTTTACATAAATATTTCATTTCCAACTTTCATTTTCTCAATCCAAATCACTTCCAACACCCATGAAACTTCATATAACTCAACAACAAACATATATAACTCATCAAATCCAATAAAAACTCATTATTCAACAAAACCCATTTAACACTTTTGAGCTCCAAGTTCCTATCATGGTAGTTCTTCATTCAAACATGTATTTCAACATACAAACACATCAAAACAATCTATAGCATCATATGAACACATACCAACCTTCAGTTTGGATTATGAATCACCAAATCCTTTACTTGAAAATCCAAGTTGCTTGTTTTTCTAGCTTTCTTCAACAAGAGGTTTTGACACACAAACATACACTTTCACACTTACTATGTGCTGGTGAAATAAATCCCACGTACACATATATTCATTCCATTCAAGCAGGAGGTGGAAAATATTCTTTCTTTCATACATACATACATATATACATACATGACATGCTACACATACATCCATCCTTCTTAAACTTTTCTTTCTTTCCTTTTTATTCCAGTCACACAATTATATATTTTCATAAACATAAACATCCAATTCAATCAAATATTGATTCAATTAATCACAAAATCAACTTACGCAAATTAAATACGAAATCACTTGCCGCTAGCCCGCTAATCAACTAGCCCGGGTTTGCGGATGTTACATGGCTAGAGACACAATCGAAGCGGAAGGGGTAGGGTATTATTTATTGTTTAGTTCTTAAATTTAAGAGTTAATTACATTTTTGGTCCCTGTGGTTTACATAAAATTTCACATTTGGTCCTTTGGCTTCATTAATTACAACATTCATCCTCATGGTTTATATTTCGTTTCAATTGTAGTCCCTGGCTCACTTGAAAAGACAATAATACCCTTGCCTTTTTCTTTATTTATTTTTTAACTCCAAAATCATTTATAAATACATTTTAATAATCATTATTATTAAATGAAAAAACAAAAAGACAAAATATAGGCAACAACCCCTTGGTCCCTACCAGTCCATCTCTCATTACACCGTTAACCGCTTATTCGGCCACCACCTCATCTCCGGCCGGCCACCACCAAATGTGTTTTCTGACTCACCATCTCCGACCACCCTATCTATTCTCTCTTCCCATCAATTCCCCACCCCATGTAAAAACAGCTATGGAGTCAAGAACAAAAATCAAACATTAAGAACAACAATCAAGAAATGAAATTGAAATGAACAAAACCCATGGATTTGGAATAGCAGATGGTTTTTGTAGAATGTTCGTGTAATCGCATCCGAAGACGATTTCAGTGTTGGTATGATCCGATTTTAAGGTTTCTTCGATTCATCTTCATGGTTCAATTTTGTAGCGCCCCAAATTTAAAAAGTAACACAAAAGTAAATAAAGATTCGTTTATAAAATACACCTTTAGTTTAAAACGTACGCGGAAGCATTTTACTATAAAACCAAGTTATTGCCAAAAGATATATACAAGAGTACATACTTAGTGTACTTTAAAAGTCAATATTTACAGAACTGGGCGTTAAAATGGTTTCAAAAGAGTAACCCAAAAAGTAGTCAAACAGGAGTCTTGCCCTTATCCTTGCCGCGTCCTGCAAAAGATTAAAAAACAGTATCTGATAAGCTATGAAAGCTTAGTGAGTATTCCAATCTAATAACATATAAACACACGTATAGAATCATATAAAGATAATACACGTATGTCAGATAATCATTGCTAACCACTGGTTCTAGACCCAGGGCAGCCACCTTTGTAACAGTACTGTATCACCTTTGAACCTTACTGCACATAGCAATTCGGTATATATACACATATGAATAACATTACATGATATAATTTGTTATGTTAGCACACGTGTTGCAGATATGATTAATAGTCTAGAAGACTCACCTTATGATATTTATGATATTTATGATATGTAATGATCCACAAGTAACGATAACTCAGATAAGTAATTCAATCACCGTCCTATATGAATAATATAATAAAGTGTCACAACACTTGAATACTGATCTGAAATAGGGCCTACACGGGCCGTGTATCTCTACACGGGTCGTGTCCCTCATAATACACGACCTATGCTGGCTACATGGCCAGTGTTATCTAGTCATACTACACGGGCCGTTTTCTGTACACGGGTCGTGTACCTCATGTACTACACGACCATGTAACCCTACATGGCCTTGTGACCGCCTTTGACAATCCGATAGTTCATAATCCGGATGTTCATACTACACGGGCCGTGTATCTAACAGACATTCTGACAGTTCATACACTTAGTGTCGGATTTGACCAGAATTTTGCTATAAACTTCATATAAACTGGTTAGGGGTGTTTTCCTACATCCCATACAATAATGGAACATAATCTAATCATAAAACATAATTCTAACATGATTCACCATAGAATCAAGCTTCTAAACTCATAAAACTTTAAGAACTAAAGGTTTAATCATACCTTAACAAGCAAGGTTGAACTAGATGTTATAGAACTGAAGTTGTAGCTGTGTTTGGGTTCTCAAAATCGCCAGAGATCAAAAAAAGCTGCCGTGTTTGTATTTTTGAACTTGAGTTTGTGTTTATTAATTTGTAAAGAACAACTATATATATTTAAGTAGGGCTTAATAGCATAATTAGTCCCTAGACTTGTAATACTTATATTTTGGCGGTTTTAACCCCTTTAGTTTTATAAGCACATCTAATCTCATAACGGTAACTTAAAACACGAGTATATCACTTCCTATTTAATTATTAAATATAAGGATTTTCGAACCTTGGGTGTTACAAATTTCAAGGTTTTGTCGATTTCAAGGTTTCATTGATTGTTCCTTGTGTGTGTGTGTGTGTTTGAATTTGGTTCGAATGGTTTTGAATCGATTGTTATTTGTATCTTCATACGGTTCATCTATGGTTCTTAAGCCTTCATATGGGTTCTAAGATGTGGCTCATATAGTTCATCGATTTGATTATCGATTGTTTGGTAGGGTGCTGGTTTTCAAATTGATTCAGTGATGGTTCTGACTTAAATTCTGCTCGGTTGTTCTGATTTTGATTTTTTGGTGGGGTTCAAGCGAACTAGTGAGAAGTGATTGGTGCCTGTGGATGGCAGTCGTGCAACGGTTTGAAAGGTAGATTTGATCTTGAGTAGAGAGAGAAGGGTGCACAGAGGGTGTTTGTCAGAGGGATTGCCGGAAAAAAGAGAAAAAGACGGAGGGATTGCCGGAAAGAAGAGAAAGAGATTATCGAGAGGGAGAGAGAGAGTACTGATAGAACAAAAGTGGGGTGTGGGTTATTTATTTTTGTTTTATTTATTATTAATTAAAGGAAAAAGAATGAAAAAAAGGCATAAGACTATTTTATTAAAAAAGGAAATGATTTGAGAATTAAAAAAACGAATAAAAGAAATTGTAAGGGTAGTTTTGTCTTTTCAAGTGTACTAAGGACTAACACTGAAACGAAATATAAACCATAAGAATGAATGTTTTAATTAATGAAGCATAAGGATCAAATGTGAAATTTCATGTAAACCACAAGAACCAAAAATGTAATTAACTCTAAATTTAAATTTAATATACATAGTCAGTTTAAAAATAAAGAAAAGTGAAAATAATTGTAAATGGGGTATCTTAGTCAATTTAAGTTTGAGAGTGACAAAATATGCAAAGAGTTCAGGACAAGTGGGACAAAACCTATAAAAAGTCGGATCTTGGGACTAAACTCGTAATTTTAAGTAATACACAGGAAAAAAATGTAATTAACTTTATATTATATTAGTGTTCTTTTATCTTATTGAAATTAAGTTATTATTTAAATGTAAATTAATATATTATTAAAAAAGATGAAGGATATATGTTACTAACAACACCTAAGTTACATGTTGTCTCACTTACATACATATTTAATAAATAAATAATGAAATGATAAAGTTACCTTTCATTAAACAGATAAATGAGTATAAAAATATCTAACTTAAGTTATACTACAACACATATTTTTTTTATTAAAATCGAAATAATTCATACAACATGATGCTAAATAGATCAATATAATTAACTAATTATTTAATAAACATGTAGAGGCTAAAATTTAACCACCCAAAACACAAACAATGAATCACGATGAATTATATGAACCCAACATGAATTATCGGCTTTAAGATGTTGTATCTTACTTTTTTATAATGTATTTATAACCTTAAAAACTCTTAATTTTAAATAACTTGAATGTACTAAAATACCAATTTTAAACCATTTCAATCTCTCTTATAATTTACTTTAACTTTTTATCTATTTAAAAGAATTTTTTTAACCATTTCATTTTCTCTCCTAATTTCTTTAACTTTTTATCTATTTAAAATACTTCTCTAACAATAAAACAAACACAATTATCCACACACATCAACATAATTTTTAAAATCTTATTAACTTTCCTCTCCTTATTTTATAAATATAAATCTTTTTTTTATTTTAATGTTTTTTAGAATTTATTTTTAAGTAATAATAAATTCATATACCTTATTCATATAAAAAAACGCGTCGCTCTGAAACAAATAAAGTCTCCGGTTTGAACCGTTGGGCCGGGCCGGCTCTAACAGTAGAGACGGTCCCAAAAGCCTTTCACGACTACACGGTTTTCTTGCACCACTAAGCATCCGCTCCTCCAGGAAGCTTCCAGAGACCGAGAGAGAAGCGAACAAAGAATAAATTTTGAAAGCAAGACTGCTTTTGCTTATAAAAAGCAAGTCGTCCGATCCAGAATTTCTCCATTTTCTTCTTCAAGATTCATTCAAGGTATGTGAATTTTAATATTTATATCATCTGTTGTCTTTTCCCTCTTTTTAATGGAGTAACTAGGGTTCGTTGATCTACTCGCATGATTTGTCGTTTGTTTTTGTGGCACGATGTTGAATAGTTAATTAGTTACTAGTTTCCGTTAATTAGAGGTGGGAATTGTTTATTGATCTAGGGTTTTAATGGATTGAATCGAGCTTTAGGGTTATTGAAATTTCAAAAGGGGTAAAGATTGGAATTCCGTTTTCCTGAAATTACATGAAACCTAATATTGAATCCGTTATCTATATCTAGGGTTTCCTTGTAGTTACATCTCTTAAAAACAATCAACTTTCCTGGGGTGGAATTAGGGTTTCTTTGGATGTGTATTTTTGTTGACCGATTGAGTGTTAGGGATTTGGATTTTTTTAAAAGAGGACAAGAGTTTTTTTTTTGCCGTTTCTCGTGATCTGAATGGAAATTGATTTCAAAACGTCGTCTGTGTCTAGGGTTTCGCTTCTAGTGCTGCTTCGCTATTAAGAAATGAATTTAACTATCATAGTCGCGACTGTTGATGGACTTGGGACGGAAATAAAGTTTTAGTGGATTTATTTCTTGATGGAATGAGTTGAAGGGAATTAGTGATTTTAGTTATCTACAAGAGGTTAAAATGGTTTTCCCTCTCTGGAATCTAAATCGAACTTAATTTGGATGTGTGTATGTATTTATGGTTTGTAAATCCCTTTCAAGAAAAAAACTGCAACTTTTACTGTGAAGGCATTGAATGTAAGTAAGGTTTACTTGAATTTCTTTGTTGATGGAGAGTTCAGGTAATCGAATTTTTGAAAAGATGCAAAGTTTTGTTTGCCTTCTTGAAATCTAACTGAACTTGGTTTGTGTTTGTTTGGATTGGCTATCTGTATAGGAGTATAGGAATAGGAAGACTGTCAAGTCTCCTAGTATTTATCGAATGTTCCACTTGGTTTTGTGTTTTAATATTCCACTTGTCTTTTGTCAGCAGATCTTAACATATTCATTTTTTAGCTTCCTGAAAGTGACAAGTGTATCAAAATTCGTGCAGATTATTCCATTGATTTGGCAAGTTTGGGATTTTGCTCTTAAGTAATCTCAAATTTGGGTATAGTGCCTAGTATCTATTCAAATAAGGTAAGAGTCCTAAACTAGTTATTGCATTTCCTCTTAAAGAACTTTTCATATTCTTGGAGCGGAGTATTTGCCTGTTTACTTGAATTTAGAATCTGTAAGATGTTACTAAATTTGAAGATCATACAAGGCAACATACTTGGGGCTAGTTGCATGAGACCTTTGCTTTCCTATCCTTCTTTGGCCAATTATATGCATTTCTATTTTACTATTATGGCCCTCCTGGACCTTTGGTTCTTTCTATTTTTGATTGGTGTCATTTTTGCTTTGTTTATTTCTTATTACTGCTATTCTGCTAAGGGCTGATGGGTCAGAGTCTATTTATTCTGGAATTTTTCATCTTGTTGGTCACATACATATGCTTGTTATAGTCTTTTTATATTTATTAGAAGCTGTTCCACGATTGGGTTTTAATGATAGAGTAACTAACATTGTGTCATTCTCTCTTTGAGATGCACTTCCGGTCATCATCATACCATGATGCAGATTATATTGGTTTGGTCTTTACAACTGAATGGACTGCAAGACGTTTATCCAGTTGGTTGAGGAGAAAAAGAAGCGTGTTTTGGCAAAAAAAGAAGCCCCTTTGAAATGGCAGCAGAAGCTTGAAGCTGCTATTGAAGCCAATTCAAAAAAATCAAAGAAGCATAAGAGAAGATCTGTCTCGGCATCATCGGATAGCGACAGCGAAAGTGACGTGAGCAAAGAGGTGAAAAGGTCAAAGAGGAAGAGTCACAAGAAACATAGGAGGCATGCTGAAAATGAGAAGAAAACCAAAAGATCAAAACTTAAGCATAAGAGGAGATCCGAATCTGATTATTCAGATGATGGTGACAGCAGCTCCTATGAAAGTGAATCAGAGGACCGCAAGAAAAGACGAGCTCGCAAGAAGCGTAGGCATCATCATCATCATCATTACCATGCAAGCTCAGGGTCTGATGACCTAGGTGCTTCTACTGGTGATGAAGATAGGGTTTCATTGAAGCAAAGGAGACACTCAAAGCATCATCATTATAAGCGGGATTCAAATTCTTCAAGTGGTGAATACTATGATGGTGAAATGAGGAAGAAAAGGCACCACTCAGGGCATCATCACAAACGTCATAGTAGACATTCCGATGACTCGAGTGCTTCCACTGATTCTTCTAGCTATGAGGATGATGCTGTCAGAAGACATGATGCTAAGCACCATAAGAAGCATGATCGTTATCGCAGGTCACATAGCCATGAATTGAAATCTGACTCTTCTGATAAGAGAGGCAGATCGCAAGGGGTGGGCAGGTCATCTAATGATAAGAATTTTGAAGAAGAAACAGGTAGAAGAGGTGAGGGGGAGCTGCATAACCATAAATATGATGAACAAGATGGCATAAGCAACAAGAATGAACTTGATGTTAGTAATGAAGCGGCGGATGAAGAGGATGGTGAAATTGTTTAGAGGCGTCAATTAAAATGAAGAAACTGCGTTGCGTTGTTCTATTTACCGTTATTAACCGGAAAACTTATCTTGTTGACTTTTTAATCCTCTACTGCGAGTTTCTTGTTGCATGTGTTACGTGAGTTGTGGGTTCTTTGATGTGTCTGGCATGGAGTTTTTGTTCTAAACAGAAAACATTTGGTACTGTGGTTATGGTATCCTAACCAAAACAACAGGTTAGTTTGTGGGAGCTTTTTAACTTGTAGAATTGCATGTCTGATAACCTTGGTTATTAAATATGTTCATACAATTTTAAGTTTTTTTTTTTTTTAAATTTACTTGGGTTATGTCATTTGTAGCTCCATCTACGTTACTAATTAGTCAGGCTAGTTTGTAGATGCTTTCATTCTTTGTTTTGTGGTTGTAAGAGGGTGCAAGGAAATTGAGGCAGTAGTGTAGGGCGATGGTAAAAGTAAGTGTATGTGCAATCGGTGCCCTTTTAGAAGCAATTTACCTTTGTTGCAACAATCAAAAGATTATTTATTAGCCTCTAGAGTGAGCCAATCGTTCCTGTAAACTTTATATTCTAACTAAAGTAGCCTCGATCTTACTCTTTCCCAAAATCAAACTAATAGCTGCTAAAAGGTCAATGAAGTGGATTGCAAGTATAAGAAAACTCATTGATACCCGGCGATCAGGACCAAAGAAACAACACGGTCCACTTGCCATTCTTTGAGCATGGTTCAAAAATTGGACCATAAGGGTATTAAAGTACAGAGAGCGTTGACCAGCACCCACCTTTGACATGTCAAATTGGACCAAGAATTTGGGTGTTTCCTATTGTAAACTGACTAAATGGAAATCCAACGTGTGCAACTGTTGTTGCAGGCAACAATCGTACAGTTACGTCTAAAAGAATTGGTGTTATTTTGTGATTCAGAAGTGAGACGCTTGGCACTCAGCAACCCCAGTAATAATTATACAACAATTAATGCGCCAAAACTGGACTTCAGAAGTTCTTTAAGATCTTCTCATTGGGTACTCCATTGCCCGCAAGAATAGAAGTAACCTCCTGCAAAACACAAACACATTCACAGAGATCTTATAATAAATTAATTCATACTTTCGGCAGAACCATGCCTTGGAGGAACAGAACACAATTGAACTGTATTATTACGATAACAACGGTAGCTTTTAGTTGAATTTATTGGCAATCTAAGAAGTTAAATTGCTAACCTCAGCCATTTGTTTTTGACCGCAAAGCACCGCCCCGGTTGACTCTGGTGCATACACTTGTTTAGCTCTAGCAAAAGCTGCCTGCTCAAGGCATGAAAGAGGTTATCAGCAACAACCACCAAAAATTAAAGGAGGTACTTACATTTTCCTGACACAAACTTCTTGCAGATTTGGTCCCGACTCTATATTGAAATGACCAAGTTACCCTTTACCAACCTTTTATTCCTTTTCTTTTAATATTTATTCATTTTAAATGGCATTTAATTATTTTTAAATAATATTTAATGATCAAAGATTAATTAATTATGATTGGTTAGTTGAGTTCATCTTCAACCTAGTTAAGCACCACCACCATCATCGTCCCAGACAACTATCATCGTCTTCGGCCACCGCAACCAACTCTGGCCACCAAGAACAAAACAAAAATCCAACCCATTTACGATACACAAAAAAGAAAACAAACATATCCAACCCAGTTTTTCACCAATATTTATTAATACAGTTAACCCTCCTTCTTCAACCTCAGCACTGCTGTCGTTTAAGCCACCGCCACCGTCTCCAACCACCGAAATCAAACACAGAATTAATGTAGTGTTATAAAATCAAACCCAAACAATTTTGAAAAGAAAAAAAAAATTCCATAATAAAATCAACTAACAATAACCACATGTCTACAAATAGATCAACAAAAACCCTAAAAACATAATCGATTAACAAACAGAATTTGAACAAATAGCCTAACAAATCCTAGATCTAAATCATTCCATACACCACATTAAATCCTATGCCTAAGAACCCTAGATCTAAATAACAAACAAAAAGCCAAAGAGAGAGAAGGGATTTACGGAGGCAGTGATGCTATCAAAGGAAAAGGTCGACGATGGTGATGCGGTGGTCTATGGTGCTGTAACGATTAGCCAAAGCGGAGTTTGTGTGTTTGAGTATGTGAGCCGTCGGACTTGGAGGTGTATGTTTGAGTTTGTGTGTCGTCTATCAGATGTGGGTCATCCGAGGTGCGACGACGACCGTAGTCTGGATAGAGAGGAGATGAGTGTAGAGAGAGGGATGTATGTGTGAATTTGATACTGATGATATTTATTTAAGCAAATATTATTTAACAATATAAAATCAATTTAAAATGAGAAAAATTAATAAGAAAGGGATGTTTTGGTCATTTCAAGTTGACGAGGGACCAATGATGCAAGAAGTTAAACCTGTAAGAATAGCGACCCGGGGACCAAATCCATACTTTTGAACAAACCACAGGGACCAAAAATGTAATTAACTCAAAATATAATAACGATAATTAAAAAACAGTAAGTAACAACTTTAACTTACTGACAAGTAAACAAAGCACAGTTATTACCTGAACATAGCCAGTTTCACCGGTCCAACTGCCATCAGGCTGGGATAACACAGGCACAATGGTAACTCCAGAAGATTCCCAGGCATTAAATCTGTCCTATAATGGTTAAAGAAAACACAATATCAGAATCATATGAGTGGATGTGGTAATTTTTACACATTAACTTATAAATGGGTTGATTTGGCTTGTGTTTTATCTTTAAATGATCAAATCCCTAAAAAGAAAACAATTAGCAAAAAAAAGAAAGGGGTCAAAAGCGTTGAAAGCACCAAAAGTGTATTTTTATTGCATATAAAGTACAAACTCCTGAGTTGCTTTTATCATAGAATAGTTATATTATATGGGTAATAATATAGTTTTTGTAATCATGTTTAATAAACTAACCCTTTATAAGAAAACTAAAAATTCAGGTGCAGTGATTTGTGGGCAGCCCAAGTGCCCCCAACACAACCTGTTTTGTCCCAAAGGCCAACCCTGTCCTGATTTGTTACCCAACCCGTCTAAGCTGAAAATTTAGCCAGCTTTACTTTCGATAACAAAAGACAACAAAAATTTTAAGATTCAACAGAAACCTGATAAGCCATTCTTTGAATGTTTCTTGCACCGTAATATAACCTTACATCTGATCTCTTGTCTGCACTAAATCCTGATTCGATCAATGATCGAATGGGACTGCATGAGATACATTATCAGAGATGAGTAATTTGTATAGAGACGAAACAATATAAAAGCACACAGTATCATTAGAGTGAAGTAGCTTAAGAGACATTCTAGCACATGAGCCACCGTCACTGAACCGTTAAAATACATAAAAAAGAAAACACTTTGCCATTTGTGGTATGAGAAACAATTGATGATTAATTTATAACAATGGAAACTTAATCATACAACACATCATATTGCCTATGACATCTAAGGACTGGTTATATGAGTATAGTGACTTAAAGTCGAAATAATCAGTTCCTCGTGCTCGAGTAAAAAGATTCCACTCCTGATATTGTCGTATTTTAACATATAATATATATTTATTTCACGACAATATCTATGCTTTTCGAGTCAAATTATAGCCAAAATTGTGTTTAATTGTTTACTTATCCAAAGTTTGGCTATTTCAGATTGGGAATGCTCGAAGATGAAATAAACATACAAAAGTCGTTGAATTAAGCACAAGACAAAAGATAGGAGCAGTTGAGGCTTAAAATGGGCCGAGATACACGTTATCATTCTTGTTGCAGTTAAAAGTTGAGCCAGCATATAATAAAAGAAAAAAAATTGTTGGGATATTTTATAAACATTATATATGTGCGGCGCAATTAATCAAATGTTAAGAAAAAAAATCAAAGAAGTATATGGGCTTTAGCCCATTACGCAGACATATATATTTTCTCAAATCAATAAACCGAGGGGGGATGAAAATCAAAATCAAAAAAGACGGCGGCGGCAGTATTTGGAGCGATAGACAGCGGCGATGAAGCTATAAATCAGATCAAGGGGAGCAGTCTATGAACCAGTATTTGAAGAGGGAGACCATGACTTCTACGTAATTAACTCAGTTTGTTTATCATCGGTCTATAATGATTTATAAACTTGGTTGTTCTTTGTATTTGTTGTTTTCTGACTTGTCTATAAGTTAGGGCTCCTGTTTTACCTAGTTAGATGAAACTTATGGATTGATTTATTTTGATTCCTGACTTATGTGTTTGATTCTTGTAAGTTACATCTTAAAGAGCCACTCATTTAATGCTTTACTTTTAATTGATTATTCTATGGATTGTTATGTGTTTTTAATGGGAATTGATTATGCATGCAATCTATATTAGTGATTTACTTGTTAGATTACTAAATAGACATTAGGGATGATGTTTAGAAGTAATTAATTAATAACTTAGGCATTAAGTTAGTGTTAACCAATCAAACAGGAGTTAGTAGGTTAAAGGGCGATTCGGGAGATTAGCCTGCTATTAGATTGTAAACAGGGTGTAATTAGTTAGACGGGTTTAGAAAGGGATTTCTTTACCTTAGTTTAATTAATTATTTAACTTGGCGATTCGGGAGATGAGTTAGGTTACCCGTTAGAATCATAACCTCCATAACTCATGTTTCATAATTAATCAAGACTAGGTGGGTTTGACTCTAGGTGAAACAAATCTTCGATATTGTTCATAGTCAGTTTCCTATTTATTTCATCGTTCTTCTGCTCGTTAAATTTATTTAATTAGTCGTCTTTTTATTTTATTAGTATTTAAGCAAATCCTTCCCTTAAATAATTTATTTAGGTTAATTAGTAGAATCTAGTTTAATAAATATTCTTACCGTTCCCTGTGGAGACGATACCCTACTTGCCTAAGCTATACTATTACACCATCCAGTCATACTTGTCGGTAGTGTGTGGTGAAACTTAGGTGATTTCGGACTTAAATTTAAAACCTGATTTTCACACATCAACTCCTGACTTCCTTATTATTTAGGGGTGAAATAGTAAGTTCCGGACAATGAGATTTACTAGGCTCTAAAAAAATAATTATACAAGAGCAAAATAAAAATGACTTATTCAACCCTTCAGAGATAATTTGAAATGGTTATTACCATTTCA
This sequence comes from Dittrichia graveolens, assembly GCA_038502395.1. Lineage (NCBI taxonomy): Eukaryota > Viridiplantae > Streptophyta > Magnoliopsida > Asterales > Asteraceae > Dittrichia > Dittrichia graveolens. The sequence continues at coordinate 111,904,486 of JARJIL010000002.1, forward strand.
CAAACTGTCTACTTCCTTCATGTCACTTTACATGTTAATTTCTTATGGGGTGTTAGGATTAGCTTATTTCCGTCTTATGAGCTTATTAGAATTTTGAATAAGCTCATAAGCCCACTTTCCAGCTTATAAACCTTATCAACTTGAGCTATGAGCTGAAATAAACCATAAGCTCAATTTGATAAGCTCGCAAGTGGGAAAAAGTTGGTTTATGAGCTTAGCAGAATTCAAATAAGCCCATAAGCCGGACAAATAAGCTAAATCAATATAGAGAATTTGTCAAGAACTAAAGCATCTGTTTTTCTGGTCACTACAACTTTAAACAGCATAAGTATTAGAAAATCGCACAAGACATAAACCTACAAGGATATCTAAATTCACACATGTGGGAGCAAACACATGGCTACAAGGATGAACAACGGGTACAGAAAATAAAACAACAATGTGAAAAACAATGACCTAGTCCTAGACTGCGCTAGCAAGTCAGTGTATTTACCATCTAATTATGATAATTCAATATCATATTATCATGTAGTCACCGATAAAGCACACATTTAAAAGACCCCCTCCCCCTTCAAAACAAATGGGTGTGTGTGTATCATCTGTTACAGTGACTTGATTAGTATTCATAACAACAGAACTATCAAAGGACATGTGATATAACATTATAACATTCCCATGATTCCACCTCTAATCCCTTCAAGTTTAGTATTTTTGTATTCTAAAAGCTTATTAATTATTGAAGCTTTTGATTCTTCTACAGTACATCACATTATTTAAAAGGGACAGCAAGGTATTTAGTTCACCATAAGGCATCATCAAGAACATCGTCCATGAAAACGTAGCTTAGTATAGCAAGTAACTTAGCAAAGAAGACTGAACCTTGATAGGTTGCTCAATGAAAGTTTTCCTACTTGGTTCTTATGGAAACAACTTTTGATTATTCTACAGTATCTTGCATAGGTTTACTACATCTTATCAATGCAAGTTCTTCAAATCAATTTAAACATCCATACAGTTCTAGAAGTTTGTAGCTATTTCCCTCCCTGGTACATTTGCTTATGCTCGATTATACACCAACACTAAGCTTGTAAAAATCACAGCACATTTTCTGGTTAATGCTTATGAAAGATCAATCGAATCGGCCTTTACAAATGAATAATACAGCACAATCATTTTAGAATGAAATAGACAAAAGACAGCCCTTTCAACTTCCTATTTCAACCAGATAATAACCTGATATTCTCTAAAAGTCATATATAAAGATTACGACAAGCTGGACTTGAAATCTGAGTTGAAAGCTTACCTAGTTGCTAATCTAAGCTTAAGATAGAAGCCAAAGCCTAAAAGAATTGCTTCATGGAATTCTACTTAACCAAGGCTGCTAACTTCATGGAAGATACAAGTCATGAAGCAATCACATATCAATTAGTAAGTGAGCTATGGAGCAGATGAAGTAACGCGAATTTTGTTAATGTTCAATCCATCTATAAAAAGGTTGAAACATATGACAATAATACGCCATGACCCAAGACAGATTGTTTAACTTGCCAGTTGACAATCATCATACAAGTTCGAAAATCTCGAATAAATAAACTATAATATAAAGAATTTACCTGATTCCGGATCCTGTTGCAAAGATCAAAACGGATTGGTACTCCTCAGGTGGAGATATTTGATTTGTATTAAATCCTTTCCCCATAACTGGGCTCAACTCTACAACATCGCCTTTTCCGAGACCACACAAGAGCTCCGCCGTAGATCCAGCGATACTTTTAACCAAAAACTCGAAAACGCCTTTTGAAGAAGCCAGTGACGGAGGCGAAGCGATCGCTAAAAACGAAGGCTTCTCGACGTCGGGGATACGGAGCTGTAAGTATTGTCCGGCAAGGGTGTAGGATGAGGCCAGATCAGGAGAATCAGAGACGTCGATTGTTACATGAAAGAGAGATTCCGCGGCAGGTTTCACGTCGGCGAGAGGTGTGGGAGTCCAAAGAGTGGTGTCTTGTTGTCGAACTGCGGCGGCGATGGCGAGGGATCGACGGCGGATATGATTTAGATGCCGACGGATGATGGTGGCCATGGGGAAAGATGATGTGCGACGAGGTGCATGGGAGCTGAGATGAGGAAGCGTTAGAGGGTTTGGTGAGGAGAGAGTTGTGGGAAGCGACATCGTGGGTGTATTTTTAGGGAGCGCCGCCGTGAAAGTTGGACGATAGGGCGGCGGGTGTTAAAATGCGCAGGTGTATATTATTTTACTACACACACGTGGCACGACTGTGGATATGGCGATGGATAGATGCCCTAAGTTCGTGGGCAAACACACCGGATCCTGAAAGCATATTGTTTGGCCGTAGCGAGTTGAGATTGTGAAGGCTACTACTAGACCATTTGTATCGGTACACAAACCAGTGTTGGCCGGTTTGTGACCCATCTGGAACACCATTTGCTGAAGGGAGGGTGGGGCTCGGGTTGGGTGGTCAGCTAGCTACTAAACCCATAGCGTATATTTTATAATTAAATAATAGGTATGGGTTAGATGTGGCGTATGTGGGTTTGAGAGGGTTGGAGATGAGAGATGACGTGGATGCTGATGTGACAGTGGGTTAGAGAGGATAAGCGGAGGTTGGATGTTGACGGTCTAATCAAATGGGAATTGATTTGTATACAACAAGATATTACCATACACAACAATTGTAACTTTTATACCCCTAAAATCTCAATATCTTTTTATTTTCATCCACGTATTTAAAAGTACAATGGTCTAAACAATAAATAATTATTGTGTATGACAAAAATCTGTTGTGTACAGATCATCTCCCTAATCAAATACTTCATTCGTTTTATAATAATTGTTCATAAACAAAATGCATATGGTTTAAAATAATTAAATTAAGAAAAAATAATTCGTAATGTTAACATCACATAACTTAGATAATATTACACTCATAAATCAGTAGTAATGTATAATAATGATAACTATTTAAGGATAAAATATGAAATGGTTTAGTATCCAAAAATATATCGAATTTGTCACTTTTTACTATTGTGTATACCCTACTTTCAAAACTATCATTCAATGGATCAAATTTGTTATAACTACCATTTTATGTACTTGGTTACCTCTTCAACGGATAACCAGACATATTTTTATTTTCATTCAATTTTCAATGCCACGTTATTACTAAGCTGCCACATCATTAATATCTTAAAAAAATAAAAAGATAAAAAAATGAAGCCTTCCATGAACACTGATATGAAGAACAAATGAAGTTTTCAATGAACACACATGATTGATAAACATGAATCCTTCAATAAACACACAAGATTGATTAACCCAAGTTGATGAAATCAATGTTCCCGAACAAGAACCTTAAAAAAGAATCCTAAAAAGCAAGAACCTAGATCTAGGTTTGAAGAAGAAGAAATCAGATCCCCAAAATCCTAATAGATGAACAATCAAACAAAAGAAACCCTAAATTGAACTTAAACCCTATCAACAGATGAATCGGAGACAGATGAATCAAACCTGTTCAAATGATAACAATCAAACAAAAGAAACCCTAAATCGGAAATGAAGAACACTACCGATGAAACCCAAAAACATATTTGAATGAAGCCTAAAACGATGAATCAAACCTATTCGAATGATAACAATCAAAATGAAGAACACTGTAGATGAAGCCCAAAACAAATGAATCAAACATATTCGAATGATAACAATCAAACTCGTAAATCAAATAGGTTTGATGAAACCCAGAAACATACCTTCGTAAATCAGCAGAGAACCCCAAACAATGGTAATACAGAGCAAATCGATTAATAGAGCTTCATGAACCGATTGTAACATAGAGAATATGAGAACCGATGAATAATCGATGGTGGCGGTACCCTTGGTGGTGGCAGTGTCATGCCATCGGAGAAGATGAGAAAATCTAATTGTAGATGAAGAATCGATGGTGGTAGCAGATGAAGAAGCGACGCTGGTAGCAAATGAAGAATCGATAGTGGTGCCCAACTTCAATCGCAGATCTGCAGATGAAGATTCAATGGTGGTGTTAGTGCCCTTCAATCGATGGAAGTTTGTTTAAGATTTTATTAATTCTATTGTTATTATTATTCCATGTCCTTGCCACTTAAGTCACCACATAAAGCAAAATTGATGACAAATCACTAGCCATGTCATGTTTACTTGTTACACATAAGCACATAGCAAGTAACAAGTAACTTGGTATATTAAATGGTAGTTATAATATGTTTGATATGTTGAATGGTAGTTTTAAAAGTAGGGTATACACAATAGCAAAAACTAACAACTTCTACACTTTTGGATACTAAACCCAATATGAAAAGTAGCAATTAATGATAATGTCTTTCTAAAAGTACAAAACATTTTGAGACAAACTAGATAATACACTTGACAATGATATTAGGACGGGACGAGTACATGGTTAAGGTTATGGTTTGATTCAAGGATGTGTACAACGTCATATAAGGTTATGAGTTAAAAAAAATAAGGACATGTTTACAAAATTACAAATCATTCATATCCATTGAAAAGCTTAGGTTTATAAATTAATATACATTCAATCTTATCATGTTTATTTTGTGTAGTCACTTTTACGAGTCTAAAACTTTTTAGAACCCGAGTAATTAACCGAAAAAATTGATTCTATATTACGACTCTAAACGACTCAAAAACCTATAAATGGTTGCTTAAGAGACCTTGTAGCTTATTTATACTTTATGACGACTTAATACCAAGTTGTTTGCTACAAATAAGTAAGTTGATTTTCCCAAATATAACACGTGGTATGATTCGCTCTCCAAATCGACTAAAGGGCTTTATATACAGTCTCAACATTCAAACACAACATATATAATAATGTCATTCAAGTATATTTGGTACTTGTGAAGTTCATCACCAGTCTTATGTGTTCAAATGGCATCACCACATGACACTTATCGATGATGGAAACATTTTTTATGCTATAATAGATTTTCAAGACCCCTAAAAAAGGTATATAAACAAATATATTGAAGCTTCCTTTTAGCAAGAAGATAAGTTACAGAAAAAATTGTGTGGGCAACTAGACCCTAAGGAGGTAAGCTAGTCTGGATATATATATAGTGTATGACTATGGATGCTTGATGAGAGTTTTTTATTACCTTCTTTTTATTTTTTGCGATCTTCGCTCATTTGAAGTTCTTAAAGCTTGCTTTTATGAACACTTGTCTAGCTTTGCACATTTATGTACCTTTGTCTTATCAACAATGACAATAATGTATGGATGAGAAAATCATCATTTAATGAACTATATACACTACAAACGTTAGTTTTCTTAATATATTATTTTGGTTGGAAAAAGAATGAGACTGTCAAGAATCTCACATCCTATATTTGTTACGTATGATGCTAGTTATAATTCACTCATAGAACAAGTTCACTCATGGGTCATGAAACTTAATCTAAAAAACAAGTATTAGGGTTTTAGCATGTGCCATTATAGCTCGAAACTTTAGGTATAGCTTATAAAATAGCTTTTATATGTATTTTTCATTAAAGGTTTCTATCTGATGTATGATGTGTAGATTGACAGTTTTGCCTTTATAATTTTTTGGATGAAGCCACTCTTTTATTAACCAAGTGGAGGTGATTTCTTAACCATCTATCATCCTATATGATCAATCTTACAGTTATGAATATAAACAACTTATTATGTCATAGATATGCCTTTATCTTACTTATTTTTATTGGTATGATGAAATTTATTGGAAAGTGAAAGACAATTTAAAATATTGAATTTTTGGTGAACTTTTTATGAAGCCGTAATTTAATAGTTACCTGGATCTCGTTAAAAGTGTCACTTAGTGCAACAAAGTATGTTTTAGATATATTTGAAGATAAATATCCATTAGGTGATATGTGTAACATGTAGACCTAAAACGTATAAGCAACTTGTTAACAATAGTACAACACCACATATAGCTAGGAGGCCTATGTGTAAAATGTTCAAATCCTTTTGATTAAGCTTTACATTTAGATAATTTAAAAACTAATAACTTTTACAAAAACAAACTTCATTTGTTCGTCTAAAAACCAAGCATCTACCGTTTGTTTGAAAAGTGAACATTTCAAAATAATATGTAAACTAACTTTGCTTAACAAAATACAACTAGTGTTATACCCGTGTGGTGCTCGGGTACGTAAATAAAATATTTATATTTAATACTTTTTATACATACTCTTTTTAAAAAATATAAAAATATCTTTTACATCTAAACTTTATAGTATAATATTAATGTGTTTCTGGTGATAGAGCTCTGTTCCAACATTATAAAGACATAACCATAATATTATGTTTAATGTTATAATATGAAGTGCTTAAAAGACATTTTTATTAGCTAATTGCATATTTGAATGTTTGGAATTGTAAACTAAATTTATTAAAAATTAAATAATGACAACATCAATTACAAATTAGATAACATAAAAATAAGATCTTAACATAGAATAGATTATGTCTATACATACGTAAAATATTTAAGTATAATTTATTATTTAAGTAAATTAAATATAATTGAAAACACAAGATAACATTGAGTTCAAATATCCATGTAATAATAACCTTAATTTTATGTACTAAGTTATTAGTTAAAAGATAAGAAAATCAGACAATTAAAATCTTTATATAATATTTCAAGTTGTATGTATAGCTACAAAACTCACTAACGTGACGGTTGTATAACTACCTAGTAATTATGTAGAGTTACAAATTTTGTACGGTTATTTACTCACACCCTAACAATCAATTTTAAAGAGCCCTAAAGTGGTAGTGGTAGTTTTGTAAACAAATTTATGTCACTAACCTATAATTTTAAAAGATCCATTAAGAGGTTATCGAACATATAAATTTTATCGTAATACGATAAATTTTTTAAAAATAGTATATTTTTAATTATTTTATCCAAAGGTCAAGAAATCAGTTATTATATCAACTATATTATGCAGAGGAAATGAATATAAAAAACGAATAAAATGTTCAATAATTACCTACCTATTATGGATAAAACAATTAAAATATACTAATTTTTAAAAAATGTCATATTACGTTAAAATTCATATCAAAACTTAGATAAAAATGAGACGGTCACAAATATATAATTACTTTTTCTCTAAACAAAATATATCAGAAGTTATTAAACATAATTTTCAAACGATTTATAATTAATTACATTAATATACTATTTTTTTAAAACACCCTCACATATTTCATACAACCCCTCACATATTTCATGTAACCCCTCATAATTTACATACAAACCCTTTCAATTAAATTTAATTTAAATGGTTTTTTTCATTATCAACCAATCAAAACATTCTATTTGTCAATGTCACAATTACACGTCATCAATGACGTCATCATTTTTGTTGCCACATCAGATTTTCTCTCAGCTCTGCTGTAACATCATCAAATCGGGCCTAGTAGTTTAAGTGGCTTTGGTATGTTAACTTGTAATTAGTACTTGTTAATATTAAGCTACATGGTTTTAATTAAATTGATTAATTAAATATATGGATTATATGTTAGTATAAATATATATGTGTAAATATACGGATATATATATATAAATATATGTTAGTGTGCATGTTAGCATGTTATTATTTATACAACTATATAAAGCATTTAACACTTTCTCTCCTCCTTAATTTTAAGACTTCTTAAAATTCAATCAAAACAACATCTTGGCCTTTCATTCTATTTAAATTAATCTCATCCACTCAATCTTTAACCATTCCAATCTCTCTCCTAATTTACTTTAACTTTTTAATCAATTAAAATATACTCTCACACAAACATAAATATACACTCATAACAACACAATTTCTAATATCTTATTAACTTCTCTATCCTTATTTCATAAATATGATTTTTTCCTTATTTTAATGTCTTTTAGATTTTATTTTTAAAATTAATAAAATAGTTTACACAAATAAAAGAAAATTTGAAAAAAATGGGACATGTTGCTAAAGAAATTTTTTTGTGACATTGAATTTTGCGAATAACATGTCATTACATTTTTTAAAAGCGACATATTATAAAACAAAAACTATTCGGCTCCGCAGCATTGCGCGGGTACGATGCTAGTATTATATAATATCATTTGACACATCATGCTACACAAATCGAGACATACATACGTGGGACTTAGTAAAGGATTTCAGTTGAATTGCAACATAACTTGAAAGCTGATAGTTGGTGTGTGTATGTGTTCTTGAGAGAGGAAAAAGGCAAACAAGCAAACTTGAAAGTTGGAAGTTGTGAATTGTTGTGTGTTAATTCAAAGTAAAGGTATGGTTGCAATCATGATATGTTTCTGATCATTTTGATATGTTTAGCTTGTCAAGATATGCTAAAATCATGAAGATGCCATGGATAGTTTAGGAGTAAACTTGATAAATGGGTTTTGTTAGTTTGATGCTTTTAATGGATTAGAAGTGTTCATGATGATATATGATATGTTGCATGAAGTTATATGTATGCTAGGAGTGTTTTTAAACCGAGAAATATAAGTTGATATGAAGAAATATGAGTTTTCTTGGCTGGAAATCCGACAGTTGATCTGCAAGAATGAAGGTCGCGGCGCGACGAGTTGCGGATTTCAAAAATCTGGGAGTTGCAAATCCGATAAGAGAAAACCGATCCTAGAAATCCAAATGTACGAAATCCGACACTTGAATCCGAGACTTGAGACCCGGATTTGAAATCCGATGGCGTCGCGGCGCGACACAAGGGCGTTTCGCGGTGCGACGGGGCCTGTTTCAGATATGTTGTTTGTTTTGCTTTGTATATGTGTGGGATGTGATGGGATATTAATTGTATGATTATTCTATGTTATATAGATATATAAATATATATTATGGATATATATTTAAGAGTCAGAGATTGACTTCAGTTTGTTGTGTTCTTAAGATTTGCAAAGACTCAGTGACATTAGCCAACTGAGCAGACGGGAACGAGAACCGAGGTGAGTGGATGTTTACTCATGGGTGTTATTAGTTGTAACCGGTTGGTTGCAATTGTTATTGGTTTGACGCATGGATAGATTGTGCATCTGATAAATGATTAACTGTTGTATTGATGCATGGATAGACTGTTTGTCTGCTAATTGATTAACTGTGATATGTTAATTGATTGAACTGATGCATAGATAGACTGTTGTCTATTAATGGATGAACTGTGATATGTTAATTGATTGTTGCGCCTATTGTGAAGTCAGCTTCCGGCTGGGCATATTGGGCTGGGTTTATTTGCTATCGGCTAATCAGTATTGTGGTCTTTTGATGCATTTGTTGCAACTTAAGATAATACTGTGTGAGAATAGCAAATAGACTATCAGTAAACCTTTGCTTTGACCGGCATTGGTTGTAGGTTCCTGCAGAACCGCCGGTCTTCTCATGAGGCAAAAAGGGTGTTTATGTGTTTACTGTTGTTGATATCATGCGGTTATTTGCTAGTATATATGTGGTGGTTTACTTCAATTCACTTAGTTTTGTGCTAATCCTCCACCTCTCACTACTTTTACAGGTGGCTGGTGAGTTCTGCGATTTTGTTGTGAGGGGGTGTAGCCTGGGGAATAATTGACAGGCACTCTGATTGGAATTGTGACGAGCCGTAGTTTTTGTAATACTGTATTTTAAACTGAGTGGTTTTGTTAAACAGTGGTTTAACTTCAGTTGTAAATACTTTTATGTTTTGGTAAACGCTTCCGCAATGTTATTTAAATGAAAAAATTTATGGGTGAAAATACGGTGTTACATCTGCCAACAATACATATATTAAATTTACAATAATGAAAACACAGTAAAACAAATGCTTTCATATTTACATAACAAAAGAGGCAAAGTAAAGCATGAATTAAATTGTCATACTCGTGGATAGAAACTCTCCACAAGCCTGTGTCAATCTAGTGTTATCTCAACACAACTAAACAAAATATTTTTGTAAAAATATAAACATGTTTGGGCAAACATAAATATACATTAGTTCATAGATTAATCACGAGTGCTATTTACTTATGCGTTTAGAAATATAATAATCCCCACATATTTTTTCTAGAAATACATGATAAGAACAAGTCATAAACATAATTTGTAACGCCGGGTTTTCTCGAAAATTATGATTAGTTTTTTTCCCTTATTTAAAATAGTTGCAGCGGAAAACAACATTAATATCACCAAGTCGGCCGAAGCCGGTTAAAACCAGTAAGAGAAAACACAACATTACTATCTCGTAAAATCATTTCATATCATAACAACAGGTCGGTAACTATTTATAACGATCCTTCTAACTACCTAAAAGAGCTTCCCGTCTCACCAAACAACTCCAAGCACCTACATGAGTATCAGACACCGTTTCAAAATAACAAATGTCAGCTAACTCCTCGTGAGTTAACGGTAATTATAACCAACATCAATGATTCAAGTGTCGATTTCAAAATTCATCATCAAAACCCCATAAATTAAAAACTCGAAAATATCCAATCCTAGAACCCCTATTCAATCGAGACTTCAACCCCATCACCATTAATAAATATTTAAAATACCATTACAAATCACATAGGATTCACCATTAAAGGTTAGGATTACTTACTTGTTGATTCACTTCACGAAAGAGAACCTTGATTTTCTTTGATTCTTGAATATCTTGTCTTCCTTGTCAATTGCAACACAAGAACACGCACAAAGCCCCTTATTTTGAAGCTGTCGTATCTCATTGTGAGTTATTGGGTGATATAGTCATATTTAGATATATATTTTAAGCAATATATGTTTTATTTTAGCCTATATTGTTTAAAAATAAGTCAAAAGATATTTAATATATTAAATTGTTGGGTTTTAGATAAAACAAAGGCGTATAATAAGAAGTTTCGAGCAAACACCAAAGAAACAAAAGAAAATGAGAAAAGTTGTTGATGCGTGGTTAGCAAAGTTATAAAAATGAAAGTGATTCGTTTGGTTTTAAACTAGATATGGCTAACTCACAACATGGCAGTGTACCAGTCGTTTGTTAGTATAGCTAAGATAAGACCGGGTTATCGATCTCAAGAAACGGTTGTTAAACTCCAATACTATGATATTAGTTAATTCTTAGTCTTTTGAAAACAAGATTTTAGATTTTTAAATAATAACTGAAAATAAAGCAAATACGACGCAATAACCAAACAAGAGAACGAGCAATTCACGAAGTAACTGATATGATGGGTAAGAGTGTTCACTTAGAAAAAATCCCCCTAATTTGTAGTAGCAATGATCTAGACGTGCAATGGATTCGATGAAACGATAAATGGAATCACAAAGTATAAAGCCTCTTTGGTTAAGAAGGCTACAACTATGGTAATGGTACTAACCCCCAATATCAAGTATCGGTCAACGTTGACATCAAGAAGTATTTCCAATTTAAACAATATAAATAATCCAAGAGGTGTTCAACTAATTTACTCGATTGAAATATGAATGCTAGTGATTACTTGTGATTACAAACAACTAACACATAGTATCGGTCAACATATGTGTTACCATCATAACCCAAATAACCATAAATATTCATGCCAAGCAAAAACAAGTATTGATCAACATTGAATTTCTTGTAACAAGTGTTATTGGATCAAAATCCCAAATAAAATTTTGACTTCAACCTATTTAGTTCAAATAATGGTTGTCACAATTGTTTGAGAAACATTAGTGCATAAACAATTCCAAACATGAAGTTTTGATTCAAAATTCAAGTTAGAATCATTCACAAATCAAGTTAAACCAAGAATCAAGATCAACACAACAATATCCAACCAAGTTAACAAAAGTCAAAAACCCTAGTTTACCATTTCATCAAAAACCCTAGATCCATCAAACTACAAATAGGGTTCTTCAAATCTAAGCAAACACAAAGTATATTTAGCTCATGATAACTAATAAATCACAAATCCAAAACAAAATCATGTCTAGACTCATGATTCAAGAGTTTAAAAAAAAGTTAGAGATACCAAACAACCCAAAGAATAAGATGAAAATGAAGATGGAGAAGATGATCTTGATGATGTATAGATGGAATGGTGTAGTAATCTTCAAATGTTCTTGAGTTACTCTCCAAAATCTCCTTTGGTTCTCTCAAAATCGCCACTTGCTCTTTCTCTCTCTGGGGTTCTTGTTCAAAAAGTGCAACCCCTTTTTTTTGGTCTCTGTTTTCACGATTTAAAGATGCAGGAAGACGTCACGGTCGCGAGCAGGTAGTGACAGTGTTAATTCAAGGCCCTGAGTTTTTTCTATTTCATTCAGCCCTCAAGGCCACGACGAGACTGCGAGCAGGTAGCGACCAAAGGATGCAAAATTCCAGTAACTAAAAGGAGAGCTCGTGACCTTCCTCATGATAGTGAGCATCTTGTGACATGTGATCGAGGGCACGTGGAGGCTGCGACAAGGTCTTGACACGAACTTGGTAAATTTTATATTTTTCTTGCATTTTTCTCCAATATCTTCCATCTCGGGGTCTACATTCTATTCAACAAAATTAAGCAATTAAATATCTAAAATTAATAACTTTTGCTAATTAACTTCGCTTAAATGGAAGGATATGTATCAAGAATATATGTATAAATATGAACATATCAGTTGTCAACTCTAACACACCTCCACTGTTTTGTTCATATCTCACTCATACGAACCAGGATTAAGGTGATTCACGCAACCACGGAAACTAGACTCAGAGGGCTATAATATCACTTTTGTGGTTTAATCGTGAAAATGCATGATTGCGACGCGATAGGCAATGTCTTGGCCCAAAAAGATCATGAATTATCTCAAGGTTGCAACGCGACACTTCAGAAACGTGAAATCTATAAATTCAGCCCTATTTTCGACCAAGAAAACATACATGCAGTTCTAGGGCTTCAATATGACGATAGAGAGCATCTGGAAGTGATTTTCGAAGTTTGATAGAGGATTGAGAGCTCAATAATGAAGAATCAGAATTAAAGAATCATATGCTTTTATTCAATTTGCTTTATTGTCTATGTTTAGAATTCTATCTATGACTTTCAGGTGTTATTTTCTTATGAATATGGCTTAAATACCATGGTTTCTACTTGGATGAGATTGCATTTGTTTTATGGTTTGATTTTAATAAATGGGATGATTTGGAAGTTATATATTTGTCATGTTTTGCTTGATCTAAGACCCACGTGTGCTAAAGTTTCAAACTCTGTTGTTTATTGATTGAGTTTACATAGGTTTGAGGATCAATCTACCTATGTATGCTTTTATCATGATTATCTAAGACCATTAGGTGATTCTGACTAGTGATTGACCAAATCATATGGTTAAGTGACAAAGTAGTTAACTTTAATGCATATGAATAGTTGTATGTGATTATCATTATACGTGATTGATTGATTGAATGAATACTAACAATCAATATTGATTAAGTCTTGTATAATTCAAAATTAATTGACTAATTATGATGGTATTTGATTCCATAACCATGTGATTAGTATTTTTCTTGACTATAGGGTTAGAGTTTCTAAGATATATAATCAGTCTAGGAATCGGTATATGATGAATAAGATCTATTGCACTATCTTGAAATAAACCATAAATAATAGGCAATCGAATATAAATGAGAACACTTTTTTTCTTGATCATTCTCATTATAAACTCTTAGCTTTATCTTACTTTTGGATTATTATCTCTTTTGTCTAATTCATACTGTCTTTCGCATTCTTAGATTTATTCCATAATTCCCTATTCACTCGCTTCCTTTAGACTAATTAATAATTAAAAATTTTAAATCTGAAATCATACTCGTTCTCTAAGTGTTCGACACTTAATCTTACCATAATTATATTATAGGTGGTACGATTAGATACACTTGCCTATTTGCGTTGTAGTCAGTATTTTGGTGATTTCAGTTTATAAATATGAAACCTGATATGATTCACACACATCATTGGGCCTATATTTAAGTCTTTACCCTAATACAATTACCTTCTAATGACCTTTAATTTATCTTCTAATCATACTAACCTTAGGTTTTTCTTTGTTTAAATTTTACTAAATAAATATTACAACACCTAACAATATAAATTATGCATCTTTATTGATTAACACCAAAATTCTACGCTTAACGATTTTTGTATCCACCTAATTGAATATTGGAGAGCGTATTTTATTAATTCTTTATTCAAATCTCCATTAACTATCTTTTAATTAATTTCTATTGTTAATTTTATTTATATAGTTATAAAAGGGTGTACTTCTCTAAAATCATTAAACTATATTCCAAATGTTAATGTGTATCCACATTTCAAAAATGTTATGGTGTATATTGAACTAAAAGTTTGTTATTATTGTACGTATTTTGATTACATAAAAAACAAAAAAAGTATAAGTTTAGACATACAATAAGAAGTTTAATACACACAATAACACATTTTTTGAAAGTTTGATACACACAATAACATTTTTTGAAAGGTGGATACACACATTAACATTTGTGGTATAGTTTAATACATTTTAAAGAAGTAAACCCATTATAAAACACTCAAAGTGTGGTTGTTACATAATTTATAAATTACTGTAAGTGGTGCACCATGCAGCATGACATAAGTTTCTAATTCGATTATCTGTATATGGACGAAATCAAAGTATCAAACCCCTCATTTTATGTATATGGAAGAGGGAGTTTAACCGTTTAACATTTGGGTGGATGCGTGAGAGGGTGTCTAATATTTGGAATTTTTATTTATTTTGATCAAGATTGGATAGTTAATGTAATTAGCCACAAAAATTTTCATATTTAATTAAAAAAATACATAATATCCTCTCTGATTTAAAATGAGGTATATATAGTTGGAAATTGCTAAATAGACACATTAAATTTACTAAAAAGACATACTTATCATAAATATATTTGTTTTAGGGTAAATTGTACGAAAATACAACAAACTATATCAATATTGTCATTGTATACAACCAACTTTATTTTTTACCTAAAAATACACACAACTTTTAAATTTGGTTCATTGTATGCAAGTCACCTATAAAAACAAGTAACTTACCGATAAAATGGAAAAATAAAAGAATTTTGCTACCTAAAAATACAACAAACTTTCAAATTGGTAATCGGGTTACCAATTGTATACAATGAACAAAATATGTAAGTTATATGGATTTTTAGGTACAAAATAAAGTTAAATACATACAATGACAATATTGACAAAGTTTTTTGTATTTTCACGTATTTTACTTTTTTTAAGATACATCTAACAACTTTCTTATAATATTGTATTATTTTGAGAAATATAATTTGTTTTTTATTATTTTAAAACACATTTAATACTAAGAAAAAACAGATTTAAAAAACTATTTTTTATACAAAAAAAACAGATTTTCTAATATTTTTTATAATAATTAAGATTTCTTAATTTTTAACAAGAAAAAAACTAAACAAAGTTTAGACTTTACATCACGATTTCTACTTGTATGGAGAGCTTTTTTTACAATTCATATGATTAGTATAAAGCCTATATTGTGTTGATAGTGATATAGAAAAAACAGTGTATTGTTCACAACGATTATATAAGATTATAATGAGTACGAGTTTTTTTTTTAATTTATGCTCCTATTAGTAAAGATGTATGACAGTACCTTTTTATAATAGTTTCTTATAATTATAAATATCGATATAACTATTATTATATGCATTTTTAGTTATTGATGTAAATATTTCAGATTTTCAATTTCATCATGCGACTTGAATGGGTGAGTACCTTCAAATCTTTATAACGGGATATTTACTTTAATTAAACTGATTTAGTTAGCTTATATTAATTATTATTTTACTAAAATTTAGGAGAAAATATAGGCAAACAATTATACTACCATATATTTATGAGGAAAAACAAAGCTTGCATAATAAATATTTGTTATTGGGAACTTTTCTTAAAAATGCTTTTGGTGGGTTGGCCCATAAGACATTATACTATCCCACAGGTTGTGTGTTCGACTCCTGTAGTAATTTTTTTTTAATTCTAAAAATAGTATTATTATTAATATAAGTCTTTGTTAATAAATCTTTTCTTAAGATACATGTAGTTATATTTGGATTTTTTAATAACTTATAAAGAAATAAAAAAAATACAAATTACTCACTAACAAGTATATTCTCTAAGTCAAACAAAAAATCACAAACTTTGTGTATTTGTAATAGGGTAGAATTCTTCTATTTGTATCTAACTTTACATGTTTTGATATTGTGTGTAATGAAATTTATAACTTTTTATTGTGTGTATTGAACGTTTAACTTATCGTTATTGTATTTATTAAACTTTTTATTATATGCATTAAACTAATACAAAATTTTCTATTATTTATATTATCAAAGTTCATACAGTAACAACAAATTATAAGTTTGATAGTCACAATAGAAACTTTTAAAGTTTAATATGTATATTAATAAAACATGTAAAGTTAAGTATTTTTGTTGATGATTACCTTTGTAATATGTATATTTACTTAAGGGTAAATCATATTTGACAGTAATGTTTAAGAGTTAAATAAAAATAGAAGTCAACTTTTGAGTATTAAATCATTCAAAATAGGGTTTAGTATATCAAAATATATCTAATTTGTCACGTTTTGTTATGGCGTGTATTGAACTTTAAAATTTTCTATAATTTGAGAAAATAATTCAAATCTTTTATATAAATGAATAATAAGAATTGAGTAGTGTAATTTCGTTTTAAAATAACACTCTTTTCGAATCATTATTGAATCAAATTAGAAAATTCTTTCTATTTATCATTTTTTAATTATTTTAGTGTATCTATTTTATATTTTAGAGTGAACAGTAATCTTACAAAACTTTTACTTTCATTTTAACTAATTAGATTCCATATTAGGTTCACTCATAGAATATCTTGAATATGTATTTTTTACTCATCTTCTAACTTATTATATTAAAACAAGTGTTAAAATTAAAAAAGTGGACTAGAAAAAAATACACATCAACAAAAATAGAAAAAGTTACATAATTATTTGTTAACCTAATATAATGTAATACAAAAATTCTTCTAATAAAATAAATAAATTTGTACAACAAAAATACATATGACACATTTTTATCTCGAAAATGTTCTCCATTATCTACATTTAATTCTTATCTTTGTCAACTTCAATTTTCTAACAATCCAATTATCGAAATAAGTTTTTGAGTTCTTTTCATGTATGTTTCTAAATAAAATGGCGGCCTTAGATGTTGGATAATAGAGCCTTAGGGTGTGGATTTTATTTTTTATGTTAAATTTATGTAGTTTTTATGTTATATGTTAAATTTACGTAGTTTCAAGATACACAGAAGCTAAATTACTTTTAAAAAATTCAAACCATTAAATTGTTTTTAGTTTCATATCTAAATTCAGTTTACCACTCTTGCGTACGTAAGTGATTAAAATTAAGTTTTTGGTTTTTTAATGAAAAGTATTAGATGAATAATCTAATCAAACTCGATTTAAAAGTAATTAATTCCCGCCGCAAAGCATGGATAAGCTAACCACTAGTTATTTTTAATTTAGAGGGCTACACCCATAAAAGTTACACAAAATTTGTGGCTAATTTTTCAAGATTACAAGTTAAAAGAAAGAAAGAAGAAAAGAAAAGGAAAGGAAAGAGGAGGAAGGTTGTAAAAAAAGTTCCATTGCACCACAGAAGAGACTCAACGTTGTACAATAAATCAGCACATCTCAACTCTCTGTCTGTCCCGTGACGACTCGGTTCTCACATTTTCAAACCCTAGCCTTCTCTCTTTCTCTCTCTAACTTTCCTACACCATGTCTTCCCGGAGGCTAGCTGCCTCCCTCCTCCGCTCATCCCTCCACCGATCACCCTCCAGATCTCCCTTCACTCACTCTACCAGAGCTGCACGCGCCGTATCCCAATCTCACCCTTCTACTGGATACTTTCTTAACCGTGTAGTCAACTACGCTACTTCTGCTGCCCCCTCTCCTGCACCCAAACCAACTCCCACAACATCTTGGGAAGGATCTAATGTTGGAAAGATCACCGACGAATTTACCGGAGCCGGCGCGATTGGACAGGTGTGCCAGGTTATTGGCGCTGTTGTCGATGTGAGATTCAGCGAGGGATTGCCGCCGATCCTCACGGCCTTGGAGGTTTTAGATAATTCCATCAGGCTAGTATTGGAAGTGGCACAACATTTGGGGGAAAATATGGTCAGGACGATTGCTATGGATGGTACCGAAGGGCTTGTGCGTGGACAACGTGTTCTCAACACAGGTTCTCCCATCACTGTAAGTTTTCCCCGATCTCTGCAAAGCTAGATTATTTTCGATGTGAAACGAGAGATTTTGAGTTTCCTAACTTGCTCTGATTAATTGTCTAAGATATAGTTGTTATCCGTATTTGTAGCCTGTTGGATCACGGTTAAGACAGTTAAAGTTTTTTTTCTAGGATTGGTTTGCGTCTATTCTTCTGTTCACGATTAAAGTCAATGTGTTTAACTGTAGCCCCGTTTTCTGCATTTGGTTAAAGTTTTGCTGCGCTGCTTTAGTTTGTCTTTGGTACACTCGTTATTATTTTTTGTTATTGAAATTGTATTATTCCAATGTAGATTTGGGTTTGCTTGGCATGGTTGTTGTATAATGAAATTGTCAGTTAAAATATTTTGATTGTTTTTGGGTGTGCTTAAAATGTCAAAAAACTTAGTAGTATGAAATTGCAAATAATTATCTTCATGTTTGTTTAAAGAAATCATCATTATGAAAGTTTCTATAAATTTGGAGTTTGGATTGAGAATCCGTTCCCTTGTTTTCTGAATGCAGTGTCTCACTAAAATATGCTGAAAACTAGGTTCAACTGCAATATTTAAAGGTCCATGGAGCTAACTTTTATTTTTTCTGGTAGGTACCTGTTGGTAGGGCAACCCTTGGACGTATTATTAATGTTATTGGAGAGCCTATTGATCATAGAGGCGACATTAGTAAGTATTTTGTTTGCCATCTAGTAGCATGCCTTCTATCTGTTCTCTTGAAGTTTGTATCTCGTTATCTTATCGGTTCTTTTCTACAGAAACCGATCACTATTTGCCAATCCATAGAGAAGCCCCCGCTTTTGTTGAGCAAGCAACTGAACAACAGATCCTTGTCACTGGAATCAAGGCAAGTCGTCGGTCATTAGTTATTTTTTCCACTATGCATTAAGTAGATCTGTATTCTTACTGTTGAAATTTTGTTTCTAAATGAGAATATATACTTGATGAACATTTGTTTCCCATGTCCAACTAGGGACTGAAGAATGATAAGGATTTTGTTATTTTTTTTCTGTTTTTATAGGTTGTTGATCTCCTTGCTCCATACCAAAGGGGAGGAAAGATTGGTTTGTTTGGCGGTGCTGGTGTAGGAAAAACCGTGCTTATCATGGAACTTATTAACAACGTTGCCAAGGCCCATGGTTGGTGGATGCTGTCATGCATTTCAATGTTTTGATTTGATTGTCATGCTTATGAACCCCTTATCTTATTTCTTATTTCTTTTATCTTTTTCCCCAGGTGGGTTCTCTGTTTTTGCTGGTGTTGGAGAACGCACCAGAGAGGGTAATGATTTATACAGAGAAATGATGGAGAGTGGTGTCATTAAGCTAGGTGATAAGCAGGTGTGTATGTTGGAGCTTTTTTCCTACAGTTTCACCTCTTATGGATTTTCAATATTATCTGATCTATATGTAATTCTTTTTTTTATGTTTTTAGAGTGAGAGCAAGTGTGCTCTTGTATATGGTCAAATGAACGAACCCCCAGGTGCTCGTGCACGTGTTGGGCTCACTGGACTGACTGTGGCTGAACACTTCAGAGATGCTGAAGGACAAGACGTGCTTCTTTTCATTGACAACATTTTCCGTTTCACCCAGGTAGGTCTGCTTTTTGTGAGGTTCCACTTCAGTTTACAAGTATATACTTTTTAACACGAGTAATGTTAAGCAATGTTTATATTTCAAATCTGCAGGCTAACTCCGAGGTTTCTGCTTTGCTTGGTCGTATTCCATCTGCTGTTGGTTACCAACCAACTTTAGCTACAGATCTTGGAGGCCTTCAAGAACGTATCACCACAACTAAGAAAGGTTCTATTACATCAGTCCAAGCTATATATGTGCCTGCTGATGATTTGACTGATCCTGCTCCTGCCACAACTTTTGCTCACTTGGATGCCACAACTGTGCTATCTAGACAGGTTATTTTTCTTCACCAGATTGTGATCGCATGGTGGTGTGTTGTGTAATGGGTGTAGATGGTTTCAGTTGAAACTGGTTATTTTTTAGCACTGGTCAAAAGGTTAATCTGCAAATGCTTCTTATATATACAATGTTGGAAAAATAAATATAAAATTATTAATTCTTTAGTTACGATTATAATAGCAATCTAAGTCCTTTGAAAAAGACGATGTAGGAGGTTGGATTCATTCAAGTAGATGTGGGTTGGTTTGACATACTTCTTGTTTGTTCTGTAAAATCTTTGACCTAAGGTTATTGATTTGACCTGCTTGGGATATAATTCACAATGCAAATTGATCAATTTTTAAGTTAATGGGGGTGGGATTGGCCACCTATAGTTGTGTTATTATTTGCTTGTAACTTGCCCTGTTAACTCCAGTAATTTTATCAACTGGCAGATCTCTGAACTTGGTATTTATCCTGCTGTCGATCCTCTTGATTCCACTTCTCGTATGCTCTCACCTCATATTTTGGGAGAAGACCATTACAATACAGCTCGTGGTGTGCAAAAAGTTCTTCAAAACTATAAGAATCTTCAAGATATTATTGCTATTCTTGGAATGGATGAGCTTAGTGAAGATGACAAGTTGACTGTTGCTCGTGCTCGCAAAATTCAAAGGTTTTTGAGCCAGCCCTTCCATGTTGCTGAAGTCTTCACTGGTGCCCCTGGTAAATATGTGGAACTCAAGGAGAGCATTGGCAGTTTCCAGGTCAGTTTACATTTATTGACTTAATTACTTCAACCGTCATCCAAATTTGCAATCCCTTGGGCTCCTTGAATTACTTTCACAGAAGGCACTAGTTGGGCTAGATTTTAAGAGACACTTCCGGTTTTGGTTAGCATAAAGCTAGTGACTTCTATTCCGTTTATAATGGGAGTGGTGACCCCATTATAAGAAGCTAAACCAACTGACTAGGCTACATACCCTCAATAAATTGGATTGACACGGAAAAGTACTAATACGAAATTCTGGATTAATCCAATATAACTGAGGGGAGGTGAGCGGAGTGAGGAAAGCACTCGTAAGACTAGAGAGATGTCCATGGAAGCATGTTCAATGATGATTACAGAAACCACAGTTTTTCAATGAGTGAATGTTTTGTATACGATGACGCTTTAGGTGGTTTTACACGTTAAAGTTACAGTTAATAATAATTTTCAACATGTTTCTATGTGCCTTTTTGTTAGCATACATTATAAGCGAATTGGTTGAATTTGCCACACCTCTAGTTAAAAAAAACTATAGGTTCGAATTCGAGTGTACTTTAGGTAAGAAAATGTCAATTAAAAGGAGTTTGTTGCTGCTAATCGGGTCAAAACTGTGTTTAATTTTGCAGGGAGTGTTGGATGGGAAGTATGATGACTTACCAGAACAGTCTTTTTACATGGTTGGAGGAATCGATGAAGTTATTGCCAAAGCCGAGAAGATTGCCAAGGAGTCTGCTTCATAGATGTTATCCAGTATTCATTAATTCTCACCCTCTGATAGTTGCGAAAAGAAATAAATAATTTCATTGATATGGTGCTGAATGCACCAGGAGTTCTTTTTCAGAAAACTGACTTTTCCTAGGGATTTATTTTGTGGATCCCTGTTTTCTTGAGTTTTATTGTTATGGAATGGAGACGAAGCAAAAAATCCCTCCTTCGGCTTTTATTGTCATATAATAATATATATATATATATAGAGAGAGAGAGAGAGGGACTGGTGTTGCAATTTGTATATTTGCTCTCTTTTAAGTTGTTTACGTTCTTGTGTCACTTTGGAAAGAAACGTCAAATGAAAGGTAAGCGAACTGGAACAATGATCATGACGATCGTCTTAATGTGAATCTGCTGCATTCACGAGTGACTTCGATAGCTAAATCTTTGCATTCCAATAGTGTTTAACCAAACGTCTCCTTGTTGGTTCAAAGCTTTTGCAATTCGAAGCAACCGACTCCAGATCTTACCTGGAAAAGATTGTTACATGAGTTTTAACACAAGGTCTCTCTGATAAGCTATCGCACTCGATGAAATATCTACTATGTTTATCAACCATGATAAATCAAATATCTCAATATTTGGGATATCAGACCCACAATTCCATAGTGACGTTAAGTTTATGCAAGCAGTCCTTCAAACTACCATTTTCCAAATTGCAGACCTAAATCACTAACCCAACAACCTTGTGAAACCAACTGACGAGTGTTACTTGATTCTCCGGTTATGCTTTAAGGTTTTTTTTTTAACGGCTAAGCATATATTCTTTTCAAACTTAAACCTAATTTTATATAATTTTGTCTACTATTGAGACTTGAAACCATAGCCTTGTGGTATATCAAGATTACGATGAGATATAAGCCCTTTGATAACATAGCTTTAAGCGTTAGTCTTTTACTATTCAAGTATTCCAAATTCCATAGTCGGGAAAACCTCCGTAAGCAAGCTGGTGCATGCATGCAACTTTCAAGAACCACTTGGAAACTTGAGAGAACGATCTTCGATCATGTGGTATGTGGGCATCATCTCTTTTCCCCTCACATGAAATGGATTTCTTGTTTTCTATTTTATCCCTCAACAATGTCAATAGATATCAATTATAAAGTTTTTGTTTCTATTTTTTAAATAAAACATTTAATTTCATATATTATTTATCTTTTTATTATAACTTTTAACATATAATTCGGTGTAAATATAAATATACGTATTTATGATTGTCTTATTATTATCTATATTTCAATATAATTTTTTTGTTATTATCTAAAAATGTATTTTCCGGTATTATAACTTCAAAGTTTAAATTTTTATGTTTTTCAGAAAAATTTAGAAATATTCTACGAGAATTCTCTCCTTTTTTATTTGTTAAAATCTTGATTCAGTTGTAACCTGTAAAGATTAAATCTACTAAATGATTACGTGTTACAATCATAAATGATTATATTTTTCTCCCTTTATTTTAAATATTCATGGGTGAATATAATTTTTATACTTTGACCGTCCTAAACCCGACGGCCAACGCAACAAGTGGGTAGAACACAACTCGTTGTTATAAACATCTTTTGTCTGTTATTATTTTTATTTTATTTTATATTATTTGTGATAACAAAGCCCTTAATCCGTCATGTCTAATGATAAGCATCGATTCAAGTATTTATTCCACATACTTCTAAAAGCCGACCCATATTTTACATGGATTCAAAGCAGATTCCATCCTCCGGCAGCCCATTCCAAGAACCGGATATGGGGGACATGGGGTTCGTGGTTAGCAATTCCCGACAAAATATCAGAACCTTGCTAGTTGCTAGTAATGTTTCAAATTACTGCTCAATCGGTGATACTCTCAAGAAAAATCTCAGGTGCATTTTTAATAATTCCAGGGTTTTACGCACAATCTATGTTATCCAAGATTCTCAAAATACCAGAACCTTAATACGGTTGCTGTATGCCTAAGAAATGTTAAGAATGTCGTCGAGCAATTCAGCTCTATTTTGCCCTTTTAGATTCTCACTAGACACCACTCACCACCGCTGCTTGCACTCGATGATGGTAAAAGTTTTTTTTTATCAAGATCGACAAGTTTTAAGTGCCAATTCGATTTTTATTTTTGAATTTTGATATGTGGGTTCCTTTTTCAGAGTTATAGTGTTCATTGATTTCTACAAATACCCGACGAAACATGTTATATTCATTTCATAGTTTCCTTCTATGGTTCTGTTAGATTCACTATCGCAGATTTTTTATATTATAATTTAACTGTAGTAGTAGTTTCTCTAAAAAAAAAATCTTAGCTTGATGATCATATGTACGTACACACACTTGTCATGAATAGTGCTTTCCCACTTCCATAGAAATTGGAACAATGTTTATTTTGGGATGTCCTATGCTATTTGTGATTCTGTTTCTTTTAATTGGAAAAACTTTTTTATTTTTTTAATGTATTTGTAGTTCAGATACATCATACAAACTACTTGTTTTTCTAAAGGACAACAAAATATACACAGGTTACAACATAAAGAGTTGCGAGGCAATGTAATGTTAACTCCTCAAAGTCATTCGATACCTATGCTTGTTTGAACTCTATTAGTAGCTTTCCATGCCTGAAAACATTCAAAATCAAGATAGTTACTTAGCATCTACCACATAAGCTTCAATAATCAGGAGGGACTTAAACAAAGTTAATGTACCTCATCTGTCCAATTAGTGGACAAATTTATAGTAACGAGTGCTATAACTTGTACAGAAAGTGCGCATATGATGCCCATCCATAGCCCCTGAAACACAATGTTAAAATTTTAGATCCGTATTTAACATGTACACAAGACCTTGATTCCAAATCAACAATCTGTAACTTTTTTCATAAGGATATCCTTTTTTGTGTTATTTTCTTAAATATTAAAATCTGTCAACCACTTGAACTATTGATTATTTTAGTATTACAACTTCAAACAACAATAACACATTCAAACACTATCTCCTACAACCTGTTTTATTACGGTTAACTATATGATTTTGGATTATTCAAAATCACGTAATCACTTTTGAAATGGAACCAAGTAATCCGAATTCACACCCAAAACTCGTGTGGGACTGGAAGTTAAAACATAAGGTAGCAGATCTTACCATGCCTCCAACATGAAGGATAAAAGCAAAGAGCAATGCACTAGGAATTCCCACTACGTAGTAAGCTCCAAGATTGATAACTGCACAAACATTTTGCCACCCACATCCTCTAGCAGCACCTAAGTTTCAATAAACCAGAAAAGTTGAACATACAAAATAAAGAACTACCAAGAGAAGCTAGAGTTTAGATTGGGTTTAGTTTTGGTGATTTGGAAAGTTGTTGCTTATAATTGGTACCGGAAAGAACACACTGAAATCCATCTAAGAAGTCTGATAATGCAAGCAATGGCATCATCTTTGCAACGTATCTAATAACTTCTTCATCATTGCTATATAACTTTCCCCAAACATGGCGTACCAAAATAGTAACACTGCCAACTAATATTCCTTCCAAAATTGCTATTATAACCACAACAAAAATAGCCAAACGAGCAGCTTTAGGTCTTGCAGCCCCTAATTCATTTGAAACTCTTGTACTGCAATGGATAATCAAGTGTTATTGAAACATACATATATTAAGAACCTTACATTGTACTGACCTTATTGCTCCACCAAGACCAACAGAGATCATATAGACCATCCAACATGTGTTAAGGCTGCCAAAATGAAAACAACCAAACATATACTTGACATGGATCTTAATGCAAATGAATTTTTAATGTGGAAATAGAACATGAAGATGATAATATTTAACCTGATTGATAGTACAGATGTCTCTAATTTTGGTTTTGGGAGAAGACCAGATAGCAGAACAACCATATCAAATGACCAATATTCAAAGCTGCAGCACATGATTGTCAATGTTCTTTAAAAAACCCTGGAATATACACCTAAAAGGTGCCTACAAAAGTTCGAGATTTGAAATCAGGATCTTGATGTTATCTTGAACAAGTTCCTTAACTACTGGAGCAAGATAAGCTAGATCACGTGATTATGAAAATTAGATGTGCAAGTTGTATTGTAAACTCCTATAAATTGCATGGTTATCCTCTCAAATATAAGTTGGATAATGGGTCAAAACAGGTTATGGAGAAACACAAGTTTTAGTACCGTGGAAACGGATCAGGTCAAGTCCGGTTGACTGCACAACTACTTTTTGTATTATAAAAAATCTTTGAAAAATGATTTAGGAGGTTGTGTGCATCAGGAACAAACTTTAGGAAACTTTCAACCTGCTTTCGACCCGTTCCCCTTCTGGCTAAATTCTTTGATTTGACCCGTTGGTGAATCACCACACACACACACCCCAAATCGATCCATGTATACGTTAGTGGGTTGAACATCTGTAGTTATCACATCAATTCTTAAATGAATCCCAAATTCTCTAAAAGGAGTTTTTTCCTGGGTGCTGAGGAAATAAACATACCAAATCATAATAGCAGAAGGGATGGCAAGTTTGAGGAAACTAAGAACATCATGCAGGGCTTCTTTTGAAAAACCAGTCCAAGTGAGTGTGCAAGCAGGAGAGAACTTCACATACATTCCCAACACAATCACATTCACCCAATTTGATATGGTATTAGCCAATGCAGCCCCCTTGATTTCAAGTCCTAATTTAAATACAAGGACCCAACACAAAATTATATGGAACAAAGCTGTAAACCCAGAACTAATCATCATAGGAACTACAATATTTTGTGTCTGAAGAAATCTAGTTAGACATTGAAGGAGACCGTATGCAAATAAACTTGGAATCATCCAACGAATAAAAGTTCCTGCTCCGATTGATATTTCTTGATCTTGACCAAGAGCTATGAAGATTTTGCTAGTGTAAAACCAAATAATTGCTAGGGGGATGCTTAGGACTGTTAGAGTGAGCATTGCCCGCTGCATTTGTATTCCAAGTATGTGGTACTGTTTAGCTCCATAGGCTTGTCCACATAGTGTCTCTAATGCACTTCCCATTCCTAACTATCAGAAAAGAAAAAAAAAACACTGAATATAAATTATGATTTTTCCAAGATATGATATCCAGATTTCGGCTCCCTCATCATCATGTTCGTGTCGCCATAACCAAATCAAGTTTCAACATATCATGCTTAGTATTTAATCCAAAAAATTAAAATATGATTTTTAAAAAGTAAATTCAAACAACCCCTTAACAAGATTAACTTAATGTACATATATGGTGGTTTTCAAGATGTTTTCTGTTTTCTACAAACGATTCAATGTAACTTCTGGTACTTACTACCAAAGGGCTTGTAGCCTAGCGGTACCAAGGTATTTGAAAGGTGTTCTCCATGGTCATGGGTTCTAATCCAAGTGTGGACAAATATGTGTAGTTTAGAAATATGTTTAGTGTGTGCGAGTGTTCTGCTGTTTAAAAAAGAATCTGGTGTTTACTACTTAGTGTCCTGAATTGGATTAATTTTCATAATTGCTTAAATGAGAACTAAGCAAATGTGCAAGCAGTTCATTTGAATATATCAGTTATACTTGTTTGTTTAAGTCCCTCCTCTAATTATTGACACATGAAAGCAAATTAGTAGATTTAATTTTCAATTTAATCATTTTTAAAACCAACGTTTAGTCCAAAACCAAACTGCCAATTAATTCCACACTCACACTTGATCTATATTTCAGATGCCCAAAAATAAATACTTGTGCTAACACTATGTAACTCGGACCTTACATTCCTCTGCTAACAAAGTCAAACAAGCTAATCAGTAGCCTGCCTAACGAGGGCTTCAACCGAGGAACAAACATATCTAGTTTTGGTATGAAAGAAAGGAAATGAAGACTGACCAACACGCTGAAACCAGTGAATGAAGCAAAAGAGGTGGCCATGGAAGCACTGGAGAGAGGAAGTTCTCCAAGATGGCCCACAAACATGATTGATATCATTTCCAGACAGTACTGCAACAAACTTACTGCTATCAATGGCCCTGCTAATCCTATCTGCTTCTTCATTTCTTCAACTATTTGTCTTCTTAAACTATCATCCTCATCTTCTTCAGGTAAGTTTTCTTCATATTGCCTTTGTATTAGTGGATCTTGAACACCTTTTGCTTGTTGTTCTTCTTCTTTCATTATATGCTTATCTAATTATGTGTCTGTGCGTGTGTTTTCTTTTTCTTTATTGAATTTCTGGGAGGAGCATTTCTTGCACCAAAGACATGCTATTCTAATGATCTTTCTATGGGCAAATCATTAATTTAATATATAGTTACGATTAATGTTAGGAAAATGATATGTTACATTAATAACATATTTGGACTGCACATGCATGTGGTTCCCACACCTTTCGTTTTGTTTCTCCACCATTCTGTGTTCTAGAATAACATAATCTTTGTATATAATTATGGTTTTCATATATAGACAAGAGCTATGTTTATATGACTAGAAAATTGGGAATGTGGTTCCCCACTTTGTTGTTTTGTTTCTCTACCATTTATAATTTATTTCGAAATTACTACTACAACAACAATACCCAAACCCGCTGGAACGGGGTATGTGTTAACCTGGTGAAGAATCTTGCTTGTACACAAAAGCAAACAAACTGAATAGGGAAAATAGAACACAGCACACACACTTTCACAAAGTTGTGTATTTTGTATTAACTTGAAAAAGATAATGAATACTACTGCCATAAAGGCTTACACGAAAACAGAAACATGAAAATGGAAAACTACCCACTGCTAGAAATGCATGGCAACCGATTAAACTAATAAAATAAATAAATAAAGCATAGTAAATCAAAGTTGAAAACTTGTGGGCCAGGTGCACACCATGAGTGCATGCAAGTGTTGTACTTCAATGCATATACAGTACTTCAATAGTATGGGAGAAGTAGGATGTAGAATGTCATACCTCTACCCAAAGGTAAAGAGATTGTTTCCGCAAAAGACCTCCAGCAAAGAAAGAGACTGCCAAGGCCGGCCCTATTGGGAGGGAGTGACCTGGGCTTCGGCCCAGGGCATCAGAAGGCAAGGGGGCAGCAGAAGTCTTCAGCCCATGGTAACCTACCGTCGTTCAAAAAAACCTCAATATCAAGAGTCAAGCAAGGCGTGTAGGGTAGAAAACGGAATTGATTTCTGCGCGTAGGGCATAATTGCAGAAGCAACAAGGTTTAATGATGAAGATGTTAGGTGTTTATATGGTCTTCATAGTCACTACAGATGGATGTGGATATAGTTTATCGATATAGCTCTGTCAAGACCTAGATTAATATATGGCGTTCCAATTTGTGATTTGTTGTTTTTGCACTTTTTTGCTTGCAAGTAGTATTGCAGTAGATGATAAAGTAATATGATTGCTTCACTTTTATTGTTGCAAGTATATAGCAGTGAGCCAGTGATGGGCTAAGTAATATGTCTGCTGCTTCATATTTTTTGCTTTATCAATGGAAGTAGATGATAAGCTGTTATTTAGTAATCTTTAATTGTTGGTTTTTAGGTACTAAATTTGATTCAAGCCCTAGCCCAAACTAATTAGTGAGATAAAAAATTGAAGTCTTTGATAAAGCTTTTTGTTGGTTAAGTGAATTTTGTATATATTCTTGTAAATTTAAGTTAGTTCAGGTAAGATTTTTGTTATTCACTCTGATGTATCTAAAGTACACAAGAAGTAGATTTATAAATGAGGAGATAACTATCTACCTATGTAATTCCCTTCTGTTTGATTTCTATTGAACCCCCTAAACAATAGTTTGGTAGTTGATTGTTTTAGTGAGGAGATAATGGTTGGTTGCTAATGCTTACGACATTCTTATTTCCGTTCCACTAGCTTAAGGTAAGGAATTTGACAAGGAAGATCATAATCCAGTAACCTATGTTTGATAGATAATTGTCGTGTATAGTATAGGTAGTTATGTTATTTTATTAACTTTTAGAGTTAATTACAAAAATGGTCCCTGTGATTGTTACTGATTTTCACTTTTGGTCCTTTAACTTCAAAAATTACGAAAATAGTCACTGTGGTTGTCACTTTGTTTCACTTTTGGTCCTTTATACTAACTTCAGTTATCTTTGACCGTTAGTCAAAGGGTAATTTTGTCATTTTATCTCCTATCCTTATTACCAAACAAGTTAAGCGTATTAAAACCGTTTCCAAACACACTTATTAAAACTATTTTCTTCTATACTCATTTCCAAACATAAACTTTCTATTTCCCTTTTACTACCCCCCCCCCCACACACACACTCACTCTCTCTCTCTCTCTCACTAGCTCATATCTCCCCTTTTGAATATGAACCCACCTCACTCACCACTCCTCTCCACCACATATGGGTCACAACCACCGATGTTATCTCTCCAGCCGCCGCCGCTATCTCCGGCGAGCACGTTATCTACACCTCCACAGCCGACACCGACGTTATTTCTCCCTTGTCTCTCTCTCTCTCTCACACTTTTCTGCCAACATCCGGCTAGATGCATACAGATCTGAACCACCATGACCTTTGCCGCCACCGACGTTATCTCTCCGGCTGTCGCCGCCGTCGCCAACACCACCACCAAAAGCTCTCTCTTCCTCTCACCATAAGACCACCAACAATCACCGCATTGCCATTACTGAATGACCGCCTCTAGATCTGAAGCACCACGACCATTGCTCGCAAATCTTGACTTCCGCCACCGCCTCGTCATTAAGTTCAGATCTGTTTCGAAGCAATATCGAGAAGACCACCATCACTTATGTTTCTGATTCTTTTTTAATTTGAACAACTTCAGATCTTTGGATGTAAATCACCCTCTTGGTGAGTTCTGAATTAAAATTTTTATTCTACAATTATTCTTGGTTATGTCATTTATCTTATTTTTTTATTGGGGTTTGCATCTTGTTCTTATTAGGTTTCTTTGTGTGTTTACGTTTATGATATACATAGAGAGAATGAAGATTAATGGTTTAATATCTTAATTTGGTGTAAATAATACTAAATTGTGTAGTTTATTTTACATTTATGATCTAGGGTCTTATTTTTTATTTTCATCTTTGTGTTGTGTTCTTGGAGATTTAAAAGTGAAATTGTTATGTATTCTTATAGATCTAAAAACTCTGTATTTGTGTGTGTTTGGGTTTCATTTTCATCTTTAGGGTATTTTGCTCAAATTTTTTATTTTCATCTTTTATCAAGAACAGATATATACAAGGTTATTTGGAAAGTTAATTGATTTATTATTAAGGTAATAAACAACGTAATTAACAGGTTAATTTATAAATAATCTGCATTTATTTGTTTATTGTATTAACCATTAAAAATAATTAAAGTAATTAACAAGTTAACTTAATTTTGTTTGAATATAATAAAAGAAAGTAAAATAATAATAAAAGGAAAAGAGAAAAGGTAAAAGAATGTTTGGTAACATGAATAAAATGTCAAAAAGACAAAATTACCCTTTGACTAACGGTCAAAGATAACTAAAGTTAGTCTAAAGGACCAAAAGTGAAATAAAGTGACAACCACAATGACTATTTTCGTAATTTTTAAAGTTAAAGAACCAAAAGTGAAAATCAGTGACAATCACAGGGACCATTTTTGTAATTAACTCTAACTTTTATCAAAATCTTTATTGTTGATTGTCCATTATGTTATAGGTGATCGAAGTTCAAATATGGACTAGTGATCAAGAAGAAGATGACTCCACGGTGGTGTTTGTGGCTCGTACGAAGGCTTTTGACGGTGTTTTGACATTCTGTACCGTAAAAATACCAAATAGACACCTTTCTTTTACTTTTTAATAGTAAGAGGTGCATTTTTATAAAGTTTCGCCCCGGACATCATAAAATTCAAGACCGGCCTTGGAGACTGCATCCTTCAAAAAGTTTTTTTTAACTTTTATTATTATAAATTTTTTATCATTATTAAATTTACTTATCTTTAGTATGCATACAATAGTTATTAATTTATTTTAAATTATATATATAAACATATACTTGGTGTCTTAGTTGTCACACTGTTGTTAAACCACTAAGTTAAGCCAATAAGAAAAGATATAAGATGTATTCTATTAACTTTTGAACACATCCTAAGGAATTATGGATTTTAATTTAACAAACAATGCATGAACTTATATATATATACTAGCATGATACCGGTGTAATGCGGCGTCTGCAAATAATTCGTTGTCGATAACATATTTGTTTTCGATAACGTAAGGGTATGATATTCACACACACTACGGTGACATTAAAAAATTTTCTTTTAATATGTCCATTTTCTTTCTCCTTTCTCCTTTTTTTCATTTTTATTTTTCTTTTATTTGTCAAATCTTTTGTTAATATTTGAAGCAACTATGGTGACATTGTATGACTTTCATTTGTAACATGTTTATTTTCTTTCTCCTTTTTTCGTTTTCATTTCTCTTTTATGTATTAACTATTTTATTAAACTTTACAGTAACTTTTGGAAAACAATAAAAATCAGAAAAACTAGTTTCTATTCATAGTGATCACGATACAAATGGATGGATTAATGGTTGGTATTGTTTTAGGATAAGAGAATTATGTAATTCATTTAAGAATTAACACACTTTTATAAACTCGTAATATTTGTAGAGTATGACTTGATTCTGTAATTGATAGTTTATTTGATAGAAACCATTTTCAAAAATTTCCTATACATACGAATGGAAATTTTTTGGTAGGAAATCAATATGTAAAGTCATGGTATTTTATCATTTATATGTCGATTTGCAATCTATGGTATTTTAATTTTATGATTTTGAAGTCAAACCATATATAAGATATTGATTACGTTTTAGTTTTCAAATTAATTTGCACTCTAATTATGGCTTTACTGCCAAAGATATTTTGTGATGTTGTGGGGGTACTAAAGTAATTTTAACTTACTTAAAAATTAAAAGATTAAAATGTGTAAATGCTTTATAGATAGTATAGATATATAGGGTAGGGTTCATTTGAGAACTATTATTAGTGTGAGAACCACGAGAACCAATCTAAGTCGTTCAAAGGGTAGGTGGAATTCATGGATGAAGAGCGTGGGGGATTGGGGTGGCTAGGTGCATGTAAGAAATTTATGGGTAGACAATCCAATTGAAGGAGGGAGAATTGAACGGCTAAGACTGGTTCCTCACGGTTGTCGCAATATAAATGGTTCTCAAATGAACCTTTCAATATATATATATATATATATATATATATATATATAATTTATATTTGTGTGTGTAATAAATAAGTACTTATTTGTCGATAAATAAAAGAAAATAGTCAAAATACTATGTTATACATCAATTAATATTTTGGTATGACGAATTATGCATAAAAGATTACTCACAAGGCTGAATTGAACAAAGAGAGCTATGCAATGCATTAATGATTTATGTCCTCTATGTGAAAACAACTTGGAAGAGAAAGAACATCTTTTTAGAACCTGTTATGTATCATCTTCATTGTTGAAGCACATATGTTCCTCGTGGTTTACAAGTAGCGATGATATATCGGATTTTGAAAATCTTCTACAATGGGCCGATGTCCTAAAATTCAAGGGAATGAAGAAAGATATGTTCATGGGTGTGTTATACTTCTATTTTTGGATAATTTGAAAATACAGGAATGAAAAGGTGTTCAAAGGTGGAGTTGCAAATTCTTATTTTATTCTTCTCAGCCAACTTATTAACTTATTATATTTTTGATTGAAACATAGAAGAGGTAGTAAACTAGCCAATTTAACATGGTTAAATTGGGTTTGTAATCCTAATAGTTGTTCTTGTTAATTTCGTCTTCTTTTGTACAAACTTTTGCTAGCATCTTGCTAGTTTTATATAAATTTACCTTTTGCGGTCCAAAAAAAAATACATCAGTTTATAAAATATTATTAATCTGATTAATTTTCTATACATTATTAGTTTTCCTGTTTCCAACCCTATAATTTTACGGAAAATGACAGAACTCTTTTTTTTGGAACAGCTTCGCCTCAACGGTAATGACACTCCCTCAGCTACTCCTAGAAAGAAATCCTCCAGAGAAACTCGAACCAATACCTCTCTTTCATAGAGAAAACTCCCTACAAGTCCCTTTTGGTCGAGTGAAATTACAAAAACATACATTACTCATTAGTCATTACCCCCAGCCCGGCCAGGCCAGGCCAGGCGCTCTTAAAAGGATCCTCCTATCTTCTTCTATTAAGTTCAGTTCTAACAAACTCCAACGATCACCCCGTCCTTCAACTTCCTCTCTTTCCTTTCCTTTGGAGATGGCGAAGGCGAGTGACGCCATGGAAGAAGGATTACTCCTTACATCTGAAGATAACCGATTAACATGGCTCCTTTTGGCGGAAGAGATGAAGAAATTAGGAATCGTTGCAGGCCCCATGGTGGCGGTGACTCTGTCTCAGTACTTGTTGCAGGTTATCTCCGTCATGATGGTCGGTCATCTCGGCGAACTTCCTCTTTCTAGCACCGCCATTGCCATCTCCCTCTCCAGCGTCACCGGTTTCAGCCTAATCGTCAGTCCTCTCTCTCTCTCTCTGTGCACACATTTGTTCCATGTGTTGATTGCGTATACGTTTATAATTTTTTTCCCTATAACCATTTATTGCTAGGAATTCAAGGTAATTTTTGGTTCAAATGTTGATTTTGAGCTCTGTGCCTGTGTATGTTGTAATTAACATGCTAATTGCTGGTTAGAAAAGTGGACGCTATATTGCTATTTGATACTCCCTCCAGTTTGTTACAACTTCGGTTTACTGTCCATTCTTTTAGGATTTTGAAGTTTTCAGTAATCTAAGAACTAGAAGTGTAACAAACTGCATAAAGATTGAACAGAACCGTGTGGTTCATTTGAATTTTAGAACATTCTCTTTAAATTCCTTCCAAATTATATATAAAGATGGAGAAACCTAGGAAATAACAATTTTTTTAAAGCTATGAACTTTTAGGACCTAATTTAAAAAATCTTTATGCAGCGTATGCTGAAATAGTTGTTATAATATCAAATATTATAAATATATGTTTTGCTAGTTCATAAGTTTGAGTTCCAATATTGGTGCTTCAGATAGACTCAAGGTGGAACACCCAAACATGTCTTATAATTTATAGATGATAATGTTGGTATTGGGCAAGCCTTCCATGTCAATGCTCTCTTGAAAGGGAAAGCATAAATTTTGCTTATTAATATCATGAGATGAGTGGAGTTAAACGATTTGGCCCTTTCCAAATGCTATGTGACGCAGATCTACTCTCATTATGAATTGGATTGCGGGAAACCCGTCAAGTTATTTTCTGCAATAAATATTCAACACCTTGGGAAGAAAGTTAAATAGTCTTCTCTTAGATCAGTAAAGTATGTTGTAATATGAGTGGAAGTAGTCAAGTTTGGATTGATCAGTTACTTTTGACAAATTTTGTCTCTATGTTTCTTGGAAGTTGGAATGCATTTCTTTGTCTGTCGTGATCCTCTTGTCCTTATTCCCAATTTTATGTGTGTATATATATATATATATATATATATATATATATATGTATATATATATATATAGTAAGAAGTTTATTTAAAAACCGTTTTTATTGCGAGAATCGATCTTAGCCGTCCAATTCTTCCTCTTTCAATTGGATTGTCTACCCATGAATTCCTTACATGCACCCTGTCACACTCAATCCCCTCACGCTCTTCATCCATGAATTCCATTATCCAAAATCAACGGCTAAGATTGGTTATCACAATTTTCGCAATAAAAACGGTTCTCAAATAAACCTTCCCCTATATATATATATATATATATATATATATATATAAAAGGTTAGGTTATACATAGAACTTTGCTTATTTATAAAACCTAAAGAACAAACCTGGTGATGACACGTGACATCAAGAGTAAGGACAAAACTGAAAAAAGAATTACAAATTAATATCCATGTCCCTCTCTCTTATTCAACTTCCAAACTTCCATTTTTTTAAATAAAATCCTACTGAACATCCAAATTATAATAATATATTCATGTTTAAGAATTTTAGCAAAAATATATACCATCAGATTCAGTTTTTTATTCTCTTTAATTCAAAACCAATGAAATGTTTTCTAATTTTTTTTTACGAAAATGCAAATGCTGCCGAAAATGAAAAAAGAACAGATAACAAAAATGCAAATTGTTTGACGAAAATACAAAATGCAACCGACATAAAAGAAGATAACAAAAATGCAAATAACCGAAAATGCAAAAAATATTAAGTCATTAACATGCAAATAACCCAATGATTTACATTTTGGTTCTCATTTTGCATTTTCGGGAGGTGAAGCCATAAATAGGATCAAAACAGAATTTCATATTTGCCCTCAATTATGCAGTTACCTAATATAATTTTCATAAAATTTACAAAATTGTCACCTTCAAATCTTAACCATTAATTTAGATGGTCCATATTTGTTCTTTAGGTTCTATGATTAAGACTAGGTTCTATATTGATTATATATATATATATATATATATATATATATATATATATTGTGGGAGGGTTCTATTGCGAGTAACGCAAGAACCAATCTTGTCACTTGATTATAATAAATCAATGACCAATAAAAATGACGGCTCATTAATAATGCATTAATGAGGGGTATTTTAGAAAAATCAAGACTCGTTCTTTAATGACGGCTCACCCGGACGCAATTCACGGTTGGGAAAATATATAAAAGACTAAAATACCCCTATTAATGAGTATTAATTATGGTTATAAATAATACTCGCAATAAAAATGATTGTCAAATTATCTTTTATGTATAGTCAACAAAGCCAGAAGGCCTGGAACACAGATTAAAATTTCCGGATTACTGGACCCCATTCACAGTATATGAGTCATTGTCTACTTAAAAAATTTACTGCCATTTATACAACTTTTGGGTACTAGTATAAGAGTATGTTGGTGTGCGATGCCCAATGAGAAGTGATGGCCCACAATAACATTTTCTAACATTATCAAATCTTAATTAAGAAAGGAACATTTACAAATTAAAACCAGAATTTAGCCCCAAGTTGTCTGTTTTCTTTTGAAGTTAAACGGCCATAGTGCAGCTTGATCTAGCGGTGGGGCGTCCTTTGGTTAATCCTGAGATCATGTTTCTAAAAAAGCAAACACTCCCTTTCGCATTGGTTCGTGAATTACCTATGGTATGTTAAATGAGTGTGCAACAAATGTTTCATGTTTCAGGTTTAGATTTCTGCGTATTTTAAGATAATAATAAAAACAAGTAAATATTGACTAGCTTAAAGGTCGAAGTTATTTTATTGTTCCTTGTGTAAAAATGACACTTTTTTATTTTGACAGTTGGGCATGTCTAGTGCACTGGAAACTTTATGTGGACAGGCGTATGGAGCTCACCAATACAAAAAAGTTGGAACCCAGACTTACACTGCTATTTTCTCTCTTTTAATTGTTTGCATTCCTCTTGCTATCCTTTGGACATATACTGGATCATTACTAATTCTTATTGGCCAAAGCCCTTCAATTTCACATGAAGCTGGGAAATTCATCACTTGGCTTATTCCTGCACTCTTTGCTTATGCAATTCTTCAACCACTTGTTCGATATTTCCAAATGCAAAGCATGTTGTTGCCTATGCTTGTTAGCTCAACAGTTGCTCTATGCCTACACATTCCTCTTTGCTGGGCTCTTGTGTATAAAACTGGATTTGGGAACATCGGTGGAGCAATATCTATGGGTGTTGCTATGTGGTCAAATGTTATTTTCCTCTTATTTTACATGATGTACTCCCCCTCTTGTGCAAAAACCCGATCTCCAGTTTCACTCGAAGCGCTTCGTGGGATGAAACAATTCTTCAGCTTTGCAATCCCGTCAGCCGTCATGATATGGTAGTCTTGTACTCTTATCTCTCCTGACCACCTTGTTCAAGAATTTGTTAGTTGATGTTGAATATTTTTCTGAATTTCTAACAATATTCATGCATTCTAATATTTTCAGCCTTGAATGGTGGTCATATGAGTTTCTGATTTTGCTTTCTGGGCTTCTGCCAAATCCTGAGCTAGAAACGTCAGTTCTTTCTGTGTGGTATGGTATCTACAACATGTGATATTCACTTGATATTTAGCATCTATTCCGTTTATCATTCTCCGTATTCATTGTTTACAGACAAAATAATAATGATATTTATTTGTGCGTTTCTACAACAGTCTCAATACTATTGCTACACTTTATGCTATACCATATGGATTTGCTGCTGGTGTTAGGTTTGTCCAAAATCTCAAGATGGTATTCCCTAATGTTATCCTGCATATATCTATAATTGTGCATGCAGACTAATATGCTTATGGTGGTGGTGTGGTGGTATGTGTTTGTTTCTTCAGCACAAGAGTCTCAAATGAACTTGGAGCAGGGAACCCAAAAGGCGCTCGTATGGCAGTCATTGCTGTCATGATCCTTGCAGCTGTTGAGACAACCATAGTCAGCATGACTGTTTTCGTTACTAGACATGTTTTTGGTTACATTTTCACAAATGAAAAAGAAGTTGTTGGTTATGTAACAAAGATAGCCCCTCTTCTCTGTATAAACATCATAATGGATAGCCTACAAGGAACCCTTTCAGGTTATAAGAGCTCCCTTTCATCCTTATTGCATGTTTCTTTGTGTGTGTGTGTGTGTGTGTTTGTGTGTGTTTTACTACATAAGATCATGAGTTGGATAATTTGCTTCATCGGGTTTTAAATGTCGGTAGGCATAATAACCCTCCCTCTCTAAATTAGCACACAACCTAAACCGTGATAAAGGCTGTCACATCTACTACCCATCTTGCAAATATGAAAGTTCTTTTTGTTTATATGACAATATAGGTGTCGCAAGGGGTGTGGGATGGCAACATCTTGGGGCATATGCAAATCTTGCTGCATTTTATCTTGTTGGTATCCCAGTTGCTGCTTTATTAGGCTTCTGTACCTCGCTAAGAGGAGAGGGCTTGTGGATTGGAATACTAGTCGGTGCCACTTTACAAGTTATTCTACTTTCAATAGTTACAATACGTACCGATTATGAAAAACAGGTATGCCCATGCCCTATCTCAACCGGCTTTCTGTTTTCTTTTATATAACTTCGTCCTTCTAATACCAAAGGGCTTTGACCTAGCGGTATGTGGAGTTTAAGATGATCCCAAGGTTTTGGTTTCAAGTTCTGCAGTTGACAAGGAGTAAATTTAGAAGTAGGATCAGAGTGTGTGTGCGTTCAACTCTATAAAAAAAACAACCTTCTTCTAATGACAAAATAACATGGGAAGAAAGAAATGAAAAGAAAATAAAATGGCTAGTGTTGTTAATTTCAAGGATACTTGATCTCTTTGGCTCTTAACAAACTAATGGAAAACTTGTTATGGCTTGGGTTTGGTTGGTTAAAGCCAAAATGCCAAAATGGGTTGACTTCAATAGAAAATATCAATGTTTGATAATTAGTATTGTATCTCTATTATTATTTTAATAGTAATCAACCATCTTAAGATGACCTAGTAGTAAGATGTCTGGAAAGTCTCAGAAGAGATCCGGATTCAATCCTTTCTCGGTACAAACATCTTATATGGTTAGGGATCAGTATAGGAAACGGGCACAAAAATGGTTAGACCGTGTACATCAGAGCATAGCTCGATTTTCCGGAACCTGCAAAAGCGGAAAATGTATTTTAAAAAGAAAAAAATTAATAATAAAATAATAACATTTTCCAACAAGGAAGTTAAGGATTTTGTATATATTGAAATGAAATATATTGTTCGGTCAGTTTTGACTTGTTTCCATTTGACGTGTGATAATATATAATCTGCATTTTGGTGAGATTGTGGGTTTATGGTGCAGGCGATGAAGGCAAGGGAGAGATTATTTGAGGAAGAAGGTCCAACAGATCGAAGATAGATTAAACTAAAACTATTCCGATTCCTTCTACTAGTCTCTCTCTCTCTCTCTCTCTCTCTCTATATATATATATATATATATATATATATATATATATATAAACAAACCAGTGAACCACATTTCCATATGATATTAGTTTCGTCTCTAGACTCTCGATATATATTCATATGCAAGCAAAGTTCATCTGTGTGTATATATATATATATCTTACTCCTTTATAATACATTTACAACCTTAAAAATTCTTAATTTTAAATAACTTGAATGTACTAAAATACCTATTTTTAACCATTTCATTCTCTTTCCTGATTTACTTTAACTTTTAAAATACCCTTTTTTAATCATTTCATTCTCTCTCCTAATTTACTTTAAACTTTTTATCTATTTAAAATATCTCTCTAACACTAAAACACTCTTTCACACAAACACAATTATCCACCCACATCAACATAATTTTCAAAATCTTATTAACTTCTCCCTCCTTATTTCAAAAATATAAATTTTTTTCTTATTTTAATGTCTTAGAATTTATTTTTAAAATTAATAAAATAGTTGATACAAATAAAAAAATAAAAAACTAACATTGTATGATACTTTTTCATGACATTGAATTGTGCGAATAACATATTATTTCATTTTTAAAAGCAACATGATGTAAAATAAAAATTATTTGTCGTCGCAGTATTACGCGGGTACCTTGATATATATATATATATATATATATATATATATATATATATATAGAGAGAGAGAGAGAAAGTTTCATGCGAAAAGGGGTTTATTTGCGAAAAGTACGAGAAGTGTTTTGGGCCTTTAGATCATTTAATCAATGGCTATTAGGAACTATGACATTTTTGTAATTTAAAAACAATAAAATGGTATTTTTTTTAAACAAAAGAAGGACAAATAAGTAATTTAACATCATATTTCTTCTCTCTCCTCCTTCCCTCTCTCCTATGTTCCATTAAAAACCCCTTCCCTAGTTATTAACTCTAAAAACGTTTCCTATTTCTCTGCTCTTCCAATCGCCGCCGCTGCCATCTCCGGCCATCGTCGCCATCTCCGGCCGACGTCATCTGCAGCACCTTCTCTCCTGACTACTCATTTTAAAAACCCTAATATCTCTCTCCATACATTGCTAGACGCCGCCCACATTACTAAAAAAAATTGAGATCGCCGGATCATGGAGGAGGTCGGTAAAGGTCACCGGAGCCACCATTAGGTCACCATCGAGCCACGACCGGTCAATCGGACAACAACATCGTCAAGCGTCGTTGTCATAAAGCACCACCGCCATGAGCCACCATCACTGTCCACTAATCACCACCGTCGGTCCACCACCACGTGAGTAAAAGCCGCCGCTGATGATCAGATCTTACCTCTTCAAGAGTTGAAGTTGATTCAGCTAAACGCATTGTGGAGGAACCTGTAGAGATTTTGGAATCCAAAATCAAGAAGCTACGTAAAAAGATGATCAAGTTAGTACTCGTCAAATGGAAGCATAATCTGGGTCCTAACTTGACATGGGAGGCCGAGGATGAGATGAAAGCACGCTATCCACACTTGTTCATTGCTGAGCAGATTCCGAGGACGGAATCTTCTTAAGGGGGGTAGATTTGTAACATCCTCACAAAGGGCCTAGACGCACGCTTACGTGGTACGTGTATTCAATTAATAAATAGAATAAAATATATATATATTTGTAGATATAAAAAAAAATAACTAAAATAGTTATTTAAATGAATAAATAAAATATTGATTAAAAATATAAAAGGATAAGAGAAAATTTAATGATTTAGAACGAAGTTTCCAAAAATATCCCTGTTAGTTAAAACGGGTACTCGTGCGTTAAGTTGTACGTTGAAAAGGGGAACAAAATACCCACTTGTGGATAAATATTACCCACAAGTCAGATATTCTTTGTTACCCACGTTCAAACACAGACAACTCTTCCAAAGTTTCTTCTTACCTTGTTCTTGTGTTCTTGTTCAAGGGTTCAAGAGAGAATTCAAGAAAGAGAGCTACCAAGCTTCAATTTTGTTGCTGTAAATCGAGTTTGAATCAAGCTACAACCTGTTCTTGATCATCTTCTCCATCCATTTCATCTTTGTAAGTTTCATTTCTCCATGTTCTTCAAGAAACTAGGTTTTAATGGGTTTTTAAGGTCAAACCCAAATTTGACCATTGTGGTTTGATTTTGAAGCTTCTAATGCTTCCTATAACTCGTATAGATGCTAAAGAACACATAACATGGATTAGAATTGGTTGATTTGATCAAAACCAAGATTTGACCAAATTGGTCAAAATAGCCAAAACGGGTCAAACTGAAATTGACCATCAAGAACTGAAATTTTGTGTTTTAATTGTTCTTATGAAGTGTTAGGATTGATTAGAACACATATGGTTGATTAGAGGTGGTGTTTATGCATCTGTTTAAAATTGGCCTAAATGGGTCAAAATGGCCAAAATGAGTTGAATCTGTTTTTACACATCAAGGACTGATTTTTAAGGTTCTAATAAGTTCATATAACTTGTATGAATTGATTAGAACAATGGTTTTGAATTAAATTGATGGTTTTGCTTGAATTGGTAAAAATAGTGCTAAAATAGGCTTTAAATAGCCAAAAATTGGAAAATGCTACCAAACAGAGGTTTTAAATGAAATGGTCAGTTCCAATAGCTTCAATAAGTCATTTGGAGTGTGAATGATGCATTGGAAGTGTTGGAATTGATGTGTTTCAAGTTTTGGCCATATTGAACACATTCTTGCTATTTAAGACTCGAATTTTGTATGGATTGATTGGATAAGTGTTAAGGATGTTAGAAAGCACATACAAGTGCCAAATGATGTTATGGAACACTGAAAATTGGTTAGAGTTGAATTGGTATTGAAATGGGCCAAAATGGTACTGCTGTGTAGAAACAGCAGCTGTGCACTGCTGCACACGACGCGACGCGTCCAAGCAGTTTCTGCACACATTGTTGTTTTGTGTTGTTCTTTCGCGTAGAAGTGTTTTGGTCATGGATATAAGTTAGCAAACAAGTTAGGAACATTGTTAGGACATTACTCTTGATGTCTTGATGATTTCCTTGCATGTTTAAGTGTCTAAATGTGAATGATTTGATATATGTGCTAAAGGCAACTAAAGCAAGCCAAAGTTGTATAGTTACCTGTTAAGCTCAACTGGTGAGTAACAATTAACTCGAGTATGATATTAATAGTATTACAAATATGTTTTGTATGTTACAATCCATGAAATTGTAGATATGCATGTTTAGAGGTTTATGAACCTATTATGAGTACCAAGTGATATGTATGTATGTGAAAGACCTTGTAGGTCATAATTAAAATGTAAAAAGGCTTGTTTAGGTCACTTTTGTTATGTAAAAGGCCGGAGTAGGCCAATGTGT
Source organism: Dittrichia graveolens (assembly GCA_038502395.1). Classification (NCBI taxonomy): domain Eukaryota; kingdom Viridiplantae; phylum Streptophyta; class Magnoliopsida; order Asterales; family Asteraceae; genus Dittrichia; species Dittrichia graveolens. The sequence goes on from JARJIL010000002.1 coordinate 111,947,625, forward strand.
TTGTGATGAGGCCAGAGTAGGCCATTGTTTGAGTGTCGGTACTACATTGTAGAGATTGTGGTGCGGGATTCGATGATCACGAATCTTGGTTCTAGCTAAACCGCCGCCCTCAATACTAACTCGGGGCTCTCAGTTTTCCCACTGATCCCAAATGGGATATGATCCTGAAGAACGCAATGGTGGACCGCTACCCGTTTCTCCACCGGCGCGGAAGAAGTAACGGTTTCCCCAGTGAGGATCATTGAGCCAGGCTTACAACCCCGCAAGACGTGATGCCTGCTGACAACCGGAACTTCAATGTGTGTTAGGATAGACTTGAATGAAGTTATGTGATGCATGAAATATGTTATGATATTGTTAATGTACTGCTCCTGCTTTAATTGTTATTCACTAGCTATTTATAGCTAACCCTCTCATGTTCATTCCATATGCAGGTAAATGATTGAAAGTGAGTACGGGTGCCTGTTGGGGTGACATATTAGGTTCTTGGGGAACACTGTAATAAAGATAATGTATTGTAAATGTTTAGTGTAATGGTCGATCTAGTTCGTAACGTTGGAAACTTTGTTAAACAATACTTTTGTAATTACAACTTATATTTATATAAGTTGTATAATGTGAATAAATAATTCGCTTCCGCACGCGTTTTAATAAAAAAATGTACTCTGAATTTTGAAAGACCGGCGTTACATTATTTAACATCCGTTAATTTTAATTTTGATTATAGTTTATTATTTTTTACAAAGAATAAAGAGGATATTAAAATAAGTAGGAAAAATCAAAACAGAAAAAATAGAATTAATCTGAAAAAAAAAAGATTACTGAAACAATATAAAACAAATGTTTACTAGTAAACAAAGTAATGAACATAACGTTTACTAATTAAAAACTCGTAATTTTTTTGTGTTTATCGTTGAACAACGTAAATTTATTAATTTATTATTAATTTTTAATTTATTTTGTTTAAAAATTGTAGAAGAGAGAAAAGCAAGAGAGAGAAATAGATTGGAGAGAGAAAAATATTTGTTTACTATTGTACCCTTTTTAATAAAAAAAATAAAAAAATTAGATTAATATAAGTCATTAAATCAAATACAAATCAAAGGCCAGGATTGCTTATCGCACTTTTCGCAAATAAAGATCCACATAGTCCCACCCTTAAACATAGAACTCAAAGGTCAATTCTCAAGCACTTATTTAAAAGGGTAAAATAGGAATTGTAAAAAAAATCAAAACATACGTCCCTTCTTAAAGTTTCCCAAAAGTTTTCTTTTTTAATTATTTATTTACACTTTAAATCTTTAAATTACCATAACTTTTCAATTTTGAGAATTTGAGCAAAAATATTATATCAATTTAATCATTTTTTAATCATCTTTCAAACAAGACCACTCTTCTTATATTTTTGAAAATTTTATTTCGAAAATGCAAACTATATGAAAATGATACCAAAATGCTATCATTTTGAATCATGTGAATTCTTATCATTTTCGGCTGAAAATGTTATCATTTTCAACGGGTGGCTAGAAGTTATCATTTTCAATTGGAATTGTTATCATTTTCGTTTGGAAAATTATCATTTTCGGGTGGCTGGAAATTATCATTTTCGGTGGCTGAAAAATGTTATCATTTTCAACTAGAATTGTTATCATTTTCGTTTGGAAAATTATCATTTTCGGGTGGCTGGAAATTATCATTTTCGGTGGTTGAAGATCATTTTCTGCTAAAATTATCATTTTCGGGATGGAAGTTAAAAGGAAATGAAGGAGCGAATTTTATGGGTGTAGGATTCCCTAAATACCTTTCTTTCTATAATTAAATCTTATAATGTTTACTTAATTACAAAATAGCCATTATTAGATCTTGACCATTGATTTAAAAAATCTAATGGTCTAGATTTAGACTTTGGGTTCTATGTTTAAGCATGAGACCTTTATTGGTCTATTTTCTATATATATATATATATATATTTATTTATATATGTATAGGGAAAAGTTTAAACGAGAACTGTTTTTCGTATGAGAACTGCAAGAACCAATCTTAGCCGTCCAATTCCCCCTCCTTCAATTGGATTGCCTACCCATGAATTCCTTACATGCACCCTGCCACACTCAACCCCAAACTCTTCATCAATGAATTCCATGATCCAAAATGAACGGTTAAGATCGGTTCTCGCAGTTATCGTACGAAAAACAGTTCTTGTTTGAACCCTCCCTTATATATATACATATATATATATATATATATATATATATATATTGTTACCATGGTTTCTTTCCGACTGAAGTTTTGAAAGTAAACACAATACTTTACCAACTTTATTTTCAGATGCCTTAAAGATTTTGAGGCCTTGTGCACTAGTGCAGGCTGTGCCCAGCTGCCCATTCTAAATTCCCAGTCTTCTTTCTTTTAAGGTGACGTTTAGTTTGTAACCTAGAATAACTTAAGGAATGTGAATAAATATGTTTACTTAAATACTTGTTTTACTTGTCATTTTTTTGAAAGGTATCTACAAACATGTTCACGGACTTAAACTTTCAACCTTAATAAGGACAAAACACCTTAAATCACATTTTGATCAAACTACAAGAGTTGAAAAAACCAAACCCGAATAAACCAAACAAAAAAAATTAAATTCGGGTTATTCGGTTATCGGGTTTCTTGTTCGGGTAATTTGAATAACCTAAAATTAATTTGGTTCAGGTTTCGTGTATATCCGAATAACCCAAATAATTTTAACCTTTTGAAATATTTTCTTTTAGACACTATCACTTGAAGTTATTGTATGAAGATAAACCATAATACTTAATAAATTAGTCATTACGTATTTTCTTTATCATAAATAATAATAAATTAAACATTTAAGGATTCACTTATAATCTCGTTTGATCTCGTAACGGCGTTTGAAATTAAGGTATGTTAAGTTAGAGCTTTACTATCTTTGATATGTTTGCTTTAGAACTAGGATCTATTAATTTGTTTTTTTAATATCATATTTTGGTTTTGTAAGCACCATATATGGTTATGTCATATTTGGTTTTTGTAAACACCGAATTTGGTTCCACATCATAGAACAGAAAGTTGGTAAATATAGTATAAGGCAAAAGTTCAAACGAAAACTGTTTTTCGTACGAAAATCGCGAGAACCAATCTTAGCCGTCCAATCCCCCCCCCTCAATTGGATTGTCCACCCATGAATTCCTTACATGCACCCTGCCACACTCAATCCCCACACGCTCTTTATTCATGAATTCCATTATCCAAAATGAACGGCCAAGATTAATTCTCACAGTTCTCGTACGAAAAACAGTTCTCGTTTGAACCCTCCACTATAATATAAATACCCACTTAATGAAACATTTTACATCAGCCAAGTAATTTCATTTGTTTGATTTAATCAAATACCAAATTATTATTTTTATTAGAAAGTCCTATATATGGAGACTCATGGTCATTTTAAATGCATAATTATATTTATTAAATACTTGTATTAATAAATATGAGAAGAAAAATACGAAACATCTTGAGAGTTTACACCCACATCGATGATTTTTTTATTTATCCGTTAGTCTATAAACGAACACAATAGAAAAGCTCAACAAAAGAAATGCAAAAAATCTTATTTAGTAAAGCCTGAATAAGGATTTAACCGAACCAAAACGAAGTAAATTGAATTCTTATAAGGTTCGGTTAACGGTTATTATTAAAAAATGAAATACCGAATAACCTAGTCCGAATATCTCGAAAACCAAATAAAATAACCAAATTCTCTTTTTAGTTGGTTTAATTATGTGGGGGGTTTGAACATGATTTTTAGACCTGATGTTTGTTTTGTCATTTTTGGGTATGGGTATGTAATGCTAATAACATATGAATAAATATAACTAACATGAACTAAAAGCATATATACTACCATTGTGCGACTATGCAAACATCTTTTGAGAAACACCCGGCCATAATTAATTAATAAAAATTAAGTCATTTATTGGTTACAAAATAGATTTGATTACAATATAGAATAACTATTAATTTTTAAACACTATAACTAATGACCATTAACTCTTTCGGTTACAAAGTGAGATCAACAAATAGTACCCATTGTTTGAAATTAAATAACAAATCAAAACTAATTCGAATTATATGTTTCGCACGTAAGATACTAAGGCGAAACTAAAGACGATCATGTTAACCTTAATGATGATAATATGGATGAGAATGCATCCATGGGTCATCTCTTTTTAAAGAGAAATTTGAAATTAGAAAAAGGGTAAGGAGAAGAGGGCTATATATTTACCATCAAACTTCAATACTAGCCAAGAAGTCATTATAAGATGTAAGGCTGGCAATTTCTAGGTCGGTCTGAAACCCGACCCGAAAAATGTGACACGAAATCGAAACGGGTCAAAAGCGGGTTGACATGAAAATAAATGGGTCGGGTTAAGGTCAACCCGAAAATGACCCGTATAACCTGTTTATAGGTAAAACTATAACATTTTAAAATTTTCTTTAATACTTGAAATTTAAATTTTGAAAAAAAGATTATGAATTCAAATAAAAGAGACATTTTAGGACAATAAAACTCGTCAAATAAAAATACAAAACTCTTAAACGTTAAAAACTCAAAATAAACAATAAAAGATTTACAAACAATATCACGTTATTTTAGTATTTGTTATTTTCACTATATGATTTTGATACTTTTACATTTGATTATTTTCACTATATAATTATTTAATGATAAATAATCTTAAATTATTTGGTTGTTCAATGACATTATTTATTGGTATAGAATAGTAACACATCATAGTTTTTATTATATTCATTTATATAAGTGAACAAAAAAGTAAAATCAAAATTTCAATCAAATTGAAATAAATACCAAATTTGAAGTTCGAATACAGCGGAAACGAACATTGATTATTAAAGTTAGAATATAAATGAAAATCGTTTTCGAAATTTGTGCCCAACGTTGGAAAACAAACATGGAATTTGAAATATTGATAAAGAAAATCGTACTCGAAAACCGTATTTGAAAATCATACCCGAAAATCGAAAAAATTCTTGTCAATGACATTTGTCCTAAATGGGTCGACCCGAAGGTTGACACGAACCCGACATGAAAAAACTGACACGGCCGGAACCTGACACGAAAATAAATGGGTCGAAATTTGGTCGACACGAACCCTACCTGAATTGACAGCCTTAATAAGATGTGATGAATGAATATGATAGTGAAGAAATGGTTGCACAACATGAAGGTTTCATCTAACAACTTCTAACTACATTAATTAGAAGGGAATGAAGCTATTATGTCACCTTTGAACAAAGAAGATCGATCAAAAAACTAATACCAATGAGGTATAGTAGTTCATGATGGTAGCATCCATCGGAAATTGAGCAAGTCATTGGTATACTATTTCCATGTTCTTGTTTTTTTTTCCTGTTCTTTAAAGGTTATGTTTTTAATTTATATTTTTGTTATTTTTAGATTGGTAAAAACTATGGTGCAATTTACAACCGAAGAGATGTCTAACCAGGAATACACTGACACTTGGGTTCTCAATATGGCATGAGAGGACTTCCTCGGTCTGTTACTTGCTAGGTGTGGTCACCTAGGTTTAAAGAACCAAGCAAGTTGTATTTGTATATCTGATTTGGGAGCTATGGATTAAGAAATCCGTAATACTTGCAATGCTTACTCTTACGCTGTATTAAACAATATATTAACTCATAATCAGCACAAAGAGCAAAAATAAACACTTACGTAATTAGGGTAACTTGCAAATATTCTTCTTGGATCGCTATTGATCCATGAACTGTGCACATACATCAAAAACATTTTTACTTTTTGTTTGCCATTGTTATATATGAAGATTATGACATATTTGCTCACACAAAAAGCTAACAATTGATGCTTAGTTATATAAGGGAGTGTTTGGTAAAGAGAAAAGAAATGGAAATAGAAATAGAAATGAGGGAGAAATGGAAATGGTGAAAAATGAAAACGAGTAAAAAAATGTTTTTGTTTGATATCATAAAGGAATGAAAATGTAACATCCAATGTTCGAAATTTCTTAAATTAATAATTAAATAGGAAGTGTCATAAGTGTATTACAAAATGCATTTATGGAAATTATATGTGTTCAAAAAACTAGAGGGTTAAAATCGTCAAAATAAAAGTTAATTAAGTTTAGAGACTAAATGTGCTAGCCAACTTTGACATTTTGAGTCAAAGTTCTCATTTCTATACTTTCAAACTCACGTACACATACATCAGCTCCTTTGCACCTCCATTTTGTTGAGCAAAATAGTAGAACAAGTAGATAACACAAGATTTTAGCAGTTGTACAGGCTTGAGGTAAGATCTAAATCTCTTTTCTTGAAGTTTTACGAACTTAGTTACATGATTCAATGGTGAATCATGTTAGAAGTGTTTATAATTGGATAGGATATGTTTCACTACTGTATGGGGTGTAGGAAAACACCCATAGCATGTTTTTGGTGAGTTTGTATCGGATTTGTGGCCAAAACCGTAACTGTAAGTAAGAACAGTCGGCTAGGTCTGTAGCGTACACGTCCCGTGTAGCTTTTAGGAGGTGGTGTAGATAGCCCGTGTAGAGGCAACACGGCCTGTGTAAATGTACATGGCCGTGTAGTGTTAAAGGCGGTCACAGGGCCATGTAAGGTTACATGGTCGTGTAGCATAAGAGGTACACGCCCCGTGTACAGAACACGGCCCGCGTAGTGTGACTAGGCAACACTGGCCATATGGCCAGCTCAGGTCATGTAGTGTATAAGGGACACGACCCGTGTAGACCCTATTTCAGATCAGAATGCTATTTATGTGATACTTTATTGTATTATTTATATAGGAATGTGATTGACTAATTATCCGAATCATTATCACCCGTAGATCATTGCATATCATAATAACCAAAAGGTGAGTCTTCTAGACTACTATTCATATCTGCAGCATGTATGATATAATATCAGATTTCAAACATGTAATGTTATTCATATGTGTATATATACCGAACTGCTATGTGCAGTAAGGTTCAAAGGTGATACAGTACTGTTACAAAGGTGGCTGCCATGGGTTTAGAACTAGTGGTTAGCAATGATTATCTGGCATATGTGTATTATCTTTATACGATTCTATACGTGTGTTTATATGATATTTAGTTTGGAATATTCACTAAGCTCTCGTAGCTTATCAGATACTGTTTTAAAATCTTTTGCAGGACGCAACAGGGATAAGAGCAAATCTCCTGTTTGACTACTTTTCAGTTAACACTTTTGAAACGATTTAACACCCGGTTTTGTAAATATTTAGCTTTTACAGTACACTAAGTATGTACTCATGTGTGTATCTTTCGCCAACAACTTTGATTTTGTAGTAAATGCTTCCGCGTATGTTTTCAAACTAAGTGTGTACTTTTATAAATGAATTTTAATTACGATTTTCCTTTTTATAAAATTGGGGCGTTACAGAAAACGAGAAGTGGTGGCTCAAGTCACCGTAAACTCGTCGGCGGCTGTGGCGACACCGGACTACTCATCATCGTCAAAAACTAGTCTAGGGTTCAATCGCAGACGACGACGATGGCCGTGGCATTGGCCGCCTCGCCGGAAACACGTCGCAACAGACAACGACGAATTAGGGTTCAATTGAACAGCGGCGGTGGTGATTAGGGTTCAATCGCAACAGGTGATGATGACAAAAACGACGGCTGTGGCGTTGGCCGCCTCGCCGGAAACACGTTGCCACCCCCTCACAAGGCAACCAGATGCAATTTCTCCCAATTTCTTCACATTTTATAGAGAAATGAGGATACAAAGGAAGTAGAGAAAGGGAAATGGTTAGAGAAACCATTTTGAAGCTCAATTTTCCCAAACAAGAGAAACCCCCTTATTTTTATTTCTCCCCTTTTCTCTCGATCAAACAGCCCTTAAGAGGAGGGGGAATGATTTTATAGGTAACTTAATGAGGGTGACTAAGAAAGGCAAGTGTAATATTAGTTGAGCAAGTCATATTGCATACAATGAAACATCTGACAAAGTTGATTGTACTTACTTGAAAAAGGTAAAGTTTGTAATATCATGATAACTAACATAAAGTTTGATGTATTTTTATGTAAAATAAGTAATATAAATAAAATAATACAATTGTAGTGACGAACAAAGTAGAATGGTTTTAAAAAAAAGTCTTTTACGTTAACTTGTTAAGATAAATATATGACTATCACTGTCCAGTATTCCTTACCGGTCTTGGTAGGATTGTGCATGTTTTATGAATTGGTCCGAACCAAAAACTGATGTAGACAAACCGGCAACCGAAGACCGAAGTGTACAAAGGTCGGTAGGTTTGGTTTTGAACTGACATATTTTGGCCGGTTGACCGGACCAAACCAGGAACCGAAAGCAATATTAATAAAGTTGGTATGTGCAGTCAACTATAATTCCTTTCTTAAAAGCATCCTTAATTCCAGACAAACAAATCAAACAACAGAAATATCTCTTTTACATTATCATTTTTACAACATACAAAAATACGAAATAAAAAAGAAGTAACCAAGTGAATATATAAAAATCAGGACCCGGCCAACTTCTTTTACTTTCAACACCTCTTCAACGAGACTTTATTTATTATTAACTAATTTTAATTTAATTATTACATAGACAACTTCTAGCATGCATTATAATACAAACTTTAAAAGTAAAATTGATGTTTACCTTGAATACCACCACCAAGCTTGAATCATAATTAGGACGGGAGTACCTACAAAACGAGTACCGGTTAGTCTTGTCACGACCGTCAGCTTGTGACCCACCTTCGGCGTGAGAGTAAGTATTTGAGCGGTGAAGAATTATGAGAATAATAAATGAGAAAGAGAGATTAGAGGAATCAATACTAGTCTTTACTCTTAATTGAATGAGGTATTTATAGGTCATATACCTCATGATTATAGGTCTTTACCTAAAGGTTACTTTATTGATCCCTTGACAAAGTCTGATCTAGCATTAAATGCTTGCAGAGTGTTCAGCAGATAAAGTATTTAATGCTGATCTTCCAGACCTTTGGGCCAATAGAGGTGGTCCTTTTGTCTATCAATGGTACTTTGTTTCCTTTTGGCTTTGCTATGCCTTGGATGTACTTCCGACCATTATTTTGTGGCTTAGATTTACGCCGGATCAACTTTATATTCGAAGTTTCGTTCGATGTATATGTCATCATGAACAAACTAAAAACCAAAATTTAAGACCGGTTTAGACAAGCGAGTTGCGAAACCGGTTTTAGTCCGGCTGCAGAATCAATTTCTATGTCTTGGGTATGGTTGTTCGGGTACGGTTCTTTTTTATTGTACATGTGAAACAACCGACTTGGATTTTTAGGGCTTTTCTTTCTTCAAAACGTCTTCTCTCCCTCCAAAATCCTCTCATATTCCCTTCCAATTTCTCGTACTTGTTCTAGGGTTAGGGTTTCCTGCATGATCTCTATTCATTTTCTTCATTCATCGATCGTCGATCTTCACCTGACAAGATGCCGTTGTTTTTGTCCGATGAAGAGTACTCTCGCTGCTCCCATGACCCATCTATGATTTCGCAGAAAGCCGACGCCTACATCAGAGAACTCTCCAATCAACTCGAGACGGCGAAAGCTCAATACGATGCTTCATCCATCACCGCCGAACAAACATGTTCGCTTCTCGAGCAGAAGTATGTTTCTCTTAAATCTGAATTCGTTAAGCTGCAATCGGAACACTCGCACCTCAGTTCTACTCTAGAAGAACGTGTGTCTGAGGTCGCTCAGATTCAAGCGGATAAGCACCAGATTTATCTCCAATCTGTAATATTCGTATCTCTTTGCATTCTTGATTCGCTTTCCGTTTTTATTCTGCTAGAAGTAGTTTTTGAATGCAAAATTGTGGTGCATTACTTTTTTTAATGGGAAATGTAGGGTTTGATGCTTCTTCTGGTAGATGTGAACATTTGTGCAATCTATTGGAAAATGCAAGTTGGGAATGTTTTGACAGTACAGACTTATCCAATCAAAACAATTATACTGACGTACTAATTGTTCCATTTGCAACCCTTATAAGCTCTTTTTTCCTTGCTATATCTACTTGATGTTTGCCAGAACAATATGCATTCTCTTTTTTACTTAGCAAGAAAAAAAATATTATAATTTATACAATGATCATGGAAGTTATGAAACTTGGCTAGCTTTGGTACAGGGAAGAAGGAACTGAAGTGCATTAGCTGTTCAGTTTTGTGAATCCAAAAAAGTTAAAGTAGTTGCATCAACCAGTAGCTGATTTTGTAATTGTCTCCATTCAAAATATATTTTATCTTCTCTTTGGCACCATGATGCCAAACAAAGGTTTAACTGGTGGGTGTTCTTCTTAGGTTTTTCTTATCATCTGTGTATACCACTATACCTGTATGTTTTTCACTTTATTTGGTTTAGGTTACCCAGCTTAATATTGGGTACTTGCAGATGGAAATTGGACACCAGATGAATGATTTTGACTAGCGTGTCTAATTGAGAGATGGGAATAGCTGTTTAATGGTTTATAAGAATTTCATTTTCTTCATTTGACTTTGGCCGCTTGTATGTACTTTCATGGTGTTATCTGATCATGCACATTCAATTGGAACAGGTTGTAATACTTGTATTATTCCTAGTAATACTTAAATTCACACACACACAATACCTTTTTTTCTAATTGCTTTTTTTCCATTGATATTTTTATTTATTTATTTATTTTCTCTCGCTGCCGGAGGTTTTTCGGGAAGCAATGGTATGATTGTCTACATCATACCTCCCCCATACCCCGCTGAGGCGAGATTGGGTATTGTTGTTGTGTTCTTGTATGTGTATATTCACACAATAATTTCGAAAGTTCTACTTCTACTTGAGCAATGTGTTATTCATGCATTTTTTTCATTTCTACATGAGGTTATCTTCCGACACTTGAAGTACCTTTGAAACTGGAATGTTGCTGAAATTTTTATATATACTAATTGAATGGTTTTTTGTTTAGATTGGCAAAGATGGAGAGATTGAACGGCTGTCACTGGAGGCTTCGGAGCTTCAAAAATCTAAAAGTCAATTGCTGCAGCTGATTGAACATAAGGATTTGGAGATTAATGAGAAAAATTCTAGCATCAAGGGCTATCTAGATAAGATTGTTTCTTTGACTGACAGTGCTTCATCTAAAGAATCAAGGATTAGTGAACTGGAGGTTGAGCATGCACATGCTCACACTTCTTTGGCTCGTTTGTCTCAAGAGAAAGAACTAGTGGAGAGACATAACCTTTGGCTTAATGATGAGTTGACTGCAAAAGTTAACAGTCTCTTGGAGCTGAGAAAGGTACATAATGAACTAGAGGCAAATATGTCCTCTCAGCTTTCAGATCTTGAAAGAAAATACAATGACACTTGTAGGTCGTTGAAGTGGAAGGATGATAGACTTAAGGAGCTGGAGTCAAAACTTGAAGCGTTACAGAATGAGTTATGTTCATCTAAAGATATGGCTGCAGCAACCGAGGAGCGATTGTCTGCTGAGCTTTCTACTGTAAATAAGCTTGTTGAACTGTACAAGGAGAATTCAGACGAGTGGTCCAAGAAGTCTGGAGAGCTTGAGGGTGTTATTAAGGCCCTTGAGACACATGCAAGTCAAGTTGAAAAAGATTATAAAGAGCGACTTGATAAGGAAACATCTGCTAGAATACAATTTGAAAACGAAGTTTCACATTTGAAAGAAAAACTTGTCAAGTGTGAAGCAGAATTGGAAAATTTTAGAAATTCAGACCAGCTTAATCTTCTGCAGATGAGTAGTTTCAATACGAAAGCATATGGAGATGCGAATGACACAGATGCAGATAATAACAATAATAGTAATCTAATGCTTGTTCCCAGTATTCCAGCAGGTATTTCAGGCACCGCGCTAGCTGCTTCTCTCCTTCGGGATGGTTGGAGCTTAGTTAAAATGTATGAGAAGTACCAAGAAGCTGTTGATGCTCTGAGACACGAGCAGTTGGGAAATAAAAATTCCAAATTGATACTCGAACAGGTCTTGCATGAAATAGAAAAGAAAGCTGAAGTCATATTGGATGAGCGAGCAAAACATGAAAGAATGTTTGAAGCATATGATATGTTGAATGACAAATTGCAGCATTCTCTTTCTGAACAAACCGCTCTTGAGAGAACTATCCAGGAGCTGAAGGCTGAACTAAAAAAACATGAACGGGACTACACTTTTGCTCAAAAGGAGAACAATGATCTTCAGAAACAGGTGACAATTCTGTTGAAGGAATGTCGTGACATACAACTTCGTGGTGGTGGATCTTTTAGTTATGATTCTGTTGTTGAAGACCAGCTGAATGTCATTTCAGATGACGATGGTGTTTTCTCCAACCAGATGTTGACTTTCAAGGATATAAATGGTTTGGTTGAGCAGAATGTACAGCTTCGGGGTCTAGTTCGCCTTCTTACCGAGGAGATCAAGACTAAAGAAGCTGAGTTAAAGGAGAACTTTGAGAAGGAGTTTCAAAGACATTCTAATGAAACTGCTTCTAAAGTTGATGCAGTATTGGCTAGAGCAGAAGAACAAGCACAAATGATTGAATCACTTCACACCTCTGTTGCTATGTACAAGAAGTTATATGAAGAAGAGCATAAACGTCATGTCCCTCAGCTGCAATCTTCAGATACCACACCTGTGGACACAAGGAATGATGTCCTGTTTCTACTTGAAGGTCCAAATGATGCGTCAAAAAGGGCACAAGAACAAGCTTATGAACGCATAAAGCTTCTTGAAGAAGAGATAACAGGGTTAAGAGGAGAGATTATTACATTAAGGTCACAACGTGACAAGTTGACTCTGGAGTCGTCTTTTGCTCATGAGAAACTTGACAGATTTATGAAAGACTTTGATCATCAGCGAGAAGAAACGAATGCTATTATAGCAAGAAATGTTGAGTTCTCACAGTTGATAGTTGATTACCAAAAAAAGATTCGTGAAGCGTCTGAGTCTTTGCACATTGCTGAAGACATGTCACGGAAGCTGAACATGGAGGTATCTGTCTTAAAACGTGAGAAAGAAATATTATTGAATTCTGAAAAGAGAGCTTTTGAGGAGGTTCGTAGTATGTCAGAGAGAGTTCATCAGCTGCAGGCTACATTGAACACAATTCAAAGTGCTGAAGAATCCCGTGAGGAATCTAGAAGTGCTCATCGTCTGAGCCAAGAGAATTATGTCAAACGAACTGAGCGAGATTGGGCCGAGGCTAAAAAGGAGCTTCAAGAAGAACGGGACATTTCCCGCAAGCTTAGACTCGAGCATGAGTCAGCTATGAGGGGAGCCATGCAACAGATCGAGGAAATGGGGAAAGAATTAGCTAATGCGTTACGTGCTGTTGCGGATGCTAATGCACGCGCATCTGCTGCTGAAGAACGCTTGTCTCACTTTGAGAAAATGAAGAATTCGGAGTTAATCGCTGAACCTAAAGATGACGTGGCTGGGTTGCATGCTGCAAAGGAGGAAGAGATTGAGAAACTGAGGGTAGAAGCTCAATCTAACAAAGACCACATGCTGCAGTATAAGAGATTGGCGCAGGTAAATGAAGCTGCGTTAAAAGAGATGGAGGTTCGACATGAAAAGTTCAAATCCGAGGCAGAAAAGGTGAAGAAATCATTCGAAGATGAAATTGCATCACTCAAAGAGCAGGTCAATAAACTTCAAGATGGTTATAATTCAAAGGCAGAAGAGGCTGCTTCTGTTGCTTTATCACAAGAAGAAGCTCTTGCTAAATCATTGACTGAGATCTCTAGTTTGAGGGATGAATATACAGCAAAGACGTTGCATATTGAGGCTTTAGAGTCGCAAATGTCAGCTATGAAAAATGATTTGGAGAAAGAGCACCAAAGGTGGCGTACTACTCAAGAAAATTACGAGAGGCAGGTTATATTGCAGTCTGAAACGATCCAAGAGCTAACTAAAACATCACAAGAACTGGCCTCTGTAAAGGCAAAGGCATCTGAACTCCAGAGGGTATCTGACACGCTCAAAACTGAGAATGACGAGCTTAAAAGCAAGTGGGAGACAGAAAAGTTGGTGCTTGAAGAGTCAAAAGATAGAGCAGAGAAAAAGTTCAATGAGATTAATGAACAGAACAAGATCTTGCATGATCAACTCGAGGCATTGCACATTAAGCTGGCAGAGAAGAGTCAGGGTTCTGGTTCTGGTGCACAATCTTCTGATGATGGTGGACTGCAGAATGTGGTTAAGTATTTGAGGCGGTCTAAAGAGATTGCAGAGACTGAGATCTCTTTGTTAAAGCAGGAAAAACTTCGGTTACAGTCACAGCTCGAGGGTGCTATGAGGGCCGAAACAGCAGCTCAAGAATTACTTCGTGCTGAGCGAGAAAATTCTCGTTCGATGCATTTCACAGAGGATGAGTATAAAGCGTTACAGGTTCAGGTTAGAGAAATGAACTTGCTTCGAGAAAGCAATGTGCAGCTTAGAGAAGAAAACCGACACAATTTTGAAGAATGTCAAAGACTACGTCAATCAAACCATAATGCTAAATTGGAAGTTGAGAATTTACAGGTTATGCTTGCTGGAAGTCAAAATGAGGTGGAAGCCTGTAAGAGAGAGATGGAGATGCAGAAGAAGAACAGAGAAGATTTAGAAAAAAGAGTTGATGAGCTTCTCGGGAGATACAGAGACATAGACCCTGAGGACTATGTTAGAATACGAGCAGATGTTGAGAAGATGAATTTGAAATTGTTGGAGAAAGATGGAGAGTTGGAGGAGATTAAGAAGCTTGTTTCTGAGAAACAAGATGTAATATTGCGGTTAGAGCAGGATCTTGCAAGAAGCAAAGCGGAAATAGATGAAAGAGAGTCGAAGATAAACAGTGTTGTGCAAACCGAGACCTCACTGAAATTAGAAGTCGAGAAGCATAAGAGAGTGATTTATCAGTTGAGACGTAGGTCTGAGAACCTTGCGAAAGAGAAGGAGGAAACATTGAAGAAGAATCAAGAACTTTCAAAAGAGTTAGCCAGTGCTAATTCTAACCAGGTGAAAAGAAGCAATGTAGATACTACTACCAGTGTGGGTGAACAAGCCGAGAAAGATACCAGGATTCAGATGCTTGAAAGAACTGTTGAGAAGCTCAGAGAGGAGTCCAAAGTTAAAGATACAAGGACACAGTCGCTGGAAAAAACTGTTGATAGGCTAAGAGATGATCTGAGGAAGGAAAAAGATGAAGTCAGGATTGAAAAAGCAAAGAATCAGAAGACTGAAAAGTTAAATGGCGAGGAAAAATTAAAGCTGGCAGATGACTTGGAGAAACATAAACAGGCACTAAAGACCCTGTTAGACGAAGTTGAAAAGCTAAAGCATGCTGAGGGGGACTCCTTTGATGACCTGGCTGCCACTTGTCTTGTTGCTGTAGAAAATTTTGAGCAGGTGGCACATCAAGTTTCCAGTGACTTTGGAGTTGTTACTACCACTAACACTGCTACTGATGCCCTACCCGCTGTGTTGGGAACACCTGTACGTGCTACCACAGGCGAGGGAGTTGCTACTACCACGACTACTACTACGATTGCATCAGCAGTCCCTCCAGTTCAAAACATAGAAGAGGGTGCAAAAGCATCCACTAAACCAAAAGTTGAACCACGTAAAGTTGCTCGGAGGTTAGTCCGGCCTCGTATTGTGAAGCCTGAGCAACCAAAGGGTGATGTGGATATGTCAGAAATCAGTGAAGCTAATGTTCAGTCATCTGTACGCAAACGTCCCTCTGCTTCAGAGGGATCACATGTGCTTGAAAGCAGCAGTGCTGATGTGGCACCACCTCAAATCAAGAAAACCAGAGGTTCAGAACAACCACCACTCCATGAGGGTGGTGAGGTTCAAAGCATCTTGATGACTTCAGATGCTCTTGAAACTGTAACCGAAGAATCTCCAGTGAATGTTGGAGATGAAATTCAAACTATGAAAGAGGATGATACTGGAAGAGATGAGGAGATTGAGGAGCAGGTGGTTGAAGATCAAGCAGAGTTGCAGGTTGATATCAGTGAAGAGAATATTAACAAGGCAACAAGTGAAAACGTCGAGGTTTCCGAGGATCATCCTAAGATTACTGAGGTTGAGCACACACAATTGCCGTCTGCAACAGTTGATGGTGGAAGTGAGCCTGAGGAGGGAGAACTTGTGGTTTCGGACGCTGCTGCTATTATTGGTCATGAAGGTGGTGCTGGTTGTAACCCAGAAATGGGGGATGCTCAATTAGTAGTTGATGAGCATCAGATTAGGTCACCATCACCTATGCCAATTGAAGATGAAGTTGCAGAGGAGGACACCCTAGTAGTAGGGGGGGATATGGAGACGAGTTCTCCACTGGAGGACATAAATGAAGACAAAAGTGAAGAAGGTGAAATAGAGGTAGAAGAGACAACTCCCGAAAGTTCAACAGATAAGCTGCTAAATAACGATGGGAATGATGAAGCAGGATCCATGGCTGCAATTGATCATGATGTTCTGACAACTACTGCTGCTGTTGTAGCCCCTCCTGTACCCGAAAAACCATCAAACACCACCTCTGCTGTGGCTGAACCCAGTGTTGCAAATCAAGATAGTAGCAGCATTGTTAGTAGTGTCTCCACAACAGAAGTAAAACCAGAAGAGACATCTGTTGATACGGGTTCAACAACCATTAATTTGAATGAGAGAGCAAGACAAAGGTCTCTGCAGAGACTTGCTGGAGCACAACCTTCACCTCCTGTCGCTAGGGGTCGTGGAAGGATGATACGTGGCCGAACTCGTGGTGGGCGCACTGGCCGTGGTGGTCAAACACCTGGCTCCCAAGGTATGTGAGATTTGTCTTTGATCTATTTTTATTTTTGTTTTAGAGGCCGGTTTAATCTCGTTGGGAAAGGTTTTTAGGGTGACATTTATGTTTCAAAATACATGTAGGCATGTAGCGTCATCAGATCTTTGATAATGTTTACTTTTGTTTGTCTGATCAAAAATATTTATCGACTGTTTATGGAACTTCTAGGAATGTGATGCAAATTGTGGTGCTCAAGTCTGATGTTGACCCGAGTCATCTATCCATTTTCAGGTAATTGCGTCCCAATTATATAGCCATATGTCTCTTGGTGCTTGTTGTGTGGTCTTGTGTATTTGACTAAAGGTGGCGAGATGGCGGGGTAGGGTAAAAGGTTAGAATGGTGTCTGATAAAAAATATTTAACTCTTTTTGTCCTTTTTACTATTCTTTATAAAATTATTAATGCTTTAGATATGATGATTGATGACAATAGCGCTAATGTTTCTTCCCATATAGTAGCGTGTGTTTATAGATTTATAAGTTTTGCTCAATCGAGGTAAAAGATATCCCAAATTGACCCATCTATGAGAAAGTGTGTTGAAATTGGCGCTTATTTAGAGTTGCCAATTTCAACCAGTTTATCGGAAAATGGGTCAGTTAGGCCTGTGTTTTTTAAGTAGCGGTTTAAAAGAGGTAACATGTGTAGTTAGTATAAATGAAAGAGGTCAATCGGGTCAAAATGAGTTAAAAGTTGCCTAATGTCTATTCAAATGTTAACATTGTCTTAAGTTTTTTTTAATAAAAGTGATTATTTTTGCAATATTTAATATGTTTTTCTTATGTTCACAGAAGTTTAAAAAACATGGACAAAATCTGTTGTCGGATCTGGCTCGGTGTGTGTTAGCCTAAACATAATGTTTTCTTATTTCTTGCAGAAAGGTTGGGCAATAAATATCTTTGAAGTGAAATGTTGTGAAGAAGAAAAAGAAACTGATGTTAGTAATCAAAGTCCTGTAGAGCTGGATATGAAGGTGTGTCTCGTGATTTATTTCATTTTCTTACAAGTAATTATGTATGAAACTATAAATCGTTCTTTCTGATATTATATTGCAGGTATTTTTGTTGAATGTAGAAAGCAGTGTTCATGATGGTCAATCATGGTGTTTGAGTTGCAAACTTGAAATTCGATTGTAAGGATTTTTCACTCATCTCAAAGTCGGTTGCCCTGCATGCATATAACAACTTGTGTACATCTACTGTTTTGACATTGACAAGACATTTCTGGTATGAATTTTGCTGTGTTTAAAAACCGAAGTGTTTCTCCAGTAAAATCTGAAAGTTCTCTGAGGTCTGTTCTTCTTGAACTCGTATTATTTGCCACTAGTATGGTATGTTGTAGTCCCTTGTCGAACATTATTGTCCTGCTTATTTAGTGGATGGTTTTAGTTCTGCTAATAACCTGGTGAGTAATTATAGAACATGTTTGAGTAAAGATATGGTAGACTTGTGGAACCGGGTGGCTTTGTTCGCTTCTTTTTGTGTGGCCTGGTAAACACCTTTATTTTGTGGTCTGGTGCTTTAATAATTCCGATGCATAATTATAGACCATGTTTGTTTATCTTGTAGTGATGTTATGCCTAATGGAAATTTGATATGATGATGCTGTGTATTTGTCGGTGGAATGTACCAAAGCTGAAACGACTTTAAACCAAACTTGTAGAAATTGGTTCAATTGTCAGTTCTCAAAAGTTCTAAATTTCGGTTTGGTTTGGTCTGGTCCGGTCCAAAACCGACCAAAAAGCGATAAAAGTAAAAATTCCGGTTCTCGTATTAAAACAGGTTCTTAAATGAACTTTCTCATTAAGTTAAGTTTATGCTTTTACTCTCATCATTTGAGCTGTGTTTTTTCCAATGAAGGGCTCGTATAGATAGATTAAAAGAAGGCTAAGTGATGGCATTTTAAATACTGAAGAGAACTGAAGAAGTATTATTTGCATGGCTAAGAAAATGTAAGTAAATACAGAATAGAAACATGCGACACTAAAATAAAAAAATAAATATGCTGCTACGTAAGCAAAGAGAAAATAATGGTCATGCAGATCTCAATAAGAACTAAATTATTCAGAAAAAGATATGCACCAATTTGGACTATCTTATATAGTGAGTGAGTCTTGATTGATTTCATGCGTGTTTTTGAATGCGAATAGGAATCGTACAACATTCTACCAAATCTTAATCTCAACTACTTGATATATCGACAGACTACCAAATCTCAAGCCTTGTTCTATGACGTTAATTGAATTATGTTTCAAGCTTTTCTTTTCTTATATGTATATGGGAAGGTATCATTTGAAAACATGTTTTATTACGAAAACCATTTGTAGCTATTGATTATAATTAATTAAAGATTAATATTGGTTATAATAAACATGTAATTAATTAGAAACACAGTCGTTCTTTTTACTTTCCAAAAATGCTAAAGAGCTATTTAGTCAAATTGCCTAAACAAAGAGGGGGACAACTTACTTTCACTTTTTTAAAACTAAAATATCTATGAAGCGCTAAGGTATTAAAATACGAAAATTATACCAAATTAACGAGAAAAATATGTTTTTTAATATGATATCCGTATTGCTATACTTTTTCAAAGATTTTTTTTTTTGTTTTTGCCCGAGTTTTTTTTAGCATAGCATGAATTGTATGCACATGTGCACACAACACTAGATTTTTTCAGGCACGGGTGCATATGCACACCACCTGTTCATATACTGTATAGGTGCGTCTGGGTGCATACATGCACCGTGCACGCGTGCATCTTGTACAAATATGCATATGCACATGTACACCTAGATGCATGTGTGCATGTGCAACTCAAAGTTGGTTTAGTCAAACTCATTACTAACTTAAAAAATTATAACAAAAAGGATCTACGGGGTATAAGTACTTAATATATAACTTTAAAAATTTCAACAAAATTTCAAATAATTATGATTAATAAATAGAGAAGGAAGTAAAGGAAAAAAATACAAAAAAATTCTTACTATCTATAAAAAGGAAAAAAAGAAAAATAAAATAAAATGAATTCAAAGTATAACCACCAAAAAAGTGGCGTACCAAAAAATCGGCGATTTGCTGCCGTAATTAATTTTAATAATTACAATTATGTTCTTTTTTATTTAATTAATTGATTAAAATAAGATAATAATTGATTGGTTTACAATGATTCTTGCGATTCTCGTACTAAAAACAGTTCTCAAATGAACTTCTCTCTCTAAATATATATATAGTTGACTACACATACAAACGTTATGAATATTGTTCAGTCCGAGGATAATAGGTATTTTAGGTTTAGGTCAGGATAAAAATAATAACAAGATTAATTCTTAAATCTAAAAAAAATAGTTTACCAAAACATTCCTTAAAAGAGTTAGGGATTAAAACGTTTCTTAAAACAAAGTTTAGGGGTTAACCATATTTTACCCAAGTTAAAAAAATTGAAGTGGCGGTTTTATTTTCGTCCTAAACAGTACAATTTCAGTTTTATAACTTTTAAGAGATTATATATAGAATTAGTAAATTATCATTAGTAGGTAAGAAGACAGAGGTGGAGGATTAAAGGGTAGAAAGATTGAGCTTGGGGATTAACTAGAAATAAACAAAATCATATATAATTTACTTGTGATATAATAGACTATAGTTTATGCAAATGTTATGACCAGAAATATATTTTCTTGGTTGCAACATGTTAAAAATTTCTCTCTATCAGTTATAGCGCATCACTTGCATTTTATAACGTACACAAGTCAAAATGTGTAGTCCCTGCACAACCTTTAAAAGAGTCGATATTATTCAAGATGATTAAACGTCTTTAAAAAAACAAAAAACAAAATTCCCCTATTCTTTAAATAATTCGAGCTATACTCTAATATACATACTCCGGCCAGGCCAGCCATTTCCGTGATGTAAACCACCTACTTACTACTATGACGATCTTGCAGATAACTGATGTATAATACCTTAGCATTTTAAACCAAGCACGCCGTCACTTGATAAAACAATACAAGCATTCCATTGAAAACATATTTTTATTCCCTTAAGCAATTGCAAACAAATAAAAAATAAAAAAACTGAAATACGATATTCTTCCATCTCGTTTTACTTGCCATGCAGTATATATGCACTATAGTTTCCCATTTAAATCTTTGCTCCTTTGACCTTTCTTTCGGCTATAATTTGACCAAACACCAAGTCAAAGAAAGGAGGATTCATCCTCAAATAACAAGCATTTACAATTTCACTCGATTAGCATTTACAAACATCTAAACACCAAGCAATCAAAGAATGGCTAAAACCCACTAAATATGTCAGAATTTCATACGCGCTTTCGGACTAAACTTCTATGAGACTGCCATGTCCACAACATCAAGAATATCAAAAGCCCCACGCCAGCAGATGTCCACAGCACCACCAGCCATTTTGGCATTGGGGTTGGAAATAAACCTGAAAAAAAACCCATCATTCTTAATTAAAATAGCTAAATGTTTGACCTTTAGAGGTCAAGCAGGGTAATAAGTAATTTTCGATCCTTTGAATTCATCATCATGAATTGGTTAATACCAACAGATTCTGAAACAATTATAATCGGTAAGACAAAGTTAGTGTTAATTTTAGTGACGGTTCCCATTAATTTAAGAAGTCAAGACAGCAGGAAGTTTGACCTCAAAAAGTCAAACTGCGTGCAGTTAGCAAGTTAAAGGCGATTAGAAAAACTCACCATGGCCAAACTTGATACATATGAGGAGCTCAATGATGCAGATGGCCAGTGAAAGCCAACAAAAAGCTCCTACCTTTTTTACGGGCTTTCTGAAAATGTGTCACCACAAAAGGTTAATCACACACACATGCAAACTAGTGGTGGCGGTTACGGCCCATTTACTTATAAATATGTCGAGTTGGGTTTTGTTTTATCTCGTGATTTTATTTAAGAAATTTAGATTATTATTGTAACGGTATTATTATTGTAAAGATATTGTTATTGTGGGATCATAAGTAATGCATAACGTGATTTATAGAAAAATGGGAGTAAAGGTGTTTGTGGGCTAACCCAACCTACCAAACCTGACCCGGCCCACCCAACCTGCACATCATGCCAGCTTCAATACACACGCACACACACATGGTAGAAAGAGAGGATTACCGGTCTTGTAGGTAGGAATTATACTCTCGAATTGTAGGGATTGCAATGAGCCACCAAAGGACCAATCTATAAACAATGATAGGGTTTCTAGGAGGAACCCAAAGGCAAAACTTCAGGAAAAAAGTATTGAGTTCAACAGTTAAGAACACAATACAAAGGCTAAGAACTTGGATGAACCGCCATGGGCCAAGAAGTGGGTGCCATTCATCTTTGTCCCAATGTGCGGGAGTAAATTGGCCCAGTGTTCTCTTTACCTGGCAGAATATTCCATTCCATATCAAATTCTGTTTTGATAATTATACCTCTGGATATACTAACCCAAAAAACTAATTATAGTATATTATTTCGTTTACTAAAAACGAGTCATTAGTCAATGCGTGACTTTTTGACCTTTACTTTTTAATCAAGTGTATGAAAAGATGTAAATACTTTGCCCAATATATTCGGTTGACGGCTTATTCCAACCCACTCGTATGTTTTACCATCAAAATAACGAACAGTATGCATTCCTGCCCAAATACCTGCCAAGTAACCAAAACTAACATTAACAATGCAAATTACCTTCAATGTTCCAGCGAAAATAATTGTTACCAATTTTAACATTAAAAAAGTACTCAAAAAGTCAAAGATGGACTTTTAGGGTGATATCATGATTTTTTATTTTTGGCTAATTTGAGCAAAAGCTAGGATTTGTAGTTCATTATCCAAGCTACAAAATATGATTTATACATAATATATCAGGTTTTATGGTTACTCACCAAACCAATTGCAGATTAATATATCAAGAATAATGCTGTCCCACCAGCACTCGTTGAAATTCGGCAACATATGGCGAAAAGTTAGCTGGAAAATGAAACAATGCATCAATTCATGAAAGAGGCTTACCCTTCAAGAAATATAATCCTTGAAAAAGAAAAAGAAATTGTAATCTATTTAAAGAGCCAACTTTGTGCACCAAGGGGTTTCTCAGTTTTCTCGGGTTGGTCAAAAGAACAAGACAGGCGGTTTTTATGACTCAAAACCACGGGCTACAACCGTTGTCTCACAAAGGAGCAGTGGTGGCAATTCTGACCCATTTACTTATGATTGGGCTGTCTTTTTGTCAAACATGTAAAAAGGGAACAGGTTGAAACTTGAAAGTCATCCAAATTCAAAAGTCTATCTCTAGTGCCTACAACCTCCTAAACTGTATTTTTTAAGAATTATGTTAGAGTATCATTATAACAATTACTGTTATTGTAATCATAATCAATGCAAAAGAAATTATATTAAAAACATACAAAAAAGTGTTTGCAGGTCGACTCAACCCAACATAGCCCGTAACTCAACTGTCCAACCCACCCATCTAGAAATGAGTAACCTTATTTGTTGCCCCAAAGTTCACCCATCAAATGGATAAAGAAATGAAGAACACAGCTAAAAAGTTTAACTTGCTCGGTATCTTACCTCCATTAACTCAAATCCAATTGATAATACCCACAAAAGAGGTTGATTGCGAATCATTATCGCTTTTCCCCACCACCCAAATATGTGAGCAGGAACAAATTCATCAAAAAGTGTCTCCTGCATAACCAGTAGCAAGACTACATATTAATCTTTTTTTAGTTTTACGACTTTTACTGTTTACCACGCTGTTACCCTGTTCATTCTCTAATCATCGTATGGATATATATGGTTAGTAATATATTCAACTTTTAAGAAAAAGATTATTTTAAATACAAAGAAAAAACAGTGTTAACACAGTCAGAACACATGGTAATTACAATTTTGTGAAACACAAATTTGACATGCAATATCAAAAGATGAGAACTACTAACGACCTTTAAGTTATAAGTTAATAACCATAGATCTAATTATGACCAATTTGAAATTGAAAGAAACTCGTATTATCATACAAAAAAGCCAAACATACACTATTTTTCAAGGGATGAATGGTACCAAAAGAAATATATATTAAAAAATGCAGAGATTGAGAAAGAAGAAATCATACATAAACATTTATAAACCTGCTAGTTGGATTTTCAGGCACATAAATCCGACAATCACCGCCATATGATCTCTCAGGAAGTTCTGAGTAGATAATAAGATAAATTCAAGCCACCAAATAAATTAATACATATTAAAACAGGTCTAAAGTTTAAATAACTCAAAATATGATACCAACACCAAGATCAGGGTGGAGATACTTCATAAACTGCCGAGCATTGTCACGACTCTGGCCAAAAAAAGATAGTGCACAAAGTAAGTTTTAGTAATCATCTATCTCAAATTCTAAGGAGGTGGGATGGTGGATTGTACAAGTTTGCCCCTGGTAAGACTTAGGAACAACGTTGTTAAACAAAAGTCCAACCATGATAATAAACACTCGATATCAGGATATAAGTACGAATATAATACTACAGACATATGCAAAATAATTTCCTTTAAACATAAACCTGAAATAGCAAAAAAGTAAGAGCAACAAGGTAGATAACAGCCATCCCATGGACTAGACGCCAAATTGCAGGATGTGGCCTAATTAGTAACCTGAAAGACCATGAGGATTGAAAGATTACATGATGCATGAGATTCAAAATGGTGCAAAACCCATGAAAGTAACTACCTTTCTAACTATTGCAATGGGGGTAATATAGTAAAATAACTTGAATATGTTTAAAAAAGAAACTGGTGTTGTTGTAGATTGAGGAACTTACGTAGAAGGAGCTTGCAACAAACAATAAGCCAGAAAAACCGCAACCATTGCCCATACACCTCTTCAATACAAAAGAATATAACATTAACATGTCAGTTTCAAGGATGACTAAAGTCATGCAAAAGAGATGCTACCAAATCTAAAAACAAGCAAATCACCTTTTGACTGATGTAACACGACCAGGCGATGAACAACCTTCAGGATCAAGAGCTCCACTTGCCCAACTGAGATCACATTACAAAATGGAAGTTAAATAAACAAATAGTAATTTTCTTAATAAAAACACCTATTTATTAAGTCTAGTTCCGTCGCTAGTTAGACTAAGTTTCTAGCTTCAAAGGTTACCGAACTAGTTCTTCCTTCCGTTGAATGAAAATGTACTGCAATATTGTTTGATTGGATATAAAACTTATATAACAGAAGTGTTTGATCATTAGTCAGATGTCATAATATATATAGAAGTTTATCAAAATTCAAAAATCTTTTGAAGATGCATAGTAAGGTTACAAAAAATGAGTTGGAGAGGTACTAGATGAAATAATAAAAAAATGCTACCATGACACTCATTGTTTAATTAAGTACCATGATGATAATTCCATGGCAAAAAAACAAATGCATAACAAGCCAAAATTATATGTAGTGTCTAGCTTGAAAATTAATAAAAGGTAACAATTAATTTAATAGCAAAAATATATCGTGGCTAGCATACAATGCAAGAAGCTTACATAAGAAAGCATGCCCCGATGAATAATAACGTGATGGTTCGGGGTTTGTAAGCCCAAGCAGTCCATGGGTCAAATTCATCATCAGTAGTCGAGGTGCTGACTTCACCATTATGTTGAGCAACATGTTCTCTTCTCCTTCCTCTCCTATGACCATTAGCTTCCATGAAGCTATTTATTATCGGCTCCTCTTGATAACTGAAAAAACCAACATGAAAGCATATTTGTATAATATTCGCTGGGACAAAGACGATAAGAACCCGAAAGTATAGTTCATCACAGAATGAAATCAACAAAAAAAGAGAATGAATCCAAGTAATATGGTAACAATATTCCTGCTCCTGTTGCACTGATCAGTCCTGCCCAAACTTACATGCCAAAACTAATCATGAGCAACCTTAAAAGGGGCAAATTGCCTCGCATGAATTTAGGGTAGACTATAAGGTAAAGATTAGAATTTAAAAGAGAAATGGTACTTAGTACAAGTCACAAACAACATACGACTAGAATATTGTAGCAAACAATTAATAATTTATAGGTTTCAATGAAATCTTGAAATAAGCATTCAAATTAGAAAGAATAGATTGTAAGAATCAGGGGTTCGAATACCTTTTGTTCTTTGCCAGTTGATCAATAGAAGCAACGACTAAGAAAATACTAAACAAGATTTGTGACAAAAAATCTGAAAACAAAAACAATCTTTTTATAACCAACGCTTCAATCCTTGGTTAAATTCACAACAAGAAAAAAAATTATACAAATAAAACACTCTCAACCTCACCTTCGACAGTTTTCACAAAGAAGAGTGAAGACTATAATCAGATACCAGTTGTACAACATAATTCAAATACCCACAATTTGGCTTGCTTCCAGTCATATATATGGCCATTAAATCTCCAAATCAAACACTAAAAACAACAGCTTGTCAACAAAATGTGATACATAATCAACAACTCCCGCTTATAATTTCCAACCAACATTGAACACCCATATCAGAAATGAAAAAGATAACAGAAATCAATGAGTAGATAGTAACACAGAGTGCATGAAAATGGAAAACAAGGTACACATAGACACATAGTTATTAAAAGTACACACAGAGATACATGTACAACAAAAACAGATTATCAAGAGAGAGAGAGAGAAAGCACTTTATTACATATAGAAGATTAAGCCCTAGCCGCAAGATTGAAAGAGGGGAAGCGATCCGTAGCCGTCTGATATCTGAAAGAAAGACGTCAATGATGAAATAAATTGAGAAGAAGCGAAGAGGCTGGTATGATTAATCAGGTTTTTGAAAGACTAAAAGCTAAATGCGTACTTTATCTCTGTCGATTTCCGGGCTTATAAAAAGGTCATTATATACACACCGTGTATGTATGTATATTTATTGGTATGAGAGAGAGAGATGCTGAGGAAAAAAGTACGATGGTCCAGAGAGAGAGAGACAGAGAGATAAAAAGAATTACGAAACGAAAGACGATTTAAAAGTGACGTAATAATAATCGTAGATAAATGTTTATCCTCTTACTATTCTTTTTTTACTTATTCTTCATTAATACATGTGTTATTAATGAAGTAGAAGGATAAAATATGAACAAATATTAAGAGTATATATCATTTCTTTTTTATCTGTTAATTAAAAAGGAAAAAAATATTTTGCCATAACTTAATAGTAGGATTTTTTTTAGATCCAAATTCAATCTTTGTTAGGTGCAAACTTTTGGATTACTAGAGAGAGTATATGAAACCATTTGAAATTGTATTTAATAAAGTTTATTTAAAAAATATAATCATGAAATTGTAATATTTAATTACAGGTGATTCAATATACAATTACATGTAATTTGTAAAAGCATCATATGTGAATTACGAAAATGCCACTCCGCCCAAATTTTTAAAATTGAATCTGGATCATTGATGACATTGATCCAAAGACTAAAATTAGCCTCTTAGAACTATGAATTAGTTATGAACTATATTAAACATTATTCATGAAAATATAACTCAACTTTCAAAAACGTGCTAGTATAGACAATCGCTTTGGTAGTAATTATAATGAAAAAGAAGGGGATAGAATAAAAGAAGAAAAATGATATATTCTTCTACTATTTCTTTCTACTTTATCTTTCTACTTACTATAAGATGATATATAAAATTCACTATTCTTTTTACTCACCTTCTTCTTTGATGTTTACACTTATATTCACTATTTGTTCCTACTTATCCTCCTATTCATTTTATCAATACAAGTGTCATTAATGAGGTAGGAGAATGAAATAGTAACAAATAGTAGGAGGATGTATCATTTCTCTTAATTGTACATGTAGTGTGTGTGTGTGGGTTTTAATTTTGTGTAAAAGTTCCACCTTTGACGTTTGATCTCCGAATCATAATATTATTTCTTTTTTTAAAGAGGTGATATATTATCTTACTATTTTTCTCTATGTATCCTCTTACTTATAAGATCAATACAAGTGTAAACATCAAAGAAGAAGGCGAGTAAAAAGAATTAGTGAATTTTACATATTATCTTATGATGAGTAGAAAAATAAAGTAAAAAGAAATAGTAGGATGATATATTATTTTTCCGGATAAAAATGATGGATTAATGGTTATTATCTATTTACAATTTTTATTACTTATATTTAGGTCATTAGAAATCTCTCAATTTTTCAATTTTTTAATGTTAATGTTACAATTTAATTTGTATTGATTTGATTTTTAAAAAAACCTTATTATGAAATGTTAAGTTATTAAGATGATGAAAAGTTGTATTTTTGTTTAAATCTTTATGCTTCATTCTCATACCTTTTAAACAATTTACATATAAATTTCACTAATACTCTTTCTATTGTGTTTGATGTGTAAGCATCTCATTGATTCTATTTAATTTAGTAAATGATTTCCATTTTGCTTGTTACGATAGATGAAATAAGGGTAATTGTACAAGAATATAATAAACTTTGTCTTGATTACTATTGTATATAATTAACTTTTTTATTTTGAAAAACAATACAATCAACTTTCATAATCCTCCAATTGTATGCAAATTGTCGTATACAATAAGAATTATGATAAAGTTCATTATATACAATGGTAACTAAAAACCAGACACATAAAAAAGTTATTTGAATACTATGAAAGAATTATAAAAGTTAATTGTATTATTTTTTTAAAAAAAACTGGTTGTATATAATAATAATTAAGACAAAGTTCATAGCCATTTTATTCAATTTACCCATAAAATAAAAACTTCAAATTTCTTAAATTAAATATTTTATAATATAGTATAAATACTTATTATTAAGATAGTTATGAATCACTTAGTCAAAATCGTCTATAGGTTGAACAAACTACTCACAAACATAAGAAGAAATAAAATATAAAAATGATAGAAGAAACATAATCATAAATCAAATTGGAATAGTAACAAAATAAAAAGAATAATGTAGAATCACCCCAAAAGTAAAAAATACTGAACTAATAGTTAAATTTTTTTATTGAAAATGTACATATACATACATACATACATACAGCAGAGGGTTCATTTGAGAACCATTATTATTGTGAGAATCGCAAGAATCAATCTTAGCCGTCCAATTGGTAAGCGGAATTCATGGATGAATAGCGTGGGGAATTGAGTGTGACAAGGTGCATGTAAGAAATTTATGGGTGAGCAATCCAATTGAAGGAGGAGGACTTGGACGGCTAAGATTGATTCTTGCAATAAAAATGATTCTTGTAATAAAAATGGTTCTTAAATGAACTTTTCACCATATATGTGTATGTATATATATATATATATATATATATATAATTAATATATGCATAAATGCTCTACAAATTTATATGGAATCAACAAAAAGAATTGAGAAATACATTTACAATAATGAAACAAATAAAGAAAGAATTAATAAAACAAAATAAAATTGACTTGTTTCGCCTATGACTATAAAAAAGGTTTTAATAATCTTAAAAATTGTATTTATGTTGTCACAAAAATAGGTAATTATATATTATCATAAACATTAACAAAAAGATATTAAATAATAATAAAACACAAAAAAAGTGAGAATTTAAAAAATGACAATAGAAAACACAACACCTAGACTAGCGACGAAAGCGTAACACGAGGTTGAGGGCATACATTTTTTTGAACATCGAAATTATGTTGGTGGGTTGGGTCCGCAATGACATCCATATAGGGCAGTATGTGATCCCCAATCCACGCGCCATGAGAGAGTAAACCCTCATCCATTGTTTTCAGAAACCCTCACAATAAGGCTCTAACTCGAGACCTCACAGTTGGGTAAAACCCTCCATACCACTAGGACATAGGGGTGAGCATGGTTCGGTTTGGTTCAGTTTTGGCATAAAACCGAAACCAAACCGAAAATTTTGGTTTTTGGAATGGTTCAGTTTTCGGTTTTGAAGTCGGTTTTTGGTTCGGTTTTACAACTTTTTCATTTTAACCATCAAAATTTGAAGTCATACGACTGTCATTGTAAAGTTATGAAATTAAAGTTATATATAAAACATCAAGATGTGTGTCACCTAATTCAAGTTATATATATTTCAATTGATACAAGTAAAATGATTGTCATATGTTTAAACTTTAAAGCCAAAGTTGAAATAAATCAAAACTCAAAGCAAATCGATATATAACATATTAGCAAAACTGAAAATTGAGATGAACAACCAACTCCAAATAAACTGCATACAACCCAGAAAACTAGAATATGAAAATCAAGATAAACAACTAGAATTGGATTTATATATTAAGTGGAAATGGATAAAATCGAAAAGAAGTGAACTTGTCGACTCGAAATGAAGTGATGTTGGTGAACTCAATCGAGTAGTCCAATGACCAAACAAGTTTCAAATGCGAAGGATATCTGAATTAGTGTGAAACCTCTTTGATGGAACCCTAATGTAAATGGGAGGTGGTTATGTAAATGAGAAAATCATAAAGTATTTGATTTTTTGGACATGTATATTTATATTGTTGTCCCTTGGAATGGTTCGGTTCGGTTTTTTCGGTTTTTGAAATTGTAAAAACCAAAACCAAACCGAAAAAATCGGTTTTTGAAAACTTGAAAACCAAAACCATCGGTTTCTATATTGGTTCGGTTTTTCCGGTTTTTGGTTTGGTTTCGGTTTTTTCTGCTCACCCCTACTAGGACAAGTCCTAGTTAGTGGTTGAGGGCATACGTGACAGCAGAAATGTGACCACTAGGACAAGTCCTCCATTGTTTTTAGTGTATGTTTGTCTTTTATTTATAGGGTCAAATATGGTTTAATCATCAAAGTTTCGCTTGGATTCGGTTTAACTATTAAAGTTTTTTTTGAATGATTTAACTATAAAGTTAAATTTACTTCTTAGTTTAACCTATTTACCCACTATAACAGGTTAACTTTAACCAAACACCACCTAATATTTAATAACCAGGTTAAAACCATCCCCAAATACCACCAAATCCTACCCAAACACACCCATTTAAAAAGCATCTCCCTCTGTTTGCGATCTCTCTCTTTCTGCACCATAGATGGAAACACAATCAGAGGGAGCCAAATCAAAGATTGGATTTTGGTCTGGGGTCGACGATCAATTTGGAGTCACTAGAGATCTAGTTCGCAAGAAAGTAAACACGAACAAGAATTGATTGAGGTCACCGGATATCTAGTTTCACCATCGATGGGAACACGAAGAATAATTGTTTTTTGGTTCTTCTGTGTGAATGTGGAATGTGGAAATGGATTTTGTTCTTTTGTGTGAATAAGTATGTTGAAACACGAATTGATGTTCATCTCTAGATCTGTGAGGTTTTGTACAAATCAATTTTGTGTTTCTTTTATCTATTATATCGATTTGAAGTTTGAACGGCAGCGGTGGTTTCATAAACATTGGAGGTTGAACGGTGGCGAAGGTTAAAGGCCGAAGGGTTGTGTTTTGGTTCTAAACTGTTATTCATACGGCGGCAGTGGAGGTTTGTAAATGGATTCAATTACTGCTCATCTTCATTTGTTTCTACAGAGTTTCATCTTCATGTTCACATGATTTTCAGATTTAGGGTTCATCCTCATATTCATAAGATTCCATTCCGATTTGGGCTTCAGCTTGACCTGGATGCAAGTTTCGTCTTCTTATAGATTTCACAATCCACAATTTGATTTGCACTGTGTTGTAATCGATGTATGTATATGTGTTTATATTTTTGTTCATCTTTTGGATTTGGAAAGAACTAAGAACAAGAATGAAAAAAAATACAAAAAATATGTATTTACATGTGTAGCGGGTTTTAGGTAAATAAATAGGTAAAACCATAAAACAAACAAACTTGAGGATTAAAATAGAAACTAAACTAAACTTTATGGTTAAACTATTCAAATAAACTTTAAGGATTAAACCGAAATCAAAAACAAAACTTTGATAGTTAAAACATTTGACCCTATTATATATTCTATCAATTGAAGAAGTTTTTGATGCAATATCTTTCAAGAATTTAAGGGGCAACTTTATAATTTTACTTAAAAACACGAGAAAATGATTAAACCATCATATCTTAAATATCCCGAGATATTGAGTGGGACGAGTCGTGTTCAATAAAGTTTATGTAAAAAACATAGTTCTAAAATTTTAATATTCAATCACAGGTGATTTAGTATACAATCACATGTGATTTGTAAAAGTATCACATGTGAATTACGAAAATGTCACCCTGCCCACAATTTAAAATACAATATGGACATTGATGTCATTGATTTAAAAACTAAAATTAGTCCCTTATAACTGAATTAAGTATCGACTATATTAAACATAACATCTAGAGCATTAATTCCCCCTCTTCCAACTTTCTTTTTTTGTTCTCTTTCTATAACACAGATGTTCATTTATTTGATTATGTAATAATGTTTAAATTAATGATTTTATTTTACCAATTTTTATATCGATGTGAAAGAGGGAGAAAGGGAGTGGTGCGATAAACCTTAAAAAAAATAAAGATAAATATTTTTTTGCGCATCATTACAATAATTTTTACTAGAAAAATAATATATCCTCATACTGTTTTTTCAAATTTCATCCTCCTTTTAATCACAAAATGACATGTGAAATCTAATAATTCTTTATTTACACCTTCTACATTGATTTTTACACTTGTGTTGATCTTCTAACTAGGAGGAAATAATAGGAGTATATATCAACTCTCTTTTTACTAATAAAGCAACTAATTCTTTTAAGTTTTCCAATCTTATATTTACGAAGTTTTGTGGCATACATATATTATTAATGGATATGAGATATGTTTCTAGAACATCTTAAATAAAAGTTACGTTAGTTATTTAAATACTTATTTATTTAAGTGTTTGTATGAATGTTGATTACCAAAAATGTTAATCAATTAAGTTTTTAATAATTTATGAAATTTGCACAATGAAAAAAATATAAAAATCAATTTGATTAGTTTAAAAATATTAACAATTTTTGTGTAACAACATACAAACTAAAAATTTATTATTATTATATGAATTAAACGTATTAAACAATTCTAGAAAAGTATATAAGTTTAATTTCGTACCCGCGCAAATACGCTGGCAAACAAAAACTTGTTTATATCATAATATGGTTGCAAATAAAATAAAAAAATTGATATATTATGTTGAAAGCTGACATTCAAAAGAAAATAGGGGAGTAATAAAGTGTGTTTAATATGTTTCTACCCCACTAGGGTCTAGTGTCTAGATAAATAGCAAAGAATATTGTTTTTTAAAAAAAAAAGTGTTATTAGATGTGAAAATAGTAGATATTAAATAGTAACAAGCAACATTTTGCAATAAATATTTAACTTGGATAAGTTGTCAGTGTAGGAGAATCAAGCATTGATTGTTATGGTCCTGTTTATATAAGATTATTAATTAAGAGATTCAACCTATAATTTTTGTTTTGTTTGGTGAATAGTTCAAATAAGAATTGTTTTCCGTATTGAATTGAGAGAACTAATTTTAGTCATTGATTAAAATTAATTAATGGTTACGAATTTTTGACAGGTCATTAATAACGCATTAATAATGTGTATTTTGGAAAAATAAAATCTTATAAATTAATGACAGCTTAAACCGAACGTAATTTACAATTAAGTAAATATATAAATAACTAAAATATATCTATTAATAAGTTATCATACTAAACACAGTTTTTAATTGAATATTTTCATATATATATATAAACAAAGATAAGATTCCTGGAGCAAGAATAATTAATAAAAAAAGGGAGGGAGGGAGGGAGGGGAGTCAGCCAAGCCCACCGTTTTGTTTTTACGTAAATTAAGAACATATATTTATAATAATGTCGTAAAAAATAACATATATATATATATATATATATATAATGTATGTAGAGGTAGGAATCATGAATCTCAGATCCAATAAACATGCAGGGGTCCAAATTCCCATGTCTCAAAACTTAACAAGGAACCCAACCCAACCCAACCCTTTTTAATAACTCCGTTGTCCTTTTTTTGTTAGACAATTTTTGTTAAATTGTTTTGTGGCTGGTGTATGTGATTTGATCGAGAATATATATGGAAAAGTTCAAACGATAACTGCGAGAACTAATTTTAGCCGTCTAATTTTTCCTCCTTCAATCACACTCAATTCTCCAACGTTTTTCATCCATGAATTTCACTTACCACTTGAATGACCAAGATTAGTTCTCGTTTGAACTATCTCCTATATATGTGTACTATATATATTTCACACTCTTTTGAATTAAGTAATTAGTAACATAAAGCTAGTAGGGAGGTTATTACAAGGGATTTCACTAAAGTTATAACATAACATGCATCATAACTTCATGTGTTAACTTAGAATAATGGTACCATGTATTACTTCTACACAAATTAGATTTGTAAAGCGTTTCAACATATATAAATTTATCCAAAATTGTTAAATCTTACCGGCTCACGCACTTATTCTTTCTCTCATGTACGTTTCTATCTATATGAGATGAGTTATCATCACCCCCTACCCTCCAAGTGCTTCGGACCTAAATCAAACCTGACCTCTATTGAACCCTAACCTAAGCAAACAACCTAAACACACACAATCATTTGCATCATATCAAACTCAATGCAGCATACAAACTCAAATCATATCTATATGATCGAGAAGTGTTCTTGACCAAAGTAGAGTGTTTATGGTTCAATGATTTCCATCTAGAAGTTGTGTGCACAACGTTGAATTGATGAACATACCAACACTTATGAAACCGGAACGAGAGGGAACAAGAATTAAAAATCATCAAGATATGCATGGGAATTGAAATCGAAGGTCGGGGGTTGAAATTTAAGGTCGACTTCCTAATTGTTCATGAAGAAACTAGCTAGTCCATTTTTTTTATTTTCTATTTACAACTAAAACCATTTAAAAAAACTAGAAGAGGTAATACCCAACAAAAATAGAGTTTTCTTGTTTAGCGAGTTTAATTGCATACAGTGATGTCTGTTTGCTATATTTACTTTGAAAAATGGTAGCTTCTTGCATACAATTGTAATTAATTTAGAGTGAATTAATAAAATGATCCATGCGGTTTAGTCAAAATTGACGGTTTAGTTTTTTGAGATCAGAAATTATGTCACTGGTAGCTTTTGACTAACAGACTTTTAAATTTTTAAAGCTAGCGATCTCTTTCAATGGGGATCTTAAGGTTGTTTTCACATTCCTTCTTGTCTTTTTGTTCATCTCGAGATTTATCTTTGATTTCTTTTCTACATGATTACATGAGGAGGTTTTATTTTATTAGAGTCAGAGCCTTAGATGATATAAATTAAAGGAAAATTTCTATTTGTTTCTACTATATTTTCCGACTTTATCTTCATACTCACTAGATCGAGGATGATATGTGAAATCTACTAATTTTCTTTTTCAATTGATTTTAACACTTGTCTTAATTTAATGAGTAAAAGGAGAAATATGAAAATTTTGTAAAGAGAAATAATACATCATATCCTCCTACTTAATCATTATAACCCAACGTCTATGTGATATTACAGAATGTTTAATCATCGAGACAATTAACCTCTCGAAAGAAAGTATTAACCAACTTAATTAATCATTGATAAAACCATAATCATTGAATCATCATCATCATTCATCATAACACTAGACTATAATTAATCATTAAACAACAACTAATAACTCATCACCCATTGCTAAAAGTACTAATCATTAAACTAATATCCACTACTTCATTTCTGCTCCCTTTATTTCTTTAGAGTAAAAAATTAATATTTTCTTCTTAATTGTCTCGATGATTAAACATTCTCTAATATCACAGAGACGTCGGGTATGTTCGGTATGAAGTCTTTTGAAACTAGTAGCTTTTTGTTTTAAAAGAAGGCTACAAGTCATGTTCAGATGAAAATGCTAGAAGCTTTTTTTAAACAAAAATACTCTGACACAAAAAGATTCTTGAAGTAGCTTTTAAAACTAGCTGGAAATTTTTATATACCAAATTACCTAAATACTCTCTTTAATTGTTTTATAATTCATTCAATTTTTATAATTTGTTCTTCTTTATCATTTTACACTATTAAGCTCCAACTATCAGCTAATTTGCCGAACACATATATCATTAAAATAAACAACTTCCAGCTCCAGCTACCAGTTTTCAGTTTCAAGCTTCAAGCTACCAGTTTTCAGCTTCAAGCTTCAAGCTTCCGGCTACCAGCTATTTCCGCCAAACACATCCTAAATAATTTGCCTACCGCGCGTTACGGCGGATTTAGAAACGAGGTGTCATTTGCCTACCGCGCGTTACGGCGGATTTAGAAATTCACTTTTTTATTTATGTAAAAATAATTTGTTATCTGATTTATTAAATTTGGTTGCCTTATCTTCTCCTCATTCCCTGATTCTGCTTCAATTTATTCACTCAAAGAATTAACAAACGTCCAAACGCTTAAAGCATTCCTCATGCATGGCAATGCTACCCAAAAAGGAATTTCAAGATATAAAAGAAAAATGGTTTACTTCATTAAAATATATACAAATTGTCATATATTGTTATTGTATGTACCGGACTTAAAAATTTTCTATGGTGTGTATCAAACTTTTAATATGTCGCTATTGCGTGTATTAAACTTTTTATTATAGGTACTAAACTTGTATGTTTTTTTCCTATTTTATGAAATCAAAATACATACAATAGTAACAAATTAAAAGTTTGATACACACAATAAAAACTTTTAAAGTCTGCTACACACAATAACAAAACGTAACAACTTGAATACATTTTAGTAAACTAAACTCAAAGAAAATTGTTTAGAAAATAAAATATTTCATTTTGGTACGTTATAATCTTTTTTATTTGTGCAAGAAATTGCTGACTTTTCAATTTGAAACTCGTAATTTATTAAGATAGTCACTAAAATAAC
This sequence comes from Dittrichia graveolens, assembly GCA_038502395.1. Classification (NCBI taxonomy): domain Eukaryota; kingdom Viridiplantae; phylum Streptophyta; class Magnoliopsida; order Asterales; family Asteraceae; genus Dittrichia; species Dittrichia graveolens. The sequence goes on from JARJIL010000002.1 coordinate 111,984,515, forward strand.
AAATAAATTGATTAGAAATAAGTGACAACGGAAATTTAAAACCAAAACCATAAGAGTTGAAGAAAAAGATTTCTACTAATTGGTGGTAAAAAGAAAGAAAAAAAAGGAATTTATTTAGAGAATTAATGCTCTATTGGGAAAGAAAGAAAAAAGAGAGATTAAACATTGTGGTACGTAATTGTGCATTGTGCAACCCTCATTTAAATCTTACGAAAAATGAAAATCTCGCACCAATTCAAATTTTTAAACAAAATTACATAAATATCACGATATTTTGCTAGATTGCTTCACAAATTGATAGATATATTAAACAAAATTACAAAATAACCCTCAAAATATCACGATATTTTGCTAGACTGCTTCACAAATTGATAGATATATTAACAAAATTACATAAATAAAATATCACGATATTTTGCTAGATTGCTTCACAAATTGATAGACATATTAATTCAACTCAATAGTTCCAAGATTAGTATACATCTAATTAACCAACGATAATCATCTTGATCAAACTTAGACTTCGTGGTTGGATGTCTAAAAAGTCTTAAAAGAAACCCAGGTCAATTCTCGTTAGGTACAAGTATCTTAGATGGCCAGTGAAATTATAAGAAACCGTCACAGAAATGGTTAGACGATGTACATTAGAGCATAACTTAATTTGCCTCAAAAAACTTGCTAAAACAGGAAACCCTTTTAAAAAATAATTAAACAACCATAACGTAAAACATAACATATGAAAGTTGTAATAGTATATTTCAGGGCTAAAGCCATGGGCAAATTGCATGAAAATGCAATAAACTTTGTCTTAGTTAATCCTCTTATTGTATGCAAACAACTTTTTATGTGTCTGTTGTTTAGCAACCAACAAGTTGCATACAATGTGAGGATTATGAAAGTTAGTTGTATTATTTTTAAGAAAGGCAAATTGCATTAAAACACAATGAACTTTGTCTTAGTTACCATTATATAAGATCAACTATATTTTCTTAAAAATAATACAACAAACTTTTATAATTCTTATATTGTATGCAGCTTGTTGTATACTATGAAAGTTATAGCAAAGTTAATTGTATATAATGATAACTAAACAATAGACACATAAAAGAGTTGTTTGCATACAAAGAGAGGATTATGAAAGTTAATTGTATTATTTTTAAAATTTTAAAGTTAGTTGTATACAATAGTAACTAAGACAAAGTTTATTGTATTTTCATGCAATTTACCCTTTTAAGAAAATAAAGTTGATTGTATGTAATGTTACGTAAGACAAAGTTTATTGTGTTATAATGTAATTTGTCCTAAAGCTATTAAATAGCATCATACTTTTTCACAAGAGTCAATGTAGTTAATTTACATAGAGAATGTATAAAATGGTATACAATTTAACTAGAGAATGTAAAATCGTAAAGTATGCTAATGTTTGGTATACATCAAAATATAAATTTGTAACCAAATTATATTTATTTAAATTTTGATGTAAATTTTAAAGTAATATGGTAGTTGTATAACAAAGTATCTATTTTTATATTACCATTATTAAAATTATTTTATTTAAATAAATATCATATTACAATAAAATTTATACGGGATTGTATATAAACACAAGACATATTTATATTAAAAGTTATAAAAGAAAAACAAATAAAGTATCAAATTAATTGTTTTACAATTATATTATAATATAAACATTTAACTGAGACAATGAGAAAAATTAAAAAGCAATAAAAATGTCAATTGATGTTTTAATAATAATAATAATAATAATAATAATAATAATAATAATAAATATGAACATTATAATGAGATAGGGAGACTGGGTGTACCTTAGTGAAAAGTGAAAACTGAAGAGGCAATATTTAATAAATAAATTTTTTTTACCAACTGATGCAATATTTAATAAATAAAGTGAAAATTTTGCAAAATTTAATAAATAAAAATGTTAATAAGAAGGTTACTCTTTATTGAGCAATAACTATTCGTGATAATTTTCATATTATATAATGTATAAACTTTTAAGAGTAAAAGAAAGTTATACTATTTTCTAAGTAATACTAATTTGTTAATAAGGACAAATTACTAAAAAAACAGCTTCAAATAAAAATTAGGGTAAATTGTATAAAAATACAATGAACTTTGCCTTAATTATCATTATATACAATCAACTTTATTTTTTTAAAAATAATACAATGGAAATTATATTCCATTGTATGCAATCAACTTATATAATAAACTTTTATAATCCTCCCATTGTATGCAAGTTGTTGTATACAATGGAAATAATAAAAAAGTTCATTGTATACAATGGTAGCTAAATACTAGATACATAAAAAAGTTGTTTGCATACAATGAGTGAATTATGAAAGTTGGTTGTATTATTTTTAAGAATTTAAAGTTGATTGTATACAATGATAATTAAGACAAAGTTAATTGTATTTTCAAGTTTTTTGCCCTAAAATTAATCCAAAATTACCTCTATGAGGTTAATTTTGGATGGATACATGTTTTATAGACTACTAGCATGATACCTACTGGTACACGGGGTTAAGGTTTCTCCGCCGTAACAAACCTTTGTCGAGCATGATACCTGCGCAATGCAGCGGCAATGAATAATTTCTACTCGTTAACATGTTCGTTTTTAAGACATAGGGAGTATAGTATTTATGTAATACATTGACAAAGAATAATTTTCGTTTGATGACATGTCTATTTTCTTTATCATTTTTCCATTTTTTTTACTTTTTTGTTCTCCATAATTGAAAAATAAGGTTATGAAAATATTTTTTAGTAATTAAGTTAATTTGTATTTGCTTTGACTTTTAAAAAAATTGTATTGACTTTGATTTTCTTAAATATGTAAAGTTTAGTTATTAAAATGGAATATAAGAATCTTATTAACTATATCTAATAATTATTCAATTTAGTTTATATGAGGGGTAGTTTACTAATTTTAAAACACTTAAAATTTAAGAATTTAAGCAAAAGACATAAATGCTTTATAATATAGTATAAATAATAATTTTATATTTATCTAATAATCGACAAGCCATATTAAAGGAATGATATAAAATTAAACTTACTGTTGTGTTATTACATTTCATATTTTGTATGTGTGTACACAAAGTATTAAATGAGCTTCCGAATAAAAGAGAAGTATGAAATACTAGACTAAATGAATGTTATAAAATTCAAATGATAAATCAGAAATAGCAAAAGTAGAGGTGTAAATGAGCAAAGCTACTTATGAACTATTCGAGTTCATCTTGTTAAAAGTTCGTCACTAGGGAGTCTAATTGAGTTGAGCTTGGCCATAACTTGAAGCTTGCTTATCAACGAGCTCGAGCCCAAGCTTCAATTTGTAAACTTGATTAGACTTACGAGCCTAAACGAACTAGTTAACTTTTAAATATAAAATATAATATATATTGCATAACAAAGACCAAGTATATATCATACAATTATTAAATGATAAATATTATTGTATCAATAGTTATAATGAAAAATATTAAATAATAATTATATTTATATAAATAATTAAATAATAAAAGAATATAATAAACATCCAAACCCAAGCCAAGTTGGAGCATATGAAAATTCTCGCAAGTCAAGTTCGAGCTTTAGAAACAAACTCGAAACAAGCTCGAGCTCAAGCTCTCATAGGTTAAACATGCCGAGTTCAAGTTTAGTCAAGCTCGATCTCTGCTCGGTTCGACTCATACACCCCTAAGCAAAAGTATGTACCTTAATAGTTTCCATTAACAAGCAATATTGTTGGTGTCAACTACTTCCACAAAGGCACAAATTAAACACCTATAATATAATAATAGTCTAGTATCCGCGCAATGCAGCGACTAAAAATAATTTTTACTTGATAAAATGTTTGTTTTTTTATAACGTAAGACACTCAGACTATTATATTCACGCATTATGATGACATCGAACAATTTTAGTTCGCAATATGTCTATTTTCTTTCTCCTTTTTCCATTTCTTCTATTTCTTTTTTCTTTATAACTCTTTTATTGATTTTTAAAAACAATAAAATGAGAAACAAAAAGAATATTAAATATACTATGAATTAAACATTTTGTTTTGATTACATGAGTCATTTAAAAAATCCAGAAATGTCTATAAATTTAGGTTACATCTTATTAGGTTTATGAGTTCTAGCTATACATATTTTCTAATAGTTAAATTTAAATGCGCTATATGATAAAATATTTAAACTATTATTTTTACGAAGATCTTTATTATTTTGTTTTTAATTTGTATTTAATATCATATAGGTTGAAAATTAATTTGCATTGACTTGACTTTTTTAAACATTATTATTTATTATGGAATGTTTAGTTATAAAAATGGTATTTAAGAATCTAATAAACTCCATATAATAGTTTTCTTATAGGTTTAAATAAGGGGTATATTAGTAATTTCAAAGTACTTAAAGTTAAGATATTACAATGACTTAAATGTTTTATAATATAATATAGATATAATAAACAACAAAAATATACAAAATTGTAATTTTGATAAAGAAAAACATAAGAAATTAACAATTTAGCATACTAGAATTAATGTTCATATACACATATGTACGTATATACATGAAAGTAAGTAAGAAGAACTACTAGACGAATTAGTTACAAATTAAGAAGAATTAACAAAAAGCGCGCGTAGAAGACGACAAGAAAACGAGGGAGATGTTTGCTGGCAGTTGAGAGTTGTCACTAAAACACATTTCAACGACAATATCACACACAAACACATGCATCTGACGACTCTAATCTAATTAACTAATTTTTTATAATATTTAGATTATATATTTGAACCAAAAGAAAATGACGATATTTTCAATTCGGTCAAAAGAATGTACCATTAAAAAAATCAACTTGCCACCTGCTAAATGATCAATTTTTACTCCATAAATTCACGTCTAATTTCAATAAATAAAATGTCAATAGGTAATTAAAGAAAGGTGGAAAGATCTTTTCTAGCAACACACACTCTTTCCGCTTTTGTGGAAATGATATATGCTGCTAATAGCACACTAACATCTAGCTTAAGTGATGTTGTATTTACAAACCACTTAAATTATCAAACTGCTAAATGACGTAAATACCCTTCGTTTAATGGTTGTAAGTAAAACAATGTTATGATCCTTTCCAGAAATCACTTAAAATTTGAAAAAAAGATTTCAAATAACCAGAATTCCTAAGGTTTAGAAGATGAATGGAAGCTAATTGAATTAGACTTAACTATCATGTTTATCTTGTGTGTGTTTGAAAGAGAAGGAGAGAATTTTGTTTATTGTCAACTACTCAACTGACTCAAATGGATTACAAAGACATGTATTTATTACTCCTAAATGAGTCATAACAATCCATCCTCCTTTAGATTCTTTTCATCAAGAATCCTAATTGAATGCAAGAACTAAATTTATGTCTTCATACTAATTGCTCGTAACAATTCAATCAACTTCATCTTTGTTACTTGATTAGCCTTGTTGAAAAAATTGTATACTAAACCCCATTCTTTCCTTCAATGGATCTACTTCATCTTCTCCAAAATAGTCAACTCCCATTTGAAAGCGGATCTTAGACCCATCTTTAACACTTGAATATGAGAAATTTCTCTCAATTTCTGTTAGGCTTTAGTGAACTTTAATGCCGAGTGCCTTCAATGTGAACAACTTGTAGCATCTTCCAAAAATCTAACCAACTCTCTTTCTTGTCATTGAGAGATGAGACTTTTTCTTGCATATTAGTGCAATAGCCTTCATAACCCATGTTACCAACTTCCTCTTTGGTGTAACCCAAGAAATCAACATCAGTATGTGAAACTCCTTTCCTAAAGTAACTCAACTTTGTTTGAACTTTTATCACTCTTTTCCACAAATTCATCTAAAATCATCAAACCCGTGTTAATTATTACTTATTTTCCACTTTGTTTGAACTTTTAAGATACTAACAAGGGTAGATCAGACTTTGACTTCACTGAACTAATGATTGATTCTTGCAATTTAGCTAAACAATAAGCATCAGAGAAGTTTTGGGGTTTGAACATGATAACCTTGTTTTTAATTTCTGGCTGCAATCCTTGAACAAATAAAGTAACAACAATTAGTTCATGCAAACTCATATTTTCCAACGAAAAACTTAAATCGTCATAGTATTTCTGGACCAAGCCTTCTTGTTTGAGATTTTTGAATTTTGGCATTTAATCGATGCACATTTTCTTTTTTCACAAAATTTTCATCACATATATGATTAAATTCCACCTTTCCCCTTTTACTGAATTATGAAGAAGGATATTCAATATTACCTCGGTTTTCTCAAGTCAAATTCTGTATCTTACCACCTAATAACTATTGATTGAGGTTAACCTCATCTAGATTTGAAATCTTCATTTAACATTAGCTAGATTCCACCAATTTTCTGCTCAATTATGCCATTGGTGATTCATGATTGAATTGCCAATACAACTGATTTTGTGATTAGATTCATCATCCAAGCCAGACCCTTCATGAGGGTCGTCATTTTTTTCAAAACTATTTTAACAGTTCACAATCAAAACAATTGCTAAGTAAGTAAGTGACTACGATACCAATTGTTATGATTCTTTTCTGAAATCACTCAAGAATTGAGGAAAAGATTCGTAATAAATTACAGAGACATGTACGTATACTTTTAAATTGGTCATAGCAAACAACACTAAAGTTAGATGTTACTAACAACTTAAAAATCTTTTCTTCTTATATAAAAGTAAAACACTTTTTAGTTTTTCCAAAATCGATAACGATATAAATCATAATATTATTTACCAAAGTATTATAATTTTAAAAATATTTACCAAACTATTGTTTTTTAACTATTTTCCGTAACATTGTGATTTTCACCCAAATACAGATTTCCAGTAATCAGTTTACGAATATTTATAATCAACGTTATGCAAATGCTGTCATACGCTTCACCATCTCACTACCTAAGCTGACATGGTTAGAAATATGTATATATATTTTTTATAAAATTTTCACTTTTTTAATATTATTGTATAAGATTTATTAAATATTCTATAAGTTTTATTTATTTATCAATTAATAGCTGTTTATGCATTATTCCTTAATTTTAAGATTTATTTTTTCATTAATTTCCTATAACAGTTCATGTGTTCTTGAGTGATGAAGGATGTTCTTGAATATGTTTTTGTTCATCGTATTTCAATCACCTTTCATCTTGTTTATTAATTAAACACATATTCATCAAAAATCAATTTAAACACCGATTCAAACCAAAATCTGGAAAAGTCATAATCGCACCATCAACACACATACATACGGCGGCAGATCTAGAAAACACAAATCCCCCACTTGCAAAAATCGCAAATCCTAAACCAAAATATGAAACTAATACCTAAAAACACGAACACGGATCTTAGATCTGAAAGCAAAGATGAACAGAGGAAGAATACACAGATCTTAGGGACGGTGGATTCAAACACACACACAAACCTGCAAATCGTTCAAGGGTTGCACGTGTGTTTTTTTATTATTTATTATCGCACCTATAATATTTGCTTGACACCTCATTTACACCATCTTGGCATCTTCTCTGAGTTTAATAAGAGGAAGAAAGAAAGGAGAACAGAGAAAATTATTTTTTTTTAAATTATCTTAAAATTGAGAGGAAAGATTTAGTAACAAAATAAGCGTAAACTTTTCATCAAATCCCTCATTTCCTTTTATTTTCTTCCTTGAATGAAACTTAATAACATCTTTTAGATAGATTTTTTTTCAAATTATTTTCTTTCCGCCCTAAAAAAACAAAAGAACAGAGCGTTAAACTTTACTTAAAGATAAAGAGCAGGTTACTAGTTCCTTTCTTATCACAAATTAAAATTCATAATTCTTTCTGGGCTAAAAAAAACTTAACGTTACCTTTATTAGTAAAAGTGGGCATTTATGTTAGCTTTATCGCAATTTGCCCTTTTGAAAATAAATTATGCATTTTTAATAATTAAAATCATTAGTTGTAACAAAACATGTTATAAGATAATAGTGTTTACATTTTAAGAAAAGGCTACCGGTTTTGAGTACGGTTAGTTCACCAGGAGGATCGCCATATCGGCATATTGTAACAATCTAGAACAATCAGTTTTTTTTAGTGTTTTACAAAGTAGATTAATTTATGACTTACACAGTAAAATGACGTAACATAGATTATATTATATTTGTCATAAGAGGTATTTATGTAATGCTATAGATTTTGAAATTGATTTCTAGAATCACGTTTTCTTACGGTAAGAGTAATTCTTAAGTCCTATGTTTGGTCACCTTCCTAACACAAATACTTTTAAACTTAATTTTACTAAACGACGCAAATAGATTATCTGCTATTTAAAGTTATGATTATCAAAAAATCTCTTTTAAACATAATCTGAAACACCAATAACTATATGCATTCAATTTTAGTGACAACACTTCTTTATAGATTCGCTTAAGGCAATACATAATAGATATCAAAAAGGAAAAAATTGATTCTTCCAAATAAGGTAGTACATATTTAAAACTATCTTACAACTTAGTGAAACGTATATTTACCGTGCATAATCCGATTTCTTTTGCAAAAAAAATAACCTCTAGTATCAAAAGATCGTATATTTAGATGCTCTTTGTTAAAAGAACATAAAAGGTAAATGGGAAACAAGGAGTAGCATAATCACATGACATATAACAAAGACTTGTTTCTAAAATATAGGACCACAGGGTTCTTGCCACATGATCTATATAATCAGTGGTCCAATTTGACTTCAGTACCCATATGGCCAAAGGATATTTAACACTTAATTACTCTCCTTTTACTCAAATTTTGTCCCCCAATGTAACAAAACCAACAAAAGTATTCTCAGTTTTGTTTCTTCTGGTGCTATGTTTGGTAGTATGTTAGTGTCAAGAAAATGAGGACATAGCCCTCCTATTCTTTCATTCCAAAGTGGTCCAAAATGACCAACATAATTCATATTTCATATTTATCATTTGGTCTCACAATGGCATGTTGTGCCTTGAAGATTCCGGAGTGCTGTAGTTGGTGAATAGTTAACGTCACATGTATTAGTAACTAATTAAGCTTAATGACTTTTTTGAAGCAGTCTCTCTACCCATACTTAGAGATATAACAGTTTACGTTTTGCCTCTCAGTATCCCGCTCATGCGGGGTTGGGTAATGTTGATTTAAAACGGATTATAATGGTTTCTAAAGTTTTTATTGTTTGGCCTTCATGTACTCTTTGGGATTATACAATGCACACGATATTGCTACAAAATCTTTGACAAGCGAGGTCAAAAAACCAAGATTACTTGATGATGATTGAACATGTGTTCTTTTTCCTCCTCAAATCAATCACTTTCGGAGAACATTGTGGGGTTCCAATGTCATTTGGAACAATGTAACTTCACATGGGGTGTTAATAAAAACAAAAGGATGCCAACACAATATATTCGGATCACTTCTCGAATTTAGAGTTTTTTTAGAAGCAGTTCTCGATCCAAGACATTGATTTGTTATTTTTGAACTTGAAACACCGGTTTCTTGTTTATACTTTCATATAAAGTATAAGCACCCAACCCCTCAACGTGTATTAGATTCACACCGTCTGAATGGGATACAAGGTAGGTAAGATGTAAACAACCATACCTCCCCCGAGAAGTAGAGACTGCTTTCTGAAAGGCCTCCGACATAAAAAGAGCGAGAATCAACTGCTTAGCCTCATCATCACAAGATAAAAATACGGCTCGGTATATGTTAGCGAGAAATAGTTCAATTAAAGATTCAATCTAAATTTGAACCAGGTCGGTTTAGATTGGTTTTGTTTTGTATTTGGTGTAACTATCTTCAAGTTCCGGGCCAACCCAGTTTTGACCCAATGAACACCAAGTTATTGGGCCTTTAGGGATCTTTAAAAAAAAGAAGCTTCATTTCACAAATCCCAAAAGCCCAGAGAAGCCTGATACCATTCCATGCTTCTTCCAAATTCAATACAATTCAAATCCTACAAATTTTTTGCTCCTACTTAGAAGCAAGTAGTTATGAAGTTCATTACTTACATTATATACAACAGGTAACCATCTGCATATGCTCTGCTTCTTATGCAAACATCCATCCTTACCACCTACTGGTATTTTCATGCTGCACCAGTTGCTTCAAAATGGTCAAAATATTCAAATACCACCCGCGGCTTAAAACCTTCCACCACAAAAGACAAAGTCAATCAACTTTGGGAGACTCAATGATTTTAGTTGTGGGTTTTCTTGCTCTTCTTCAGCATCATTGACATATTACCAACAAAACCATGGCCCGCATGGTTGCCACCGGTGAGCCGATCTAAAGCCTCGGCTGCAGCATCTTTTTCTGCTTGTTTCTTGTTGTGGCAAGGGTGGCCCATAATCTGCATGCCATTGAATTCACAGATGGACCTAAACTGGTTGTTTGGCAATTGGTTGGTTCGGTAGGTTGGTGTGGCATACCCAGCTCTAGTAAGTAATGTTTGGAGTTGACTCTTGGAATTATCACCACCCGGCCCGCTTTCTCCCCTGGAAACTAATGGCGGTAGTGGTGGAGCCACTGATGCAATATAAGTGTCTGAGTTACTATTATATAACGCCTGGCGGTTGAATACAAATTTGCCATTACATTTATCTGCAGGGAGGAGCAAGCGAACAGCGGATAAAAGCTCGTGGTGGGTGTGTAGGTCCATTCTGGGATTCATTAGCTGATGCATAGAAGAAAACAATAAAAAAATAGAAACTAAAGACAAATATATAATAAAAAATAAGGATGTAAACGAGCCGAGCTACTTATGAGCTACCCAAGCAGGGATCGTTAAAAGCTCGAAATGATCCGAGCCTTAACGCAAGCTCACGTTCGGGCTCAGACTAAAGCTCATTAGTAAATGTGCCCGCGCTTGAACCCCGAAGAGTGGGCTCATTTAAGCTTGTGAGCATAGACGATTTATAATTTTATATATATAATGTAACTTATTTATAGTTTATATGTTTCATATTTATAATATATTATTTTAATAAAAATATCAAAATAATACACAAGCCTAAACGAGCTTCATATATCTTAAACAAGCTGAGATCGAGCTCAACATCATGAGCTCTAAACAAGTCAAGCTCAAGTTTTAAAAAGCTAAACCAGCCCGGCTCGATAAGTACCAGGCACGGGCTTAGCTCGGCTAGTTTACATACCTAAAATTAAAAAAGGATTTGATAACATCCATAAGGACTATGTTTAAGGTTTAAGGACATACATAAATTATTCTAATTTGTCAAAACTTATAACAAAGAGGAAATTACAAAAAAATACAATCAAATAAAGTAATTTATTTTAGTCTGCTTTTTATTTGGGTTTTTGTTTACCCTTCAAGAAGGGTAACTAACTTTAAAGAGTTAACTAGGGTGACTAACTTTCAAAAGTCTTGATTTAGGTAATTTGACCATGTCACACCGTCAAAATGATGAAGTGTCGATAACTTTGACAATCATGACATTTTACTGATGTGGCGCTGACTTGGCACATTAAAAGAGGTAAATTTAGAAGACTACCTGTAATAAAAAGTTTGGCAGCTAGTTACCTTCTTTTGGGGTTTGAGTGTTTGACAAGGTTTGTTACTCACATGGCCAAATAGAAAAAGTTAAAAGTTACATTTATATTTAATTTTCCCAAAAATAGAATGGAGCAGAGAACATACTTTACACTGAAATAATTCATCAAGCTCTTGTCTTAAGCTTTGATACATTTCTGCTACTGCAGGCTCCATAAAGAATTCCAAGTATCCTCCCAACATATTCAAATGCCCATCCTATTTAAAACAATAAACAACTACACAGAATGATAAATAGGATATATTTGGAAACTTGAATAAGAGGGGAATGAAGGAATAGACTCACAATTTCGCCTTTCAAAATGGCTCCACCAAATAGAAGCAGAACCGAATCAGAAACCGCTGTTGAATCTCGAAGAAAAATGGAGTTCACTTTGATCTTTTCATTGAAGACCAGCCATGGGTAAGGAATTTTAGAATTACGTGCATTAACCGAGTTCTATATAGAAGAGGAAACGAAGAGCATATGATCATAATGCACATATTTGAAAGTTTCAGATAAAAAAAAATGATACCCCCTCCGTCTCAAAATTATTGTCCACAGTCAAAAAAACAAAGTTTAAAATAGTGCAATTAATGCAAGGTTTAATCAGTAAAATATGTAATAATGGTAACTAATTAATGGTAATATAAGAAAAATAGCAATTAATCACAATTTTTTAGAAGTGGATAATTATTTTGGACAGACTAAAATAGTATAGTGGGCAATAATATTAGGACGGAAAGAATAATAGACTATAGAGTTGCAAGCAAACTTACAGAGTGTAGGTGCACTTGACCGTCCTCCATTGTTTTCAAAGAAAACGACTTTTCATTGTGCTGGAAGTAAATTAAACATAAGATGATAAACAGATGTAGGAATATCAATAAACTTATACAAAATTTAAGTAAAGTTTACCACAACAGAGCAAATTCCAGGATACAAGCCGTAGCAGATAACAGCCCTGAGAAGATTTTCATCATAACTCCAAGTGTTGTAAATGATTATGTTGCCATCAATAAGACCAGTTTCTTTAAGCACTTGCTGAAATTCCCTACGCAGAGAATCAATAGCTTTCATGGACTGTGCAGAAAGAAAATTTTTCCAGCAATATTCATATCCAGTAAGCTCATATTCAGCTACTTTCCAACCCTCATACGCCCTCACAAGAGCAAGATGGTCACTGTGATCACGAGAAAATTGTGCTTTTGCTGCCTCTGCCAACTGTAAATTCAATGAATCAAAACAATAATTATCAAGATTATTGAGATAACACTCTGACTTACATCCTTCTTGTCTAAAGGTGCTAAAAAAGGATCTCTGACACTAAGACCAGCGACAATTGTGAGTATAGGGTCTAGGCAATTAAGAACTGCACCGAGTATAAGCATCTTTCCAAGTTTGGGCTCCACGGGAAGCATAGTCAAATAACGACCTGTGAAATACAAGGGAAGGAAATTACCATAAAAAAAAGAAAAAGAAAGGTACATCACCTGACCACTATATTAGAATGGAGCATAACCAAGAAAAAAGAAAAGAAATCAGCATACCCAGTACAGTTAGATTTTCACTCTCGTCTAAAGCACCAATAATTTTGAGATACTCAATAGCGTTTTGAACCTACGGAACATGCAGATTGAGGTAAGCAAATATGATGAAACTTCTAGAGTATTTATCAAAATATAAGGTTGGAGAATTACAGCTAATAACTCAGGTGATTGTAGTGCTTTAGATAAGAAGTCAGAAATACTTCCTAGTTTTAAACTTTTGATTTGAAGACATAATGACTGCAGAGGTGTCCTCAGTATTTCTGGCAACTGATAATCTGCAAAAGTATCATAAACACATCTAGGATATAGATGGTAACACTCTCCAGGTTGAACGCGACCCGCTCTTCCTCGCCTCTGTATAATTAATGCATTAATTCTTATTACAAAAAAATTGATAAATTTACAATAATGATCTTAATATCTGATTAAAAAATAATTTAGGAAAGAGAGTTTTATGCATTATAAGTAAAGACTTGGGCTACTTTTTGACGGTTCCCATTTTAGCTAATAAAATTTTTGATTCAGATAACAACCCAAATCAGCCCATTTAATATAAGTTACTGGGTTGAAATTGCCACTATTCCATATGCAAAGGAACTTACTTGTTTGGCAGAAACTTTGGATATCCAAGAAGGAAGCAGACAAGGAGTATTGTTCAAAGCATCATATGAAGTCTCTTTGGCTTTTCCACAGTCGATAACAAAAACCACATCATCTATTGTGATACTTGTTTCAGCCATATTTGTAGCCAAAACTATCTTCCTCACCCCAGCTTCTGGCTTCTCAAATATTAACCTCTATACATAGAAAAAGGAAAGATTGGAAAGCTTTCAAACTAAGAATCTCATGAGATTTCTGTCCACAGAACAGAAGTAGACTATCAAACAACCTTCGCCAAACATTAGTAACAAGGTGCACATTGTGATGTTTACTTGACCAACTACAGATAATTTTCACATCAGATTCTTTAACCTTCTAATTTCTAAAAGATGAAGTTAAGGTTAGTTGAATACTTTATATTGTATTTCAGGTTACAATTCCACTCTCCCAAGGGAAATACCAAAATCCATGTTGACATATTAATGCATGAAATCAGCGAAGAATAATGGGAATAAGAAAAGACTTCTATTATCTGAATATTCTTCTTACATCGGAATAAGGAAAAATAAACTATATATATACATAAGAAAAAAGAAAACCCTAAATCTGCTAAGGCACAAAGCCCATGAGGAGACCTGATGTGCACTATGGCAACCTGATGTGAAGTAACTGACTATACAAAGAATATTAACGAAAGTTAACAATGCACATGGGTGTACCTGCTCAGAGCTGACCATAGAACCATGACATGCAAGCAACAAAACTTGAGCTGGATCTCCAAGGTGAGGGTGTGCTTGAAGCTTGTCCTTGAGAGAGCTTATGTCGTCCCACCCAGTCATAAATACTAAAATAGCACCAGGCTTTGCGTTGTTCTCACATATAGTGCATAATAAGAATTCTATGAGGTTAAAATTTATGCAATCAGGATTCCAACAGGACATAGAGTCCCGTGTCTTTTGGCTGTAGTTCTTGAAGTCGGCAGATCCAAGCGCCTCCTATTTTCGTTTTCAAAATAGGTTATGAGAAAAACATTCACAGGCACATCAAGACATTAAATGATTTGCATTTACCTCAACAGCCGAGGCAATTTGGCTTTTCCTCTTTCTTACAAACTGTGTATTTGATTTCCATGTTCTTTCCTGACCGTAATCATCAATTTGATTTTCTGCAGTCAGCCTATATCCAGTTTTTTCCAGAACATCTTCAAGAAAATAGCTACACACAGGGTGCGTAAAACCCTACAGGCAATGAGATAAATAGTGGCATCATTTTTCCTACCATATGTATTTGAGGGGGTTATCTAAGTTTGTAAATTCAGAGTAAAAAACCATTCAAGAACAATTAATGGGAGGTTTAACTTTTATATGCAACTCTAGGTGGAATTTCAACCCATGAGCCAGTTGATCTGGATTATGCTTTATCTCAAACGATTCATGTTTAAAAAAATTTAGTTAAAAGGAGAAGGGGTCAAAGTTACCCATTGTCTATATTTAATGCATACAACCTTCTGAAATCATTTCATTAGAAGTTCTAGATTATTATTTTAATGATAAATAACACATTAACTATTTATAAAAAGTTGGAAAACAGACAATTTTTTGTGACGGTACGTTTCCACTTGTACTAAAAATTACTCATTTCGACCCTAACCCAACCAGTTACAACCCACACCTAGCTACCACTAATTATTCAAGAGTAACTGATTCATGCTTCACACACATAAATTTGAATATCTGATTAGAGTTATGCAGATAGAAATCAAGTATTACCGGAATATGGACCAATGGAACACCACCAAAGTAGGATGAAAAGAGGTCTGCATCGAGGGTTGCACTCATCAAAATAACCCTTAGTTCAGGGCGACGTGGAAGTAGTTCTTTCAGAACAATAAGCAGAAAATCTGTCAACAAGCAAGCATTTTAAGACTAAATTTCATATCAAGAATTATGAACGTGCACAAACATCATTTATACCTTCATTCATGCCACGCTCATGAATTTCATCTACAATAACATGAGTAACACCCTTTAAGTTCCTATCAACCAACAATCTTCTCAACAAAATTCCTGTAGTGCAGAATAGCAGGCGCGTATCTCTTCCTTTTATACCCTCTAACCGCACCTTATACCCAACCTTCAAGAAGAAAGAACAGCTTTATACAATACATTGACAAAGCTGAGGTACTTCATAAATAGTGACAGGTCACAAATTGGGCAGGTTGGAAAACGGGTTCAGCTCAAAGCGTTTTAAGTGGTATTGGGTCTAGTTGACGTGAAACAGTAGAGCAACTTTTCTTCATAAAATTTTAGATGTTTTATATGACTAAGAAAACTACATTTTTCATTTACAATTTAACTTTTTTGGCATAAAACAATCTAGGAGGTTTTATGCGATGAAAAATACTCTTCTGGTGACTTACAAACCCTTCTATTCAATTGACATGCTTCCTTTCTAGCTTCTTTCTTTTTACTTTTTTCATTTTTTTTTAAATTTCATAAGTGGTACTTACAGTTTCACCCAAGTTTTCCCCTCTCTCAGCAGCGATTCTTTCAGAAACAGACATAGCAGATATGCGTCGAGGCTGAGTACATATGATACTACATGTGGCCCCACGGAGAGAATAGATCTCTGATTCTAATATAAACTGAGGAATCTGTGTTGTCTTCCCACAACCAGTTTCACCTGATATGATAACAACCTATAAAAGGATATTATTTCCATGCATATCAAAATCATCTTATAAAGATAAGGACTTTGAAGTTGCTCATAGTTGCAAAAATGCTAAGCCAACAGAAACACATTTTCATTAACATCAGCCATTCTCACATAAAGCTTCTTGAAAAAATGAAAGAAGAAAAGATTTTTTTTTTTGTAAATAAAAAAGGTAACTACAATGAAGCTGGAGTCGGTAACTCCAAAAACAACCTTACTGATGAAAAAATATACAATAAAAGCATCCAATCTTATTCATGAGCAAAATCACTAAAATATATTTTTAAAAATGAGTTATTTCATACGTTGTGGAGAAACAGAAAACTCATACAATGACGTACCTGATTCTGTGAAATGGCATTCAATATTGCTTCTTTCTCTTTGTAAGCTGGGAGGCTTTTACGAAACTCTACCATCCTCCAACCTTCTGAAGAGTCCTATATCAAATGAAATTTTTTCATAATAGTATTACTACTACTGTACATTAAAAAGCCCCACCTCTACTGGCCAAGTTATCTTCTCCCCAAGTCTTATCCATAATTAGACATTGATTCCTATAATAATTAAACAGGGATCTAACGATACATATTTAATGCTTTAGATAAAATGAACTTCAGCCTAATAGATCTTTGGTATTTTTGATATGTAACAAGGTGTTCATACCCACGCGTTGTGCCGGGTTAGATTTTTAAATAATCACATTCATATTAATTTAAATTATATATAATATTATAAATAAGGTTGTTCCAAGGTAATATACATATATATTATTTAGTTTGATAATCATCCTCTAAGAAGATAAAAATAGAGTTATTTTTTTAGCAAAATGTAGTTTATCAAGCAGTTAACTAAACTATAAATTATCTTATTAGGTAAAATGTAATCTTATATAAATTGAAGGTGAAAAACAAAATTTTATTTATGGGTGAAAATTAAAGATCAAATTCAATTTATATAAATTAAAGGGTGAAAATTTTTTATAAGGTGTAATATGTTTTTCACCCATATGTTAACAGGAACAGAAAAGTTAGGAATAAAGAATAGCACACACCAGATTCATGATATTGTTGCCTAGTTAAAATGCATCAAAGTCGGTGTTAATAGTTTAATTTGTGTAAAATCAGAGTTTGGGTCCACTTTGTATGTAAACTACAAAACCATCTCCTTTCTACCCTAATATACGGTGTCTCATCTTCTTCAAGAAAGGTCAGCTCCAAAGGGAATGGGAAACTACAAACTTTTAGACTTTATAAGGCTTCTTTGTATTTGTAATTTATTAACAATTTCCACATTATAATTTTAAGGCAAATTTTTATTGATTCATATTATGCTCTTGATCTATGTTTTACCAATTTGAAAAAATGGCAGATTATATCCAATTGAGCTGAAAATGTGTGCATGACATTAGTCTAGTATATTGCTCATAATAATACATATTATGAGCAACTTGTCAAATTAAAAGAATGGCTGCTTCAGGCTTGAAACTAAACTACCACTTGTCTGAAAGGTTTGAAAAGACTCAGTCATAACGAGAGGTTAAAATAGAACTCAGCGGATAGGGAGAGGATTTCTAACCTATTGATAATTTGCACCATATCCACTTATCACCCAGCATTTCTTGTTTCAACATGAACGTAGCACAACAAGGTGAGATGCTTAAACCAAACAAGAATATGGCACACCATTATGTAAAATAACTAAATAAGAGCTTCCAACAAGGCTAGGACACAACAAAACTACATATATACATCTCTATGCATGTTGTATAAGTTTACACAGCTTTCATACACACAATTAAGATTAGCGGCATATAAACCAAATTTTCTCTATTAGAATTAAGTACATAAATCTTTTTTCGTAAACTATCAAGAGGAGTCGACTGACATGGGCTGTAGAGTTAAAGGCTGCTAAATAAGTTTTGAAGAAAAATATCAAACCTGCCATGCTTGTTGCTCAGTACGCAATTGCAAACTCCTGAGCCAAAGGACTTTCTCCATCGCCACCTGGCTCTGTGGAAGCAGCTCTGGTTGGTCAAAGAGTCCTTCATCAGTAGCAATGCTACCGTTGCTACTTGACCTTGAAAACAATTTATCTCGAGAACTGTTCATACTCTTAGCCTTATGAGAAAGGTATTCCCTCAGATGACCATCAGCTCTCCTTTGCAACCCCACAGGCAGGGACAACTGCAAGATAAAACTTTAAAGTATAATACATTGGCATTCAACATGTTGATACCATGCTAAAGAAATGTGTATTAGCTAATTGCAGAAAAAGAAAATGGAGACTTAACACCTGGAAAGCTAAAGTAGCTAGAAAATAAAAACAAAGAACAAAACTATAGATGGTGTGGACCTACTACATTTAGTCATAAAACATAAATGTGAAATTTAATTAAGTAGTTTGACAAAATTACCTCCCTCTGTGGGCGTTTATCATCTAGATCAAAACGATAGTTTGGTAATGGAACCTTGCTAACGACAAGCACTTTGGCATACAAATGGCTGCCAAGAATCACAGTCAAGTGCTTAATAATACATAATAGGCATGCACACTAACTCTTGAGGTAATTAAGAAGAAAAAAAATACCTATGCAAACCCATTCTAGTTGCCAGGTCAGCTATTTGTCCATAATTACGTCTGTCTTTCTTTTCCCTTGAAACCAGCTCTTGTTTATCCTTGCTTTGCAGGAGTGTCTTTAGCCTCCACTTCCATGATTCTATATCAGATGTGGAAGCACCCTGAAAGTATATTTACAAAACAAAAACAAAAAAGAAAGAAGAAAAAAAGTTTAGAATATAGCAGCAAGAAATTGCAGCACAAATGTATGATATGCATGTGCATGTGTAACCCCATGCTTGGAAAGTATAGGCTAAAAATTACAAAAAGAACATCAAAATACAACAAGTATCGTGGAATTGCCTGCAAAAGATGAAGCTCAAGCCTAAATGAGCTTCGGCACTGAAAACTGATTTTAGATTTGACTGATTCTTACATTGAAGCCAGTCAGAGTTATTTTCAAGCCAAGAAATGAGCACAACTTCAAGCGATGCATCATAAACACAAAATTGCACATGAAGCTTATCACAAGCTTAAAGAAACTCAGATAAGTTGTGACATTCTTCTTTACTTATTTTTGTTAACTGTAAAAAGTTTCCTTAACACAACATATAGATCATATTTATTACTGCAAAAATAATACGCATGTCAAAATACAAGTACATTCTATGTTGAAGTAGCTAGATATGCATAGGAAAAGAAAGGAGACTAAATCAAAGATAAAATGAATTAAGCATGAAAGCATGAATTGACTGAATCCGGGAATTAAGCCTTGTAATGATTGGAATCAAAGTCATACTTCAAATTTAATAACATCACCCTGCTCATGCTCAAGGTCTAGGTTTCATCGCAAACCAACATCCACCTCAAAAACTCAAAAGTATAACTAGAACCAGTGGTAAGATCTTATATCTAGAGGTGCTGAGCGATTTACTCAAGAGTATTCATAATACACATAGGCTAGTAAATGGTTTACCAGAAATCCTAGTTTTATTTCAGTTGGTAACTTTGTATCAAACAAAGCAAATATTCTCTCATTTAGTGGTAGGTGGTAATGAACAAAACTTGCCATGCTTAAAAGAACGAGCCCATACCTGCCATTGGAAATTTATCTTGTTATTATGCTCAGATATTACTGATGAACATACGCAATACCAATCCTTTGAATGTATCCTTATCAGGATATTATACGCAAAAATTGACATAGAATTTTGATTCCATCAATGTTCTTTAAAAATATGGGATTTTCAATTCACAAAGAGAATCAAGAGACATTATAAAAGAATCATAACTGAAATAAAATGCCCTTGTATAGCCAAATTCAATTGTATTAAATGATCCCTTAAGATGGCTAAATTGGTATTTTACTCTAGATTTCTTGACAAACTTGTATTTATTAACGCATTTTAACGTATGGATCATGATATCTTGTGTTGGTTGAAATCAACGTTTTCAAGTATCCTCTCCACTTTTGTCCTCTTCTACACTCTAAGAAAGGTTTTTCTAGCATCTTTGCATGCTTTCTTTTCTCTTCAAAATATTAGTCTGTCTTTTCTCAAGAGTCAAGTCACAAACGTCCACTACCTAGCATTAACATATTACAGGCCTTAATTAGGTGTAACAATATCAAACATTGTTCTATTTATAAACAGTTGATTAAGCCCACATATCTGCTTAAGTAGTTAAGTGGCAAGCACCAAGGTATAGGAGACACTATCACACTAAGGTGCTTTGATTTCCTTCCAGTGGATAATCAAGTGACAGCAGATTAGTCTGCTTCGTCCACAATTTAAATGTATACAATACCAGATTGCTAATGAGAAGGCATTCATGGCCCAACAAGAGAAATTAATGCATTGAGATATTTAGAAGTATGGAAGATTAGAGCTTATGTGACAAACACACTTAGACGATCCACTGACCAGATCCTAGACCTTCTATTAGCTATTAAATGTATACCTAGAAGAGAAGTACCATGATGAAGAATCAATCGGTGCAACCTCTGCTTCCCAATGCCATTAGCAGAAATTAGTAACCAATGTAGCTAAGACCGTATCCTAATTTGTATGCAACAAAATGCTTGACTATGTGAATATTTGTA
This sequence comes from Dittrichia graveolens, assembly GCA_038502395.1. Classification (NCBI taxonomy): domain Eukaryota; kingdom Viridiplantae; phylum Streptophyta; class Magnoliopsida; order Asterales; family Asteraceae; genus Dittrichia; species Dittrichia graveolens. The sequence goes on from JARJIL010000002.1 coordinate 112,005,673, forward strand.
AAAGCAAAGAGGAATTTTCTCCGATGCAAGTATTTATATAATAAATTAATAATACGTTATTTTCTAATGCATGACACTTATTTAGCACTTGTCAAAGTAGATAAAGACATCACTTATTCAATGCTCGGTTAAAGAACAGCGGTTCAAATAGACCATTGCAATTTTTACCTTTATTTTTTTTATTTTTTAATCAAGATCCGCCCTCCAAAGTCCTGCATCTCAAAACCACCAGTGTCTTCTTCATTTTGTTTGTTTCTTCATCATAATCTTTTCCTCTAGTTGCTATTAGCAAGACATGTGTGCCTCTATTTCTTAAGTTATGTAACAATTCAAATTGAAAATTCAGCCGGATTGATTTGAATATATGTCAAACCAATCTTACTGGTTTGGCAGAGATTATCTGCTTCAAACAGGACCTAGTTTAAGGACATGGGCCACACCATTTGATTGCAATACACAGAAATACGTAAAGGTTGGAGTAATTCTCTTCAGAGTCGGGCCAAGTCATTAACTTTTATTTGCTAGTTTTTTTTTACATTGACTACATCTGATGCCAATTACCAAAAACAATAAAGTAAATAATGCTAAATCTTTATCTTCTGATGGAACTCAAATATTTTGACTTTACAAAGAACATTATTCTTTTATTCTCCTCCCTCTCACTTGAGCATACAGTATATCTGCATTCATCCTCCTCTCCTCGCCCTCGTGTGAGAGTGCTGTATCTCTGCATTTGCAGCAATATAATAATGAAGGAAATTCATTTTTGCTCTTTGTTTCTTTTGTGTCTATTACTGTTAAATGTTAAATAAAAATATAATTACCTACTACCATAGTTAAATGATTTAATAAAATTACTGTTTGTTTATAAAACTAGTTCTCTTAATTTAAGTCGGTTAATTTTACTTTTACAGTTAAATGCATATTAATAACTTTCACTTAAGTTTTCATTGCCTCAGGGATGAATCTCTGTCACAGTATATTTCATAAATGCACAATGTAGCTCTCATTATGTTAACAACGAGGTGTTGTGACCCATGCGCTGTGACCGGAAACAAAAATAAGGATGAACAAATCAATTCTAATTTTAAACTTTTGTATTGTGTACATCATAATTTAAGTATTATTAATCTTTACAACTGAAGATAGATTTTCACAAAGAAAGAAGAGAAAGCTATAATGGAACTATTCTATGTTTTTCATACAACATCATAAAAATAAAATAAAAAATTAGAATACTCAAAAAAATTATTTGTTAAAACAGAAGAAGAATGTCTAGAACTACTCTAATTCTATTCAACAACATAATAAATTAATTTTAAACTAAATATAATAATATATTTATGTGTTAGAACAGATAAAAGAAAAAGAAGGAAAACAAAACAAATGGGATTGTTAGGAAAAAAACCAAATAGAAAAAAAAGAGGGGTATAAGAATTAAACTCCTGAGATTAAACTCTTGACGTTGAAGAGTTGAAAAGCATGAACCCCACAAAAATCTCTTGTCTGCTAAATTTTTTTGCATACGATATTATAATATTGTTTTGCTATAAAGGGAAGCACTATGCTTCAATTTTGTTAATAACTGTAGAACTAAATGTAATAATATTTCACCTACAATAAAGGTAAAAAACCAAAATGCAAAAGATAGGAATCGCACTTGCGACCTGCACTTTGCAAGCAGAATACTATTACCACTCCGCTGGAACACTCTTCTCTGATATTTGAAGCACAAAATTATATAACTACGTATGAGGAAGAATGAAAAGTAACTTCCTCATAAATGTTAATTTTATATAATTTATTGTTGGTGTGTTACTGACTTATAGTTAAAGCTAGGTAGCTGTTGCAATTTTTAATATTAAATGCTAAAAAGTCTCTATGTATTCACTTAGGAACTATTTGAGTTCAGATTTTAGAAATATTTGCGATTCAGGTCAAATAGAAAAGGGGTACAGTGTTATCTAGTTCTTCAAGGATTTTACCATTGAAATACTAGTTTATTGCCTTCTATCTTTGCTATGTCATTAAATAATAGGTTGCTTCAACATTATTAACTTTCATATTCGATAATTTATATTTCTTCTTTCCAAATTTGGAAAATGGCACATGTCGTGCTACACCACATTCCATGGCTCATTCCCAGGCTCCTGCTTCTCTAACATTGTCTAAACCGTGCAGTCGTGCACCATTACTAAAATGATTTGACTTTATATATCTACTTCTACATAGGTATGCAACTCTTCTCCTTCATGTAAAGACTAGAATCTATAAATGTTTAGAACTCATACTCCTAATGAAATTTCAAAAAGTAACTGAGAGCTCACAGAGTCACAGTTAATACATTTACATACATGATATACACACATACAATTACTAAAGTTGGACCAATTAGGCAACTGCTTATGTGTCCACTAAAAAGATCTAATGATCAAGAAGGTTCCTCAGTCGCTTAACACCACCTAATATTATGTTAAGGCTTGGCTGGCTTGCAAGAATATAACTAATGATATATGAATATATCAAATACTTTAACAAAAACATGGACTTCGAATTCATCAATGTGGAACTTAAATTATCCACCATCCCCCCCACCCCACCCCCTTTCTTTTTTTTAAGGAAGGTGTCTCCTATCACTTGGGCAACATGATCCTCTTTGTACTTAGGACAAGTCAGCGTTTTTAGTGTTTATATCGCTTTAAGAAATTTAGGATTATGTAATTTGTTTGAGACCTCGTAACATCAGATAATATGGAATTCATGAATTTCTTTTGACATGATATTCGCACTATCTCAGATACTGCCATACTTGGAGTGATTGTGTGTCAGTGTGTGTGTGTGCACCTGCGGACGTGTGTCTTCACTTGATATGCATAACTCTTTTGAATACTGCACAAGCATTGACATCCCATAGTTGCAGTATGGAATGATAGCTACTGTCATGTCAAAAACGCTATAAGGGACCATGTTGGATTGATAAACAACAGCCATCTGATGTCGTATCCTTGTGCTATTCAGCTTTTCAGTTAGCTGTTAACGACAGGTTCACCTCCTTTTCAAGTGATTAAAGTAACATTTATGTTTCTTGTAGTGTTATAACCAATACAGGTTGTTCAATAACAATATTATCAGATCATGGTGAGCAGGAAACAAGGAAATGACACACTGCTATGAAATATCAATAGCAATTCCTCCTACAATCCAACAGCTTTAGAATATGCTGTGACACTGTGGTATGTATGACTTTGTTACTTCTTGGTGGTTTTATCATGGATTACTTTCATTGATTAGTTGATTACATAAAAGTGCAAGCAGTGATGCTGCCTCCTGAAGATTTTACAACCTATTGCCAAGATAATCACAGATTAAAGATACAACTAGGAAATGAACTGAGAGAGGAAGTATGTTACTAAACAACCCACGTTATCCTCTCCCTGGCCACCTAAAATTGTACTTCAGCTAGGTTAAATAAACGCCATTATATTCTTTTCTAAAATATCCACATTTCCAAATTACTACGATTCAGCTATAAGAAATGTAGTTAGAATAATACTCACAGGGAGAATAGGGAGCTCGAATTCGCTATGGGAGTCTTCTCCCGCAACATCATGGACTAGTGAGTAACTCTTTTGGTGCTGTAGATGAGGAGGCAAGTAAGGATAAGGGTTGGTTAACCTATTATTATTACTACTATCAGATGAATTAACAAAAGAATTGTTCTTGTTATTATCAACAACAGCAGGGGTTGTACAGGATATATCTGGGGCAGAGGGAGATGAAGTGATGACAGAGCGAAGGCGGTGATGCGGAGGCACGTACACGGAGCCGTACGAAGACGGACGCGGTATGTCCTTCATCGCCGGAAATGATGGTGATTATAAGGTTTTATTAGGGGGTTTAAGGCACAAAAAAAGTGGTGTATTGCAGATAAAGGAGTTACATACACACGACGGCGAATTAGTCACAGCGCCAGATTAGCAGTTGGTTGCCGGTAGATCGGCAACGGTGATGGTTATGGTGACGGTGACGCTGCTGATGGAGGGTTTGGGTTTGTCCTGATGACTTTTGCGCTCGGTTCTTTGAGGTTTTTTTATTTTAAGTAACGATTAAGTCGAGAACACTGATTCACTATATTTCTGATGTATCAATACATAAAATGTTTGATAATATTAGGATGTAACGATTTGACTATATGTATCGATGCATAAAAAAATTTAAATTGTTAATATTATATGAATAATTTTGATTTTAAAATTTAAACCGTAAACTTGACTTTTTAATAATTATGGGTGAACATGTAAAGAAATATTAAATTATAAGTTTACAGATGTTCTCATTTTCGTGCTTATTAAAAGGGTTTTTCTTTAAACTCACTCAAGTTGTGTATTTGAGATGGAATCAAGAAGCAAAATGATGGAATTTTTTTGGAGATGGAATCATGTTTGGTTGGATAAGCTTTTAATCAAATAGCTTTTTTTTTCTTTTTTTTTCTTAGAAGACTCAAACATTGGAAGCGTGGAAGCAAGACTGATTACAGACATGATAATAAAAATATATGTAGTATTATAATACGAAAATACGTAATTATATTTTTTGTACCAACCATCAATAATTATTGTTTACATTTAAAAGCAATAAGATCAAATATTTATTTGTTATAATTAAAAATTTTAAATCAATTATAAAACATTTTTAAATGACGTGTCCAATAGATAAGGAATCACTAAGCCTTTGTGAATGTTTAGAAGATTTTTATCAACATATTATTGAACTTTAAGGTCTCCACTCTTATGACGAGTCAGGATAACACCGGATTCCTTGAAGGAAAAGTCAAAAGCGAGGACACGTAGGGATCGCGACACGACCGTTGCCTTGGTCGCGACGCGACGTGAAGATAACGTCGGATTTCAAAGGAGTTTGAGCTGTATGTCGCGAAGGATTCTTTGGTCGCGGCGCGACGCCCCTGTTTTCAGACTCTTTTTTAAACACAACTTCATAACGAGTTTGGGGTTAATCACCCAACTTATTCGTCCCATATCACTGCCATTACGTTTCAAAAGACATTCTAGAGGCTTTGGAGGCTAGACTTTGAAGATTTGAAGCTTAATTGGAAGATTTTGGCTTGGAAACATTGCTCTTTCATGGTTCTATCTTTCTTTACATATTCTTCGTGATTATTATTAAATTTCAGAACTTTAAAAGCATGTATCTAGGCTAGGCATCTTCTGTTTTCCTTTCTAGAGGAGATAAACCTTATAAAGTTGGTTAATTTACATGTTTTTAGATATTAATTCATAATATATTTGTCTTACAAGTTTAATCAAAGAACCAAGCATGTTTTAGATTATGTTTTGAGAGTTTATATTCTAAGTTTACATGAATTAGAGGACCAATCCGTTTGTGTAACTTTAATCATGGCTAATTAGGACCAATAATTAGTTTTGACTAGTGATTGATCATACCCTAGGCTTAAACAATAAAAAATAGAGACTTTAATGTTTTTGATTGATGCTTGATGACCTTCATGTGTCAATATAATGAATTGATAACGTAATCAATTATTAAAGGTTAAATCTTGTTAGATACGAACTTACAACGATTAATTGCGTAGTTAATTGATTTCATGATCATAAAAATAGTTAAATGCATGATTAAAAGGTTAGATAATCGGATCAAGAGTTTAACTACTATATGAATCGGGTTGTGATTTAAAAGTCCGTTGCACGAATTAAATAAATTTAATCAACTTGAAGAGGTGAAACTGAGTCTAGGGAGGGAAAATTCTAAATTGATAAGTTTAAATCCAAAAAGATTATTGCTTTTGTTTCCTTTGGTTGTGTTTTGAGTTCTTGGTAGTGTTAACAGGTGATTAGGATCATAAAGTTTACAACTTGCTTCATAAAATCCCCCAGTTCCCATTTAATTGTTTTTTAGTTATTTTATTGCCTTTTTATTTGGTTTTAGTAAATAATTAGTTTAATTCTACGTTAATTTAATAAATTCGGAACAATACCCGTTCCCAAGTGTTTGACACCCGACCTTTCACTAAACTATAATATGATTAGGTCCTCTTGCCTATTGATGCTGTTTTTGGTAAATAAAATCGGTTTTTACAAATTTAAAACTAGTACGTAAAACGCACATCACACCCTCCAAACCAATTTAAAATTGAATTGAATTGTATGGCTTCTCCACGTTCTAACACATTCTACCAATCATAATTCGTCATTCCTCCATGTCACATTTACATACGTAACATTTTTCTCTCTGTCAACCATATATACAACAAAATTTATGATCATTTATATTATCAAATCACAATACTAAAAAAATATTACATGTGTTAATTATCATATTTTTTTAATTATAATTGTTTTTTAAGTTGGAGGTCTTATGGAAGAAGTTTCTCTACTTTCCGTTAAAGATATGATTGTCTACATCTTACATCATCCACGAGTTCTATTGTTGTAGTTGAAAATTGTTATACGTCATTTAAACAAAATATACAAACTAGCATTCAAACAAAAATATTTAAAATAAAGTGTGAAAAAATAACATATAGGATGGTAAGATTGTTATACATCATTTTGTTCGGATATAAATGTATTTAGATTTTATTTTTTTTATTATGTTAAAACGTAGAGTAAATTACACGGATGGTCTATGTGGTTTGCCACTTATTACATTTACGGTCCTTAAAATTAATTTATTACGTCGGATGGTTTTGACTTTGTTTCACTGTCAATCCCTAGTTACCCCATATACACTTAAAAAGATTGAAATACCCTTTCATAATTAATTTGTTTATTTTTATTAGTTTTATTCTATTAAAAATGTATTATAAATTAAATACAATATAATAAATAAACAATTAACTTTCACCACCACCACTTACCACCACCACCACCAAAAGCTTGAACCACCACCACCCACTACAACCCACCCACCCTTGACCACCGTCTACCACCACCTAACCCTCACCACCGTCTACTACTAGACATCCCCCATCAAGAAAACGAATAAAAACCACCTTCTACCACCCCTCAGGCTCGTAAAAATCTCACTGAAGATGAAGCTAGTGGACCAACTCAAGAATTATTCTTCAAGGTTAGAATGCTGACCGAATGTTCTTAAGGAAGACTCTTGGTGTAGAGATGGTGGACATGAAAATACTTTATGGACAATTGCATAAGCGACTCCAGATCATGGGTTCTACAAAGCTTTCATAACAGTATAAGTACAATCTTACATGGTTAAATGTTACCGAATTGATAATCACCTACAAATCTACAAGATGCATTGTAGATTAATTCAAGAAAAAAAACAAACGGGCATCGTTAGAAAGGCGCAATATAATAATAGGTATTTTTTCAAATTAACTAATAGGTAACTTTGTGAAGAAAGGCAAAATATAGTAAAATTGTTTCATAGATCATTTAGGTCACAAAGTTATGAAAAATTTCACAATTGTGAAATAATATTGAAGCATGAGTGGTTTGTATAGTTAAAAAAAAGTTTAAGTGATCTTAGTGTAACAATTAATATTGAATAGGTTATTCTTGAATGAAGGTTCGTGATAAGACAAGAACCGACTAATTAAAACAGAAAAAACTATCGGATATAAGTGTAATAGTTGACACTTATCACACATGTGAACAAGAATATAGCAACATTTTTTTTATCTTTCCAATTTTCAAATCATCGTATTCATGATTTTGGCAGCAAGAAGCAAGTCTTTTCGCAGCAGAGTTTACTAAGTTGGTATGTTCATACTATCCTTTTTCAGTCTTTCTACTCGTTTTACTTACATATATACTAATTTTGTTTCACAGAAGAGTTTACTAATTTATTGCTCATGCACATTTAAGATGACCAATGAGGGATACTTGATGATCGACCGCGGACGTTGTTGAGGACTATAAACTGACAATGTCAACCTCTGTTTGGCAATCCACCTGCGAAAGTCAAAGATGGTTAACCAAAGACCTCAATGTCAATGACATTGCTTTTCTTGCTCCGTTTGACCAGGGCCCACAAAACTCCACCAGTCATCTACCGCCAAGCATCAACTCTGTAAGAAGAAGTTAATGCACCAACAACGACTCTCTCGGGTTATATATGGGGCTGTTAGTTGCTGAAAATATTGGTAAAGAAGGCTATGAAGATGCAAAAATTATGCTAACTGTATCAAGTTATCGACATATACCCCCCCTTTTCCTCATAAACTCGATTATTGTGCAAAAAGGACCGAAGTAAAAAATTAAAAGTCAAAAGCTTAAAAAACTAATTAAGCAATTGTACGTTCCCATTTTGCCAGCAAGGTAAAAACAGTTGGCAACTCTTTTCATGCAATCTCCAGTTGTATTAATAAGATGAATATGCAGAAGAAATATTGTTGTGGTAAAGCACAATTAAGATAGCGAACAAAGTGATCACATATTGGACTCAAGCTCACCCGCAGTCAATCAGTCGGTCAATGACGACATGCAAGAATGTGTTGAATATCAAAGATTAATCCCTCTCACAAAGATTGAGATCAAAATCATGTTTCATAAAGAGATTTTACAATAATACTCCTTAAGTAAATATTAAGAGATTATTAATGAATGCAAATAGTTTACATGAAAAGAAATATTTTTAACGATAAAGCTATTCAACTAATATCTATAACAAGACTTGAATCAAATAATTTCTAAGTAAAAATCATTAGTGATGATAAAGGGTAAATAGTTGCATATTTTTTAACATATCTCATGCAACACCTTGCCCCGCGACAATGCACTTGCCCATATGGCCTAGGGGCACCATCAATAGGTCAGGTCATGTAGCAGATCTGATCTACTACATTTACATGATTCAACGGGTTAAAAAATTAGTCATCGACCTAACAAGTCGACCATTTAATTTGATCACTGTGTGGGTATATCCAAGATCCATCCGGGTCGATTGATTTAAAGTTAAAAAACTAAAATTTATTTTAACCTTATTTAAGTAAAAAAACTTAAACTTTACTTCAACCTAAAATTTTAGAAAACTGAAATTTTATTTTAATTTTCTATACTAAATACTAGTATATTAACTAATTAACCATAGAATATATATATATATATATATATATATATATATATATATATGTGTGTGTGTATGTGTGTACATGACCTAATTTTATTTGAACAGTTGAAGAAAGTCTCTAGGCTCCAGGATTGTCCCACATCTCCACCACTCCACCATACGCTCCACTAAGGCTATACGTATAACCCTCGGGGAGAGACATCGGCTCCCCATTGGGTAACACGGGTACGTAAGGCAGGAACAACTATATGTTAGGATATAACTTGAACTGGGATGGATGTATAAATACTAGATTCTAATTGGGAGCTCGGTGTGTAGATATAGCACACGACAAGGAAGCTTTGTGTCACAAGTTTTTTGGATTTAAGGAAGACGAAGGGCTCACGCCGTGGAGCAAAGGCTCACAACGTGGAGAACATTAATCCCCTTGTGTGTGCTCCATGTGCACGTTGTGGGGCATTTGGTTTCGGCCCTGACTTTGTTTTTTAACCCTTGTCGTGTAATTATTAATTAGGGTTTTCTTGTTTGCACTATAAATATTGTAGCTAGGGTTTTTATCATTCGAAATTGTGTGGTTCAACCTATGCACCTTACGGTGACATTTGTAAACACTTTCGATTAATAAAAGAACCCTCCTTTAGGTTCCCTAACCCGATCGTTCCCGACTCTCTTCTCTCTTATCTCTTTCGTCTTCTCTCGTCTCTCTTCCTCCTTATCTCTTTCTTTCTCTTATACACATATTATAAAATAAAACGTGGAGTAAGATTGGGAAGTGTTATACTAACTTTTGGGCTGAGAAGTGGAAGAGAAGGGGAATGTAATGTGACGCTGATGAGACAAGACGGAAAAGGGAACCCTTTCGGTTGCTATACGGATGGTCTAAATCAGGCAAACCACTAACCGATGTCACTTCACCAATCGGCACCGGTGCCAAAGCCAACACCTCCGACTGTTCGACCTTGTGTTCTGGCACCCAGGCGACATTTCCCCAAATTGGCTCAGTTTCTCGACACTATACACTTTACACTCAATAGGGGCATAGCTGAACAGTGCACTGGTATGTTCAAGTTTACTTAATGGGTTAGTATCATTATGTTCGGTGGTTAAAGTTTACTCCAAATTTCATTACCATTCTTGCTCTTCTGCTTTTGGGATTTTGAGCTTTTTTAATGCTTATACAATTTAACACTCTCTATTTCCATATGCTAGGTAAGTGGGTATGCAAAGCCATAAAGCAATGTCAGCAAATAACAAACAAATTTATGATTGTTAGCAAACTTCTAAATATTATATCATTTTAGTACATATGTTATTAAGACAATTATTATATGTAATTAAATAAGTGTGTATATACACACACAAGTTACTAGCCTTATGGAGGTTGGAAGGAGGGGTTGTTTTGCCGCCAACCAACCACCACATAACTGCCAAATGTGAGCGTATAAATATGTATGAATCCTATGCAGTTTAACATATACGATTTCAAAAGTTATGTTCCACATAATTCTTTGTTTTTCTACTTCATATTATACGTATATACATATACATACTTCTCTATGGTTTATGCAAGGAATAGATCTGATATTCGTATAGCCAAACCAAGTGGCTATGATCATTTATCGAGGCCTCAAAACCAAACAATGATAGAATATTAAATTATTAGATTGACAGTTTTGATCAAATCAATTTGTGGTAGAGTGAACTGATATATTATTATATTACTAGGTACCAAGTTGGGTTGATTGCACAGCCTTGTCCTGTTTTACTTTACATTATTATCTAATAATAGTTTAAGTGCACATGCTTGTCTTTGTTATAAACAAATTACTGGAACAAGAGAGTCAACGTCGCTAGATAGTCTGCTGATATAGGCTTTCTATAAAACGTAAAGTTAGTGGTTATGTTAGGAGTATGGAGCTTAAATAGATTTCAAGCAATATTAGTGTTTGCTACATACCTAAAAAAGGCATGATTCTTCTATTAAAAAACTCATGAACTTTATGGTGCCGAAGAAGTTGTGGTCTGATACAACACGTGGCAATACAAGGGTAAAGAGAGTCACCAGACTCCCTAACCACCTGGCAGATTACATCACCTAATTTGTTAGGGAAATATGGATGGCGTGAGAAAGTTGTTAGATATTTATTAATTATTTTTAATTCCTAAAAGAATATTTCCAGTGGGTTATAAATAGATCAGATCTGTAATGATGAAATCATGGAATGAAAAGTTTTGTTTTCTCTCAATTTCTTCTTCTTCCTTCTTTCTTTTTGTCTGGAGTTTACCCTACTCGAAAGGGGCTTACTATCATTGGTGCTTTCATTGCCTTCATTCCATCTACCACCATAAATTCATTCCTTCCTTATCATGCCTACCAGGTGGCAAAACACAGAGGATAACATTAATTCTCTGAATACAATTACTAACCAGCTTCAAACTGCGATTGCTAGTCATGATGCTACAATTGCAGAATTGTTACAATCTTCCCAATCCACAAATACTCAACTGAAATCACTTACAAACTCAGTTAATGATTTGCTTCTCCATGTTGCTCGAATTCAAAAAGCCCCAGCAAATCCACAACCGCCGACGCCACCCCAACCACCATTGATCCATCAACCTCCAATTTCTTCTCCTCCTTCTTCTTCTTTCACGCCACCCCCCATCGTTCATCCTCTAAACCATTCTCCTTTCGAAATCAGGCCATTGAGATTAGAAATTGCAACCTTCGACGGTACAAACTCCTCCGATTGGATACTCCAAACAGAATGTTACTTTTTCCTCCATAACACACCTGAAGCACACAAAATTCAGTTAGCATCGTTTTTCTTTAGGGGTGAAGCGTTGAGTTGGTTTAATTGGTTGTATCAAAATCAACAACTTCCTACTACCTGGGTGGAGTTTTGCAGATCCTTGGAACTCCGATTTGGTCCTTCTTCCTTAATAAATCATGAAGCAGCTCTGTATAAACTGTTCCAACATTCATCGGTTTCTGTTTATCAAGCAGAATTTGAGAAGCTTTCTAACAAGGTATTCGGCCTTTCTCCTAGATCTCTTCTCAATATCTACTTATCAGGCTTGAAACCAGAAATTCAAAGAGAACTCCAAATTCTGAGACCCAATTCTACAGCCGAAGCAATGGGTCTGGCTCGCTTAATCGAAGATAAAATTGCCTCCCAATCACCACCCACTTACTCTCCTAAACCCAGCACTCGTAATTTCACATCCACTTTTAATTCCCAAATCGTAAAAACAACTCCAATTGATCCAGTTGCTTCACTGCCATTAAGTACAACTCCTCAAGCCAAGAGTACAAACCGTTCAGTTCCTCCTTCAAACCCTACCTTTCGTAAGCTCACACCTGCTGAAGTACAAACCAGAAGAGAAAAAGGGCTTTGTTTTAAGTGTGATGAAAAATTCAGCCCAAGTCACAAATGTAAGGCCCAATTTTACTCTTTAGTCCAATACCCAGACCACGGCCCAATACACTTACAACCCTTAATTGAATTGGATCCGTCGCCTGAACCTCAACAATCTGATCCCATCGTCGATCTTCTCACAGCCCCGGAACAATCATCTGAACTATTCTCCATGACTCTCCTCTCATTCACCGGAGCAACTCAACCAACAACGTTTCGATGCACCTCAATCATCCAAGGTAAATCTCTTTCGACCTTAATTGATAGTGGGAGTAGTCAAAACTTTATCCACCCTGATTGTCTGAAAATCGTCTCTCTTCCTAAGCCAGTCCCATCTACTTTTGTAGTCAAAGTAGGAAATGGCCACACTCTCGAAACACAAGGGTTACTACCCTCAATATCATTTTCCATTCAAAACACAGGATTCACCTCCGACTTGCATATTCTTCCTATTCATGGGTGTGACATTGTTTTAGGTCACTCATGGTTGCGTACCTTAGGTCCAGTTCTAACCAATCATTTGGATTTTACCATGACTTTTATTCATAAAGGTCTCAAAACAATTATCAGTGGTAATCAAGCAGCACCCATAGTTCCCACAACCCTTTCGCATCTTCGACGGTCACTGGATACAAATTCGATAATCGCTTTCACTCTTCTGTCCTTATCAGAAATGTCCGGTCAGCAGGCTTCACTCTCATCCCATCCCGAAATTAGCAAGGTTTTAACTCAATTTCCTGAAGTGTTTCAGATACCTACACAATTACCCCCTCACAGACTCTATGATCATCACATTCACCTCCTTCCCAACTCAAAACCTGTCAATGTTAAACCTTACCGTTATCCTCAATTCCAACGTACTGAAATAACACGCCTTATCTCTGAAATGCTCAAAGAAGGGGTAATCAAACCAAGCACAAGTCCTTTTTCCTCCCCGGTTCTCCTAGTAAAAAAGAAGGACAGAAGTTGGAGATTTTGTGTGGATTATAGAGCTTTGAATTCCATTACAATAAAAGATAGATTCCCAATTCCTACAATCGATGAGTTGTTAGATGAATTGCATGGTGCTAAAATATTTTCAAAACTAGATTTACGACAAGGATATTTTCAAATTCGTGTACACCTGGGTGACACATCAAAAACTGCTTTTAGAATTACCGATGGTCACTTTGAATTTATTGTGATGCCATTTGGCCTCGCCAACGCACCATCAACTTTTCAAGCATCCATGTACACTCTTTTTCGTGTGGAATTAAGGAAGTTTGTGTTAGTTTTTTCGATGATATACTCATCTATAGCAAGACTTTGGTAGAACATGTGCAACATTTGTCCCATGTACTAACCCTTTTGCAGAAAAATCGCTTATTTGTAAAGGAATCTAAGTGCTTATTTGGACAAGATTCAATTGCTTTTTTGGGGCATGTTATCACAGCAGCAGGTGTCTCCACAGATCCCGACAAAATTCAAGCTATCAATCAGTGGTCTCCACCGTCCAATATCAAGCAATTGCGAGGGTTCCTAGGCCTTACGGGTTACTATCGAAAATTTGTTAAACATTATGCGGCCTTGGCAGCCCCTTTGACAGAATTGTTGAAGAAAGATAATTTCCATTGGGGCCCACCACAAGCCGATGCTTTTGCACAATTACAAAAGGCGATGTCTACTGCACCAGTTTTAGCCGTACTTGACTTCACACAGCCTTTTGTCCTCGAGACGGACGCATCAGGAGTCGCAATTGGAGCTATTCTCGGTCAACATAAACACCCAATTGCCTTTTTCAGCAAGAAGTTGTCCACAAGATTACAATCAGCATCGACATATGTCCGGGAAATGTTTGCTATTACATCTGCAGTAGCAAAATGGCGCCACTACCTTCTTGGGAGACATTTTACCATCATCACTGATCACCAAAGCCTTAAGTCATTGCTGACACAAACCATTCAGACACCAGAACAACAGAAATGGCTCACTAAACTGTTGGGATTTGACTACGACATTGTGTATCGTTCTGGGTTAAAAAACACAGCTGCTGATGCTCTTTCTCGACAACATCTGTTCACAATTTCAAATATTTCGTCACCGGTGTTCAAATTCCTTAACGAGTTCCGCCGTTATTGGTGTGAAGAGGAACTCGGCAAAAGCTTTGTAACCAAGATCGACCGGTCAACAGCCCCGTTCTCGTTTACCAATGGTCTGGTCTACTTCAAACATCGCATTTTTGTCCCAGATTTACCGGGTTGCAGACACAAGATTTTGACTGAATTTCATTCTTCTCCAATTGGGGGCCATGCGGGTACCAAACGCACCTTAACAAGAATTTCCTCTAGTTTTTATTGGCCAAAAATGAAGGAGTCAGTCACTTCTTTCATTCAATCTTGTCGAGAATGCCAACAAGTCAAATACATCACCACACCACCATTAGGACTACTCCAACCCCTGCCAATTCCAGAATTTATTTGGGATGAAATATCGATGGACTTTATTACGGGATTACCCCCATCAGCCGGCAAATCTTCAATCTTGCTGATCGTGGATCGATTAACAAAAGCTGCTCACTTTGTCCCTCTACCACCAAAGATAGATGCGAAGAAACTTGCTGATATCTTCACAACACATTTTATACGTTTGCATGGCTTTCCAAAATCCATTGTGAGTGATAGAGACCCTCTTTTTATAAGCAAATTCTGGTTAGAATTGTTCACTCTCAATAAAACAGTGCTGGCAATGAGTAGTGCTTATCACCCACAATCAGATGGGCAAACGGAAGTCCTTAATAGATGTCTTGAGGACTACCTAAGGTGTTTTGTTTCGGAAGAACCTCGCCTTTGGACCCGTTACTTGTCTTGGGCAGAGTGGTCTTATAACACCGCTTGGCAATCTTCGATTAAAATGACCCGTTTGAAGCTGTGTATGGCAGACCTCCGCCATCGATTCCTCACTACATTCAAGGAAATTCGAAGAATTTGGAACTAGACTTCGATTTAACACATCGAACGTGCTTACTTGCCACACTAAAAACTAATCTTTGTAGAGCCCAAAACAGAATGCAGCAGCAGGCCAACAAGCACAGGTTGGATAAAGACTTTGAGATTGGTGATTTGGTGTTACTCAAGATCCAACCATACCGGCAGCAATCATTGGTCAACAGGAGCTCACAAAAGCTAGCTAAAAGATATTATGGCCCTTACAAAATTCTCGCAAAAATTGGGAAGGTAGCTTACAAGTTGGAATTGCCGGTCTCCTCTTCCATACATCCTGTTTTTCACATATCGTTGTTAAGAGAATACAAAGGACCAATTCCTTTCGTACCGGAACCATTACCACTCACGCCACCATCCTTTTTAGTTCCGGAAGCTATTCTACAGACCGATGACACGATTGACCCACCTAAACTGCTGGTAAAATGGTTCAATTCGACAGAACAAGAGGCTACTTGGGAATTGGTATCTGACATCAAGAGGAAGTATCCAAATTTTGACCTTGAGGGCAAGGTCAATCTCAAAGAAGGAGGGAATGATACAACACGTGGCAATACAAGGGTAAAGAGAGTCACCAGACTCCCTAACCACCTGGCAGATTACATCACCTAATTTGTTAGGGAAATATGGATGGCGTGAGAAGGTTGTTAGATATTTATTAATTATTTTTAATTCCCAAAAGAATATTTCCAGTGGGTTATAAATAGATCAGATCTGTAATGATGAAATCATGGAATAAAAAGTTTTGTTTTCTCTCAATTTCTTCTTCTTCCTTCGTTTTTTTTGTCTGGAGTTTACCCTACTCGAAAGGGGCTTACTATCATGGTCTGTGTAAAAAAATGTGCTTTTGTGATTGGACTTTATCCATGAGATGGAGGATGAAGGTTACTGCTTCAGTTGGATTTAGGGTCAGTGTCCAACAATGGTGGCAAAGGTTTGTGTTTGCTTCAAAAACCCATGTCCAACCATGGCGGCAATGGTATCGAAACCACCATCGGAGAATCAAACCCAATAGCCTACCAACGTTATATTCTTCATTGTGATTGCTTCAAAATACCATTCTATAAGAATGAAGATAAGATTGCTTGGGGTTGGAGATAGAGGAGAGAGACTAGGGAGGGAGGGAGAGAGAGATCTAGGATTGCTAATTAGCAGATAGAGAAAGACAAAAGATATATAATATATTAACTTTTTATTTATATAAGATGAAATAACAAAAAATTTCTTAACTAAAAGACAAATTAACTACAAATTTAAACGGAAATTAGTCTAAATGACCAAGCAAGTAACAAAAATGCAATCATAAGGACCGGTGAAGTAATTTTTGATCTTAAAAAACTAATCCAATAAGTTTTGAAAAACCACATGGACCATTTCATTAATTCACTCATGATAAAAAGTAATTCAAGCTCAAACTCAAACTAATTGGGTATTGTCAAGTTAAGCTCGAGTATTTTAAATACTCATAATTTTTAATCTTTTATCAAGATTGTGTCATTTTACACTTTTCACTTTTTTTTGTCTATATGTCAATCTTACATGATAACAATACATTTTAATCGAGTTGAGTCCACACAAGCTTAAAGTATCAAGCCAAGCTCCAAAGTATGTCGAATAATAGTAACTATGATTAATACTAGTATTTACTGTATTGATTATAGTAATGGAGTCCAGCCTAATTAATACTTCTTTTGCGATTGATGTTCTATTGCTCTTATTGGGATTACTATTAGGGTTAGCAGAAAAAATTGAAACCGAACCAAAAATCGAAAAAACCAATGGTTTTCAACATTTCAAAAACCTTTTCAGTTTGGTTTTGGTTTTTAAATTTTTAATAACCGAAAAAACCGATCCGAACCATTCCAATGGGCAATATTGTAAATATACATGTCTAGAAAATCAAATACTCTATAACTTTCCTATTTACACAACCACCCCTCATTTACATTAGGGTTTCACCAAAGAGGCAACACACTGATTCAAATCTCCTTCACAGTTGCAGCTTCATTAGGTCATAAGACTACTCGATTAAGTTCACCTACATCACATCATTTCGAGTTAACGATTTCACTTATTCTCGATTTTATCCATCTTCAACTTAATATAGAAATCCATTTCCAACTTAATATATAAATCTATTTCTAGTTGTTTATCTTGATTTTCAGTATCTAGTTTTTTTGAGTTGTATGCTGTTCATCTAGTGTTGATTTTTCATCTCGATTTTTAGTTTTGCTAATCTGTTATTTATCGACTTGTTTTGAGTTTTGATTTGTTTCAATATTGGCTTTAATGTTTAAACTTTTGACAGACATTTTGCGTATATCAATTGCAATGTATATAGTTTGAATAAGGCGGCACACACCTTGATGTTTTTAATATAGCTTCGATCTTGTTTAATTTCATAGCTTCACAATAATGGTTATATGACTTCAAATCTTGATGATTAAAAAGGAAAAGCTATAAAACCGAACCAAAAACCGACTTCAAAACCGAAAACCGAACCACTCCAAGGTTTTGGTTTTCCAAAAATTGAAATTTTCAGTTTGGGTTTCAGTTTTATGCCAAAACCGAACCATGCTCACCCCTAATTATTATAGAAGAATAATTTGACTGAAGATGTATATAGAAGATTAAGTTGCATTCATGATTAAGTTGTATACAGAGACGTAGCGTAGTTCTTCCTATTTATAAGAACAAGAGTGATGCTCAAGAGTTTGGAAACTACATGGGCATGAAATTGCGTAATCATTCAATAAAGTTATGGGAGAGAGTGATCGAGACAAAGGTAAGACATGAAATGATTGTGACAGAAAACCAATTCGGTTTCATGCCAAAAAGGTCACAATTCATCTTATTAGAAGCTTTATGGAGATGTTTAGGGAAAGACAAAGCGACTTACACATGGCTTTTATAAACCTAGAAAAGGCGTACGATAGTATTCCGAGGGAGATAATTTGGAAGACCCTGTATGAAGAGATCTCGGAGAGTCTTATTATAGCTATAAGAGATATGTACAAAGGCGCGACGACCTGTGTTTGGACTCCTACGAGCAACACGGAGTACGTCTTAGTAGATAAAGGGCTTCATAGGGGTCAGCCCTTAGCCCCTACCTTTTTGCAATGATTCTTGATGAGCTTGCATGGGAGATACAAGGTGCATTCATTGGTGCACGATGTTCGCCGAGATGACATTGTGCTACTTGTGAAGACTCCAGGCCTCCATGCTAGAACAATGGAGAGCGGTGCTTGAGGAGGAAGGTGTTCAAATTAGCTGAGATTGCTTTAATGCATTCACTAGCTTCAAATTTCACATTTGCTATGTATACATACTGTAGGACATCTGGGACTATCGTGATGCTCCCATCATCAAGCAAGTGCCATTGCCATTAAAAATTAGGTTTGAGAATATCACAAAGGATACTTTTCTGATGTACCATAAACTTACCGCTGATGATGATCGCTTGGTAAGTAGATTGGTTATTCTTTCTAAAGAATAACATTAGTGTTTTGTCATAGTATATAACTACATATTTGTTTTATGTTATTTATAGAAATTTAAATCAAGCGTTCTTCTATCTTTGTATCCTCATCTTGACTTGGATCCAAGACCAACACTGGATTTCTGCAAGGAAACTGTTCCTGTGGTAATAAATAATCGGCAAAACATATAATTAAAGATTCATTGACCATATATGATTGTTTCCGACTATTCCAATCTGTGTAACTTTCTTACAAATATTTTGCAAATTGATTTTGGGATCGGGTGGGGAAAGAATAGGAGAAAGATAGATGGCGAATCAAAGGAGAATATTAATGTAGCGAGTGAAATTAGTGGTATTGGACATTATTGAGGTTGAGAGGCGTGAAAAAACTGAAAGTGTGGTAGAAGATAACGAGTAATAGCCAAGAAGAGAATGTGGTGGATTCTCATGATGGAATGAAGCAGTAGTTTTTGACTTTTGAAATCACATATTTCATTCGGATTTTGGCGAGATAGAGATTTAAAGATGGTATACAGTCTTTGATCTTTTCTTGATCAAATTCATTTTTGTAAAATAATGAGCTTGTCATTCCCTTTTTACAAGATGTCCAATAGGAATCGTATTCCAGTTTTGTGAAACTACCAAGAGTTTAGTGCAGGTAAACATTTGACCAAAAAGTCAAAGTTGGTGATTTCGTTCAGATTGACAACCTTTTTGTATTAATCAAAACTTGTTTTGAGTTTGTAAATTATTGGAAGCCTTTAAAGATTCAAATTGGCAGATACCATTGAAACATAGAGTAAGTAAAAATATTTCGTCAGAATATTCATAGTTCAACAAAGACATTGTCAGATTGTCTCAAAACCTACAAAAAAGTGAATGTTGTACCAGACAGTGGGATTTATAGTAATATTAAATTGACCCCATCACAACACAAGCAGTGACTAATTAGTTGCATTAGCTTACTCCCGATTTGGTTTCCTCTTTCTACCAAGAACAGAAGCTTTTTGAAATCTTGGTCCACCCATTCTCCAAGTTCTAAATGCTGCAGTTGATGACTTAGCAGCATCATACACTTCAAAATCAATTAAATATGTATAAGATTTCACGTCATTTATATATTTAATATTTTTTAAGAAAATAATGCAAAAGGTAAATGGGTTCTTCAATCTCGCATTTTGTTTCTTCTTTCGTTAATAACCATAAATATTTGGGGGCCAGTGCAGATGCCGCAGTATGTGCCTTAATCAAAACTTCCTTATACTTTGTGTGAAAAGCAACCAAGAGTAGAGACCCAATGGTTTTGTCACCAATCCTGATCCATACAAGATCACGAATCAGGAAATTTGCAGCAGCAAGAGTACGAAGTCTAAAATAAAATTAATTTAAAAAAAGAAACGTGAAAAGATACTCACATTTGCACAATCTTGCATCCTAACTCATAAAAATATGAGCATCGAGATCTTAAGTCCATGTGTGCACCATCAGCTAGCCCCTATTTCTTCCCGAGTTCTGGCATCGAAAGAAGGTACATGATACTTAAAGATAATGATAATAATATTGCTGAGGTCGATCACAATTGCTTTTTTGATGACCCGTCATATTCAACTGAAACTAGTTTAATTTTAAGAAACATAAAGATAAGGATGCCCTCCATATGACTTTCAATCCCAAAATAATATCTTACACAAAAGGAAAACAGGCCACAATGTATCACACATTTATTAATTTATATATCAGTACTTTCTTTTGCTTGCTTCTCAACAATCATAAACAAAAATCATGCTAGCCAAACAAGAAACTTTGGGATTACTTCTTATTGAAACAAGGAGGGATGCTGACAGATGCTGCCTGTCGTAGATGTAGTTCTTGAGCAAGCCAGAATGGCAATTCCGCCTTGGATTTGGGTTCCACCTGATATTACTGAAGTATTACCATCAAAAGATAGTTATCAAATTATTCAACTGAAACTAGTTTAATTTTACCCTGTGTGTGTCATTGGATTCAAACAAACCAACACCATTTACTGCCTCAGGGAAAACTGCTGGAACAAACTAAGAGAAACAGGCACCATATTAGACATATGGACATTTTCACAAAGTAAAGTGAACTAAGAACCGAAGGAAAACAAATATAAAAATATAAGTTTCAACCTCTTCGTCTGCTAGGATGTCATCAATATCATAATATTGCGCCATGATCGAAGCAAGAACCAGTTACTATTTTAATCGTTTGCCACCACAAGTCGACAAGCGACTCTCAACAAGTACCAGACCGAAATGCACAACAACAGCTTAATTTCTCAATTACGCAGCTAACTTGAACAGGAATAGGGGTTCCATCAACCAAAAATAGAAAAATGATTTCCTTTATTTGAACCACAAGACAGAACACTATAATACACGAGAATGCAGAACCTAAACCAGAGCATTGCAGGAACTACTCTGCATCACACAAAAGAGTTCAATTTCCGATACAAATACAAATTAAACCATGTATTTACATAAAATATAGTGATTCATGACCGCAAACCAAATGCCTTAAATCATTCTACTGAATATACTTGAATAAACCAGTTTTGCCCAAGAAATTACAAGACCAAACTAGTTTCCCCATGAATGATAAGCTCAAGGAATACTATACAAGTTTTTTAAAGTTTATACTTTATAATATCTTTACTTTCTTATAATCAAAATTGATCATGCGAACTAATTACTGATATCACGCAGAGGAAAAACAATCAATCTTGATTTCGACTTAAATTCTATTCAAATACAAACCATACGTCATCAAGGTGTTCCTTAAGCGCCAATCTACGTCAATTTAAAAAAAACAACAAAAATGGAAGGTTCATGGTTTTGTTCTTCCCGAACGTTATATCACACAGAAGAAATGACGAATCAAAACCCTAACCCTATATTAGATCAAAATGAACAGCAAATTCACGGAAATCATACCTTCGCAGTTGTATCTGAATGCGCGGTGCAGAGACTATTACTGGAGGACCGAAATTTCATCAGATTTGTTCGAGAATCGCAGAGAGATTTGCGTCTGGGGGTGGGTCGGGTGCTTTTGTTCCGAACACGCTTCAATTACGCGGGCTTTTTTTATTTTTTAAATATTCGTAGTCACTTCGATTTCGAAATTATGTTAGTGGGTTGGGTCCAGTGACATCCATATAGGGTAGTATGCGGGCCCCAAGTCACGCGCCAAGTTAGCAATTAAACGCCTTTGTCTGGGTTTGAACCCAGGACCTCCAAGGAAGGCTTTGCCTTCGTTATTTATTATGTATTAAATTAAATGATTTTATAATCTAAATAATTCAAAGACTTTGAATAAATATGTTTTTGAATGTGACATGCTATTAGATAAAGGTTCTTAATGAACAATCTGAATAATATAAATTACTATTTTAACCTTAATAGTGATATATTATATTATAAGATAAGATAAGATGTAATTGTTTAACAAGGCAACATATGAAAAACGGAGTATTAGGGTAAAATACTTGGTGCTTAATAATTCAAAATATACTTTAAGGTAGAATGATTCAGCAACGTTCTTCTATTTCATTCAGCACAGTCTTCATTCAGAGGCAGCAATCAAACACGCTGAATGCTGAACGATTCAGCATTCAGCGCTGAACGGTTTCATTAAGCAGCAAACAAACAGTCCCTTAGTATGAAATAATAAAAATTGATTCTTCTATTTATTAATATAGAGATTTCAATATAGATTTATAATAAAAAATTATTTCTCTTACTGCAAAATAATGACCGCAGAATATGTGAAATTGCATCAACAAGAGATAGAGAAAGATACTTTCGCTTAAGAAGATGAAGCAGCCACCGTTGTTGAGAAGAAGGTCGCCAGCGGTTAAAAGCAGAGACGTTGAAAAAACGGTCAACGGTCATCAGAAGCAAAGCTGCCTACAAGAAGGTCGTTGGTCGCTAGAGGGTGGATAATCGTTGGTCGTTGGAGGCTTGAGAATCGCTAGCATCAAGAATCACTTAAGGAGGTTGGAGATGAGAGGCAAACGTTGATATGGTGGGGACGAGAGTTTGGTGCCCTAAAATCCTCGTGTCTTTTTTTTAACTTTTTGAGAACTGGAAATTTGTATTTCTTCCTTTTTTTTCTCCATATGACGGGCAAATGAAAATAGAGAAATGAAATTATTATTATTTTTCTCTCTTTGTAATTATCAGGTCTAACCAAACAAGGGAATTCATTCCATTACTTTTTCTTTGCCCCCATTTCTTGGTACCAAAGGCATCCTTATCAGTCTGTTTCAGGTTAAGTATCTGGGATATAGCTCATGAACCCGCATAAGTAATTTAATTTTATTAAGAGTGAATTGCGGTTTTTGTCTCTGTGGTTTACATGAAATCAAAATATTTAGTTGTTGTGGTTTAAAAATTATAGCATTCCTCGTTATAGTTTAGATTTCGTTTTAATATTGGTTCAAAAACACTTCAAAAAAAATATCCTTTTCTCCTTAAATTTTGTGTGTTAAAACTTAAAGTAGTGAACATCTGTCGAACTCTTTTAAAGTCCGCATATTCTTAACTATCATATCAAATAAATTAAAAAGACGGATACAACAAACAACACATAATAGGTAATGTATTGTTTTAAAAGAAACATTCAATCTTATTTTATTTTTTTGTTTAAGGCCATAAAAACATATATAAAAGATATTAAAAACACATTTTAATATAGAAGGGGGTAAATATATAAATAAAAATACGAAATAATTAATGTTAAGTAAATAAAATGAGCCAATGATACCTGAGAGTTGAGACGTGTGCAATTTAAGAATAATGAAATTGGAAAATAAAAACCGTAGCTAATATTAAAAATAATAATTTATTATTACTTATATAGAACATGTAACTTTTTAATACTACTTAATTTTAATTAGTTATGCATTAGGTACATACATTTAGAACAACCGGCTAATCAATCATTTTCTTAATTAATTTATGTCAACTCATATTGCTTTAATAAATCATTAAACATTATAACAACAATTTAATTAATCAAGTTCTGGTTAAATTACTTACATCATTTCAATTTATAGGACTAGATTATCTTCTTCTTTAATCATTTAGAAATAATAATATGTATTTTTATTTATTGTTTTTGAAAAACTATTTTATTAACTAATAAAAGACTTAATTGAAAAATAAAGAAAACTCGAAAAAGAGAAAAAATAGATATATTGTCAAAGAGATTTCATTTATTCATACCGGATTCCACAAATACCACACCTTAAAATTCTTGAATTGAACATGTTGTCAAACACAAATTATAATCATTACCATGGCATTGCATGTGTACGATGCTAGTTTATTATATATAGATATAGATATAGATTTTTACGTTCTTTCTTCACTTAACCTTTTTTGGATAGCATACATATAATTATTTGTTAAGCGTATAATTGTCTAACTAAACCGCTTTTATTGTATATGTAAATGATTATTATGTATAAATCAACGTACTGTCTTATTTTAAATTTAATTAATCGATGCAAATATATAAATTAATTTTTGAAGGGTTTTTAAAGATATAAACTCAAAAGCCTTCATTATTAACTTGTAATAAATTAATTAAACTACGTAAGTTAACACATCCTTTCGTACAATTGAAAAAATCTCGGGACTAAAAGTCGGTGCAAATTGATGAATTAAAATGTCACCGTCGTTACTCAAATTTATTAATTAATGTTGGACCAAATGAGCCAACTTTTATTTAAAAAATTATAATTAAATAGTTTAACGCTTTACACATATCATTGTCATAACCCCTTCCACGAAAATTCTTCCTTCATTAATTAAATTTTAATTTCAAAAGAATAAAGAAGGTAACAAAACTACAATTAAATAAATAATGTAACAGAAATCCTGCCGACTTATCTTTAGATCGATGATTCATATAAAATTGTTGGAATGACAATATCCTTTAATTTAATGATATTTTATTCAAATTATATTATATATAATAATAATTATATTCAATTTACATGTTTTTGGTTTTTCTTTTATAACTTTTAACCCATTATGTCTAATGTAAATATGAATACATATAAGCGACCGTTTAATTTTTATTTACACTTCGATGTAAACTTAAGCGTATTATGACTTTTGCTTAAGAAATTGTATTTGTCGGTATCTAAAGTACATTTCGTCGATACCTATCATACATACTACGTTGTTATTTATATGAAAATGTGGATAAAAGCGAGTTGGTTACAACTTACAAATTTTAGAATTATACCAAACATGATACATCAAAATTTATAGATAAATACATTAGATATAATATGGAAAATTAAATCTGAAAATCGATTTAGATCTAAACAACCTAAATGCTTAATTTTTTCACAAACTTAAAGATAAAAATACTTTTGACATAGTATAGAATAACCTGAATAGATTTAAATTTGTACATCATAAATGTTTATATATTTCATGTTTTTTTCATATATATATATATATATATATATATATATATATATATATGGATGTAAGCTTCTTTATTTTGTTCATATTAAAAACTCCGCCGCAACGTACGGGAAGGTTACAACTAGTTTGTTTATTAAATACAAGTATATATAAGTTATTAGAATTAGAATAGCTAGGTAAGTTTAACATTAATCTTCATAATTAATACCATTTAATTAGATATTTTCTTATTAATCAAAGCTTTGTTCTTTTAATCTATTAATTAATATTCTTTTGGCAAATTTTTGTTGATAAGTCATCAAAAAATAACAAGCTTAAATGATCGAGAGGTCCAAGAAAAAGAATCACCAAAACACAAGGATTCCTAGCCTAGTAAGTAGCATAAGTTGATATGTGAACATATCTTTTGATATGCGAAGCATATATGTATGATGCATCATTTTAAACTTCTATTTCTCCACAGACAAATGGAGCAATACTTATATAACAAATTAACCCCTTGAAATATCTTTCTCCATCATTAAAGTAATCATGATATTTGAGTAATTTTATTAATTATGAATTTCTAAAATTTTATAAATTCCGATTGCTTTTTTTTTTTTGAAAAACAAAGAAATTTATTAATATTAAAAACTCAAAGATTGAGACAACATACTCAAAGATCCCCATTAACAATCAAAATACAAATCCATATATAGGGTGTTTCATTTGATAAATCAATGGGTATTTCGAGAAAATCATTAATAAGGTATTTTAAAAAGATAAGTTTTATTAAAATAATGAAATATATAAATGATCAAATAATTATTAATGAGTATCAATGGTGGTTACAAATAATTCCCGTCGTAGAGGAAAATGATATTAAATGACCAAAATATTATTAATAAGTTTTACCAGAGCCGTCGAATTTTTTTCACTCTATCTCTCCAAACTCTCCATCTATGAATTTCACTTAATAGATGAATGATTAAGACTGGTCTTGTTGTACTAGCAATAAAAACAGTTTTTAAATGAATCATTTTTTTTTCTTTTTTTTGAAAAGCCAAATGAATCATTATCTTCTTTTAAGAATAGTAAATAAATAAGTTATTTAAAATTATAGTTTAGAAACAACTTCTCGAGTAATTAGTAGACAAGCAAACTTAAATTTTTGGGTTCAAGAGATTACTTGTAGACGAAAAATGATGAATAAAAGGTGTGATTATGAGGCTCCATATATTACACGTTATTATTATTATTGGTTTCATTGAAAAACAATTGAGCAAGTTGTAGTTGCTAGACCGACTTTGGATATGCAAATCTTTCCCCATCAATTTTCAATTAATTTATGAAAAACCGAATAATGATAATTAAATAAAAAGATAGAACGTTATAGTATGTTTTTATCTTTGCATAGCATATTGATAAAATACAGAAATGTTGTTTACCTAATAAATTCATATTCACATCTAATCATGCATGACACCGTTTTCATAATTACTATTTTTAATTCAAAATAAATACAATGTTTAAATTAATATATAATTTATGAATACCTCGTCTCAAATAGACCAAAAGATAAAATGAAACAAGTTAGAGCATCCGTATAGGATTACCCGATCCTCAATCGGCTCCATTGGATTCTCAAGAGAACACTGGTACTACCCTCTCTTTACTACCCGACGGGTAGTCTTTCTGCTCCCCACACCAGAGTTGTTTTTTTTAAATATAACTCTTATTTGGATAAGAGAGGGAATATGTGCTAGTTTGTGTTGGTCTATACTAGGTATTTGGATAAAAAAAGAAATACGAGAAAAACATAATGTAGCATTTGTGTAATAAAGATAATGTTAGGTATCATATGCATGGCCTTAGAAGAGTTTATTTCAAAAATCCATCCATATGAATAAATGAATAAACATCTAGGCAATTTACATGTTTAGAAGTATGTCATGTTACCAATAATTTTTATCATGATTATAGTTTAATTCAAAATTATTGAACTATACTATATATAAATTTGGGCAATGGGTTGTTACATGATTTAATAGAGATATGTGAAAATATTATATTATTTAATTTGTTGTTGATTTATAATTATTTTGGTAGTATAGTAAACATTAAGGTTCAGTTTGTTTCGTACAATTTGAAGAAATGAAATTGATTTTAATTTCATTCAGTCTCTTTATGGAATTGACTTTTCATTACTTGATGAAATGTAACATTTCAACAAATGAGATTTCAATTAAAAACAAGTTTACCAAATTAGACCTAATAGCTATTATGAAACTGGTATAAATTATTATGATTATTGGTAGAACTTAGAAGACAAATATATATATTTACGTAATAAATTATTATGATTTCATATAATTATTTATTTGATTTGGAGTTGATGACATCTCCGCATAAATTAGGGATTAATTCTTTCCAATTATATACACAAAATTTTCTCTATTTTCTTTCTTTTTTTTTAAACAGCTAGCTTCGCCTCAGCGGTAGAGGCACAAGATCGAAACACAGTTAAACTGATCAGGGCCTCGGTTTCGATCCACTCCATCTACATCCCCCTAATGAATTCGGTAGAGCTATTCATCAACGAGGGAGTGACCCTCAGCTACTCATAGGAAGAAACCCTCTAGAGAGATTCGAACCCGAAACCTCTCTTTACAACTTTTCTAAATGGCAAAGGCGCGTATCATTAAACTCACAAAAAGCTAGCGAATAAGTTGTAAAGAAAGAAAGAGAAACAAAATGATAAATTAACCAAGAGGAAATTAATTAAGTGGTAATTAACCTTTTCAAAATCTGTTTACACCTTGATTATGCCACAAACCCGTCCACAAAATTAAGCTAGTCTAAACCCTCTTGAGCACATCGAAGAGCTAGCACAAATGACCAGCTTCCATAACGAGCGTCTTTCTATCTTAAAACGCTTATCAACATTTGATGAGGAGAGCGAAATTTTGAGCCTTAAGGCTGCCAATTCCACAACTTAACCCTGCTACCTTAAACTTACTTTTCGTTCCTCGAAACAATTAATGATCTCAACATCTCATGTAGTGGTTTGAAACATAGCTATCTACCGCATTAGAAGTGCCTGGCCGATACTCCGTTCTCGTGTTTTCTTATTATTGTTACAAAAAAGTAGAAGTGTCTGGCCAATACTATAAACAAGGTAATAAATACGAAGAATGATACGTTTTGGCTCATACAGTCATACCACTCCAATGATTACTAATAATTACAACGTGATTCTACTTTTATGACATAATAATAATAAAAAATGAGAGAACTCAATCTCGTCTAAGCAGGGTATGTGAGAGGTAAGATATAGACAGTCTCTAACTGGGGCCTAGTTCCACATACTCAAAAGGTATGGAAAATAAAGAGGAAAGGGAATTCAAGTTGGTTATCCTAAATTATTTTTGTGTGTCTAAGAGACAAGCCTGGCCCAACTACTTGGCAGGCTGGGCGCACGACCAAGGCATCAAAAGAGCCTAGGGCATCATTTTTCTAGTTCAAGAAAATGAGTACTAAACTCAGTTTTGTTTAAAAAAAAGAAATTATACAGTACTTGGATGAGGCGGCTACGTGAACATGACCTTTGGACTATCCATTGAATATACGTACCATCATACCAGTTCTCCTCGGCACTTGGATTGGGCAACAATCGATGCATAACTCATCATCTTCTTCAATCTTTCATCTAACCGACTCCCAATTTGATTATATTGACTTCCGATTTTAGTCATCTTCAACCTACTCAACGACTCCCTCACTCTCAGTTCATCCATTATGCAATTCTGATTTGATTAAATGGTATCCAATTGTCTAATTTTTCAAGGTGGATGTGAAATAATTGTCTATTTTATGGATTGTTCGGTTAACGAGCTTCATACTAATGATAGGGGCGGCTAGTATGAGGTGTTTTTGATCATTATCTGGGTCATATATTATAAGCTTCAAGGATTTTTTTTTCCTACCTTATGGTTGTATTTGAAATAAGTATTGTATGTGTGTTTGTTTTTGAGACTTTTCTAATAATACTTTTTTGTTTTTCAGATAAAAAATAGTAAAGTTATAAAGTTCAAATACAGGGGCATTAAAACCCCTCTCACCCCAGGCATGAAAAACTATTAGACCAATCTTACTTTTAGAGTCAGATTAAAGTCTTTATGGTTCATATGCAACATCACGTCTTACTATGATACAATATTATCTGCTTTGCTCCACCAGCTTACGGATTTGTTTCTGGCGACCTGACAAGAACTTTCAAGGGGGTCACCCATACCTGGATTGTTTTCGCCCAAACACGCTTAACTTTAGAGTTCTCATAAGATATGTTATGCTTGTAACCCCAAAACGCATTATGTTATGTAAGGCTAAAGTTTACTTATAAGTCCTAAGTAACCCTACTTATCCTCCAACTTATATGAAAAAAAAGGATTAGTGGACCTCGTATTTTATTTTATTATGAGTATAGAGAAAAAGGTAGAAGTATATATAATTTTGTATTAATTATTGATGGATGGATGGCGGGATGTTAAATTAATAAAAAATAAATAAATAATGGGCGAGGGAGTCATGATGATCAAGTAGGTATATAATTAGAGGAGGGAGAGAGAATCATGGGAAAATCTCTTGTTTTGTTTGTCCACCGTCCAAACACTTACTTTCAATATTTTATTAATTATTTAATTTCATCATCTACCATGACAATGTCCAAGATTCCTATGACAATTCCTATTTACTTTTTTTTATTTGGTCGTTTTCCCATAAACCAATTATAACAAATAAATAAATTTGAGTATCATATATACGAGCATCACTAATTTTTCTTTTTATTCATTAATTTGTTATCTTAATTATATCACAAAATATATTTATTCACCAGAGCATGCATCGACTTTTAAGAAACAAAAGCTTCTTAAATTAAGTCAAACATAAACACTAAAAGAGAAGTTGTTTTAATTTATATATATATCCTAATTTTGATATAGCAAGTAGGATGTTAAATCTTCTCGATCGGATTAGGTTCCTATGTAGTTTATACTTTATAGACCCACTCTTATGTTATGTCTGCAAAAATTTAAAAAAAATAAAAGAATCTAGATAGCAAATTCCTAAATATCTAAAAGTAAAAACAAACTTCAACTGTAAATAAACTCACTCGTGCTTAAACTTACAAAAGCTAGTTTGACTAAAACGAACCCAAAACCCTAAATATTCTTCATTTTTAATTTGGTTAAACTTTTACTAGCTATTTGAGTCGTTCAAACGTACTGTTTGTTTAATTTTGAGATAGATAGATAGGCTCATAGGCCCATTTAGTTAGTTAGTTGATTGTTGCATTTCAAGATCAAAACATTAATTTAAACGTACAATATATAATATTTACGACTAATGTTTGTAATTATAAATTGATTAAGATAAATAATATATACAGAGCTACTAATAACCTATCATAATGTATAAAAATAATTAAAATATGTCGATTGAGATATCAACATGTGCCTACCTATAATGGTATCTATAAAATAACATGAACCTGCCTTTAAATATTAAATTCACATATCATCCACTTTGCAACACTTTCCTTATTTATAAAATTTAAGACGAGTAAAACCTTAAATATTACAAGCTACTAGCATGGTACTCGCGTAATGTGACGACTGCAAATATTTCTTACTCGATAAAGTATGAGTATGGTATTCATGTCATGGAGAATAATTTTCATTCGGAATATGTACATTTTTTTCCTTATTCCATTTCATTTATTTCTCTTTTATATATATATTTTATTATTTTTTAAATAACCTTTAAAAAAATAATACAATAAGAAAAAAAATCTCTACTTATAAACTAAGACGATGAAACCATATTATGACTATAAGAATTGTGTTCACGTGGATGTGTAATTGTGTTGATATGAGAGGATGTATTGTTAGATTTGTGTGTTTTAAAAAAAATGTAAGGATATTTAAGAGTATATTAGTTGTTTTTCATTATTTAAATTTAAAGAGTTTATAACATGTCCATTTTCGATAACATGTCCATTTTCGATAACATGTAAGGATTTATATACATTATACTCGATAACATGTCCATTTTCGATAACGTATGGTATGATATTCACACACTATGATAACATCGAATAATTTTTATTCACAACATGTCCATTTTTTTCCCTTTTATTTTTTAATTATCTATCAGTTCTTTCGTTCATTTCTAAAATAACTTTTGAAAAATAATAAAATAAGAAAAAAATCTCCACTTATAAAATAAGATGATAAAAACATATCAATGACATTGGGAATTGTGTTGATTTTGTAACACCGAAAATCTCAAGTCATTTTTTTAAATCGCTCTGGAAGCGTCTACTAATTTTCATAAATACAAACACCCATAAAGTACATAACATTGTTAACAAAATACAGTATCCTTTTGTGTTACAAAAAATTTACAAAACGCGGCTCGTCTCTATTCAAAACACAATATTAGATTTTTGGTCAAATTTCCCTTCCCACAAAGGCAGCTAAATAGCTGAACTCACCGATCCTGCAAAAAGAAATCAACTGTGAGAAATTAGCACAAAGCTAAGTGAATGGAAACTACAAATAAACAGCCACCAGCAACTATCTGCAATCAATCAACAACAGATCACACAACCAGGTCTCTCACAGATCAAGCAAGCATATCTCACAAGCCCACACAAATCTAGAAGACCGACGGTTCTGTAGAACCTGCAACCGATGCGGGCCAAAGTAAATGTTTACCATTGGCCCTTTGCTACTTGGCACAATTAAACCCCTTCCATTGCAACGCATGCATAAGAAGATCTAGAACTGTTCAACCAATAGCAAACAAGCCCGGCCCAACAACACACGTTAGCTGACCTCCAATCACCATGTACGCATACCATTAACCATACGTACATGTTTCACCATGTGCACAGGTCCGCAACACACAGAGAGATCTCAAACAACAATCAACAGTCAATAACAATCAACAGATATCAGATTAAACAGTCTATCATAACATATCAGACTAAACAGTCTATCATAGTATCAACATCTCGAAAATCAAGTAACCAATAGTAGTTACCACTAATACCACTTGTTAGTAAACCTCCACTCACCTTTGTCCTCAATTGCACTTGCTCAGTTGTCTAATGTCACTAAGTCTTCGAAGTTTCTGAGAACACAACAACACCGAAATCAGTCTCTAATTCATAAATATATATACCCA
Source organism: Dittrichia graveolens (assembly GCA_038502395.1). Classification (NCBI taxonomy): domain Eukaryota; kingdom Viridiplantae; phylum Streptophyta; class Magnoliopsida; order Asterales; family Asteraceae; genus Dittrichia; species Dittrichia graveolens. The sequence goes on from JARJIL010000002.1 coordinate 112,038,320, forward strand.
CATATATTTATATCTCATATGCCCATAAAATAGCATATTAACTTCACATAACAATATACACATAGTATACAACATCAAAGTACAACAAAACAAGCTTGTTGATGAAATTTCATAGATCGCGCCGCGCTGCGCCTTCGAACCACTTTTACTTCGAGCGGAACCTTCGAACTCAGACTTTGAACAACACTTAGAATTCAAAATCAATAGGATCGCGTCGCGACCTAGCAATCTGTCGCACCACAAACTTTAATAAATTAGTTTCCAGCTTCTTTTTCTTTAACATTCAGCCGACTAAAACTCAAGATCCAAAACCAGAAAGTAGAAACTTACCAATAACATTACTAAAACATGTATAAACTTCATATAACATGCTTCTAATCATCAGGAACACGTTAAATTCATTTAAAACATCAAAATAAACAAAACCCACATATCAAGCTTTCAACAATGGAGTTCTTCATGTCCAAGCATCAGACTTATTTTAAAACAACATGAATCATGATCATAAATCATATTGTTTCAGTTTAACTAAACAGGCCCTAATTACTTATTTTTATTAGAAAGTCCTATGGAGTTTAAAACGACGTCGATGAGAGACAAATATAAAACATCTTGACAATTTACAACCACATCGATGGTTTTTTTATTTCTCCGTTTGTACTTAAACGAACACAATAGAAAAACTCAATCAAAATTTTTTATTCGGTTAAACCCGAATAAGGATTTATTCGAATTAAACCAAAATAACCCGAAACCAAAAAATAAAATACCCTAATAACTCGACCTTAATAACCTAAAAATTGTATAAGATAACCGAACTAACAGCCTCGTCGGTTCTCTTTTGTTAGTAAAGAAAGATAAAAGATAAGCAGGTGATGCAAGGGGTGCGTGCGGTGCGGCTCATCTAGATTTTTGCATCACGTACATATTTATTTATGTATTTATTAATTTGCAATAATAATAATTTATAAAAATCTCGTTTTATTAGATTTTCAAGGAAGAATATAAAAAATGAAGGCGATGATGTTGCTTCTGATACACGTATGTTAGATTTAGAGTAGACGTGTCACTTCCATCGCGTATATACGAACGGCTAATAACCCTTTTTCCAGTTTAAAATACCGTACGTACGTGGATAACTGCTTCTCACTCCCATTTTCAAATCGGCTTATGTTCTTAACACGTGTATATATATATATAAGAGATCAAGTAAAAAGAAAATTAGAGTAAAAAGGGTAAAATGAATTATTATTTGATCATTTTTCGGTATATATATCAACTGATAATCGTTAGTTCATCATCTTTATTGATTAAAACTAGTTCTTCATCAATTTCTTTTTGATGAATCCAACATATTCATCACTTTTTAGATAAAAGCATTTTGTTCATCAACAAATTATTCCAAAATTTTGTTTTCAAAATCTGTATTTGAAATCAAAAAGAAATTGATGAAGAACTAGTTTTAATCAATAAAGATGATGAACTAACGATTATCAGTTGATATATATACCGAAAAATGATCAAATAATCATCCCTTTTACACTTTTTACTTTAATTTTTTTTATTTGATCTCATCCCTATATATATATATATATATATATATATATATATATATATAGTCTTAATTAGCCCTAAAACTTTTAATTAGTAATCAAATATTATGTCCAGATGATTAATTTCATAATTATTCTTATTATAAGTATCGCAAGAACCATCATTGATTTAATTAGATCAATGATTATATTGTTAATTTCTCATTAATGATTAGTGTTTTGAATAAATCAAGTCAGTCTGATAACAACTATTTCATCTAGATGTAATTGACAGCTGTGTAAATATATAAATAACCAAAATTCTTCTATTAACGAGTTATTGATGATGATTATAAATAATACTCGTGATAAAAACGGTTGTTATCTCACTTATCATGTCTATGAACAAAATCCACAAATTAGTAGAAAAGATATCAACCTCGCTACAATAACTATTAATGTTGTTCATGTATTCGATCTATATATTATTGTTGACAATATTACTATTGTTTTTTGTGTTAAGTAAGCTAAATAATATATATGGACCAAGGCTTCTAGCCTAGTGGAGTGAGGTAGTTTAAGTTTGGTGTGACTCATAGATTCAGGGGCGAACTTAGGATTTGAAATGAGTGTTAGCATCGCTTTAAAAAAATCGGAATTTACACTACGCGGACAAAATTGGCTAGTGTCCCGTGCCACCACCGGCTTGGCTTTGAGTCCAGCCCTGCATAGATTAAGGTCATGAGTTCAAGTTTCATTATGAATAAATTTGAGGTAAATTAAGAGCGGGTAGAGATCAAGTAAAAAGAGTTTTATGGTAAAAATGATTTTATAGTAAAAAAGGTAAGAGACAACAATAAAAATTCTTTTTATTGATTAAAACTAGCTTCTTATCAATTTATTTTGATGAATCCAACATATCCATCACTTTTTACAGAACAAATGAGATTTTCAAATACAGATTTTGAAACCAAAATTTTGAAATAATTTGTTGATGAACAAAATGCTTTCATCTAAAAAGTGATAAATATATTGGATTTATCAAAAAGAAATCGACGAATGACTAGTTTTAATCAATAAAAATGATAAACTAACAATTATCAATAAAGATGATGAACCGTTTAAAAATAATAATAATATATGGCAAGAACTAATTAATTTAACTAGGCCGGACCCATTATAATACCATACAATTATGGGGAATTTTTTTTATCTTTTTCTGTATTAAAGAAAAACGATTATATAATAAAGGGACCATATAAGAATCAAATTGTAGTGTAGAGGAGCTGGTAATTATAATACCATACAATTATGGGAAATCTTTTTTGTCTTGTTCTGTATTAAAGAAAAACCATTATATAATAAAGGGGCCATATAAGAATCAAATTGTAGTGTAGAGGAGCTGGTAAGGGAATTTGGAGATGGCTTTGAAGGCCCGGTTTCGAATCTTGGGCACTTCATTTTTTTAAACTTTACAACTTTCTAATTTATTTTTTTAGTTTATGTTCTATAAATATTAGTTTTTATTACATATCGCCTTAACTTTATATTGTCACCTAGATTATTTACTTAGTATCATTTTTATAATACTATTGTTTATTATTTTATTACCCTCTTTATACTCCGGCTCGCATCATTTTATTTTATTTGTTTTTTATTTTTTATAAACATTAAAAATTATTTTGTAATAATTGTTTTTACAATACTTTTCTAGATTATTTGTAATTCTTTAGACTATGAAATCTATATTGTAAACTTAAAGATAATGATTTTTAATATAGATGTATTTAGTAAAACAATATAATATTTTATTTTATTTTTTATTACTTTTAATATATAATATTCGATACGCATATATATATATAAATATATATATATATATATATGTTTGTAACCATTTCAAATTATCTATATTTCAATATAAATTTAATTCTAATCCGATTTTTGTTAAAAATGTATTCCCAAATCATTCTAAACGATTATATTTAGTTGGATAAACATAGCTTTTAACATGTAATGTTTCATTTACATATGTATATATTTATGACTAATTCAATTTTATCTACATTTTAATATAAATTTTATTGAAATATGATATTGATAATAAAAATGTATTTTTCAAAATCGTAACTTGAATCTAATACGCGCTACGACTTCAATATTTTTATTAAACTGAATTTGATTCTATTTTTTACCAATTTTTTATAAGTTCTTATATACTATTTAAAGTCGTTGATATATTAATGTCTATGTAATTTAATTCAAGAGAAAATATATATTGTTATTATTTACAAATTATAACATTTGTAAGTTATATGAATAATAATAAAATAAATAAATAAATTTTTCTATGTAAATAAAACAGTAAAAAGAACAAAAATAATAACCTTTAACTAAAATAAAAAACCCTAATAAAAAGTATAAAGTTTGAAATCAGTGCAACAAACAGATTAAAAGAAGAGATAACTAAAAGATAAGTTGATTTTTATAATAACAATTTAAATTATAAATAATAGTAAATAAAAGAGAGAAGAAGAAAATTAAGTGTAAAAAAAAGAAACTTTGAAAGAAAAATATAATTACAGAAGAAAGAAAAACGAAATAAGATAGAAAACTGAAAAGAAAAAAAATTTAAAGGAAGAAAAAAAATATTAGTGCCGACAGGAATCGAACATGAGACCATTGATGACCAAAAATGCTTTACCAACTGCGCTGGACATCATTATAATAGAGCAAATTACATGAAAATATAATGACCTCTTAATTACCATTGTATATAACCAATATTAAAATTTTAAAAATAATATAATTAACTTTTATAATTCTCTCATGTGTATAAACAACTTTTTTATGTTTTCTGTTGTTTTGTTACCATTGTATACAACCAACGTTAAAATTTTAAAAATAATAAATTAACTTTTATAATCCTCTCATTATGTACAAACAACTTTTATATGTGTCTGTTGTTTAGTTACCGTTGTATACAATGAACTCTGTCATTACTTTTATAGTATATAACAAGTTGTATACAATGTAAGGATTATAAAAGTTGGTTATATTATTTTTAAGAAAATAAAATTTTTATATTTAATGGTAACTACAACAAAGTTAATTGTTTTTTAATACAATTTAAACATAGTAATAATTCACAGTTGTTCCCGCCACAAAGCGCGGACTATAAATTCCCTAGTTTATTACATTTACACCCATGATCGATTTAAACAGGCCGACTATCCTGTTTGGCTATTTCGATCCACTCTTCTAATCGATCTAGCCACCACCATAATTAACCATGCATACATATTAAGTCTATCACGCGCGTGTTATTGTTTTCACCTTGAAGATTTTATTTTTAACGTACGCACTAAACTTTTTATAAGTAATTAAAGTGTGTTTTTTTTTTGTTTTACAAAATGGACTTTGCTATTTCATATACACCACCATTCAAATCATTTTCATAATTTAATTACCTACTCTAATACAACACCGACCAACACTTGTTTTATGAAAATAACCATACTTCTCAATAAACGGCACGTTTAGCCGCTACACTTTGTAACCTAGCTTCATTTTGTAACATTCATCAAATCGAAGTCTTACCCTTCCCTTTAGCCGAGATCTCATGAAAACATAACAATAATTTGGCTAAGTGAAAAACTTATTAAGCACGCAATCAAAAACATTTAATACATAACATAATTTAACCGCCTTTATTTCTAGGTAACGAGTTATCTAGTGTCACCCAATTCCTCTGCCCGGTATTACCATAATGTTAACTCTTTGTTTCAGTAATACTAAATACTTAAGTACTACTACTCTTTAGGTATTAATATAACAATCATATTATAAAGTCACTCTACTCAGTATAAACATACTAGCTACTTATATGATCACACAACGAGTCTATTCTCTACAAACGTACTAATAATACCATACAATCACTCTGCCTGGTATAAACATAATGATCGGATCACAAAGTCAATCTAGTCAGTATTCATATTTCGATCATATAACACAGTCACTCTAGTATGCCATATACCACCACATTGGTACTTTTCGATCTATCAAGGTATACTAATATACGTACGGATGTGATACATTTATATCTACACCGCCACTTCACATAAACTACATGTTCATGAACGTAATACATATATCACATTAATTAATATTGGAACCACTAATACACTAAAATATGATATCTGTTCATTCGTCATGTATACACCACAATACCACATTAATGTGTATACAATTAGGTGTACTCATCTTGAGATCACTTGTGCGTTAATCACACCTTAACAAGTTTTTTTTTATAAGATAAAACAAAGCATGTCTTCTTTTTATAACCATAAATGTTACTTTGTCAATAAAAAAGAAACATAAATTTATTAATTTTGTTTCATAACTTTAAAAATATTAAAAATAAATTAATTTATATACTCTTATTAAATATCATATCATATTTACCCGGTTTAATTTTCAAATATCATATTACCCTTTTTAATCTTTTAAAATATCAACTTTACCCAAATCTTTATTGTTATTACTTCAAATTAACAAGTTTAGCCTAAACCTTAAACACTAAGTTTTCTACCCTTAAAGGTATTTACAAGCTCATTTTTTCAACATTTAACACTGATGGTGATTCAGAAGATTTCATGAAAATGTTGATCAAGGTATTTTCTGGAAAAAGTTGTTTGAAAATTTAAGAGAGAATATAGAGAAATGAGTAAGTTTTCTAGTTTTCTTGAAAAAATGTATTGATGAACAAATTTTCTACTTTTTAGTTTTTATAGAAATTTTTTATGAAAAAATAGAAGAATTTTTGGGAAGTAAACGCAACCTATAATTCCAAGAACAAAAATCATTTTTTGCAAATACCTTTGAGGGTAGAAGTTATACTCACCATTCTTTTCCAATACCTCAATTTTCACATAACCGTCTCATCAACTTTTCTCTTTCTATCACTCTCGACATTCCACTGAAACTTTGTCGTAGTTATCTTTCTATGATTCTATCTCACACTCCACTTCCCATTTTTTAATTTTAAATTAGAAATATATAAAAATAGTTATATTATAATACTTAGTTAATTCATTAAAATTACATCTACTAAATAAAAAATGAAACTTCAACTTCTAGATTAATTAAAACAGTTAATAAATATACATATGCTAGTTATGTAAAAAAGGAAAAAAATTAAGACATTAGATATTAAAATTATTTATTTATCAAACTTATGCATAAATTAACAAATTTCTACGTCAACTTGATAGTTGATTTTACCGATCACATCGAAAAAATTGGAAGACATAGAGTAGTCGATTTCTTCTCTGATTAAAGATAATTGAGATCTTTTTTTCTCAAGCTTAGTTAAATTTGCGGCTTTGCTAATTTTTTCTTCCACCTCATCTTGGTTGAACATTCCGGAAACCTTTGCTACCTCATCTTGGCGAGATTGTGTTTCTTGGATGTCATGTGCGATGACGTTCTGTATGTCATTAGCACTCATTTACCGTAACTCGGGTTCTTGTGTTATTTATTTATCACATCCTTGTTTTGTTCCATTTTTTTAAACGAGTATGTATATAAAGAGAATTGTTTAGTATAGAGAGAATTGTATAATCTGAGTGTGAGAGAATGAGGTGGCATTTATAAGAGAATAGGAAATAAAAAATAGAAAACGATATTAAATTATTAAACGGTGAAAAATTAAAAATTTCAAAATACGCTTAAGGTTTGGCGATCTTCACGGGGCAGTTTTTTGGTGCACTAGTGGGGGAGGGAGTGGACGGGTGGTGTTTCTTGACAAACCCGGTTGAACCTTTTCGACCCTACAGGGAGAAAAGCCAGGTATACCCTTCAACCTAACATCTATATGTATAAGTCGTGTATGTGTGTGTGTGTGTGATTGTTAGAAATTGAGAGAAATTAAGAAAGAGAAAGATGACGATAATGTTGTATGGGTTAAGACCAGGAGGATGGATGGTGGGTACATACCCCAAAGAGACAATAGCGAGAGAAAATCTGATGGAGAGAAAGAGATTCCAATAGGTTCATATTTTCTTCCATTAGAGGGTTAAATACGAGAGAGTTTGGTTATAGAGAAAGTATAAATATAATAACAATATAAGTGTTGAACTTCCAAAACTTATAATTTGACATGTCAAGTTTAAAAATTAGATATATAAAATAATAATAAATGTAATATATATTAGATACATAGAGTTTGAGGGTTCAATATACTAAAAGATAAGTTTCAAAAGTTTAATATATTAAAAGGCAATTATAAAAGTTAGATACATTTAATAGCAAAATATGTAAAGTTAAATACATTTAATAAACCAAACTCTTAAAATATAAAATAATTTTGTAACACCATAAATTCTCAAGCCATTTTTTAAACCGCTGCGGAAGCGTTAACTGATTTCATTTAATCAAATACAAAGTACCAAGTACTGTTTACAAACATCACGTCAAGTTGTGTTATAAAATATTTACAAACGTGGCTCGTCTCTTCTCAAAACATAATATCAGAGCATTGGTCAAATTTCCCTTCCCCAAAAACAAAGCTAACCAGTCAGACCTGCAAAAAGCAATCAACTGAGGGGAATTAGCACAAAGCTAAGTTAATGGAAGCTACAGACAAGCATCCTCAATCAACAAGCACAAGCAATCACCAATTGCACAAGCGAACCGATCTTAACAGATCAAACAATCAATCACAAGCCAATCCAATCTCTAGAGGAACGGCGGTTCTGCAGAACCTGCAACCAATGCGGGCCAAAGCAAAGGTTTACCATTAGCTATTTGCTACTTGGTACAGTTAAAGCCCCTTCTACTGCAACAAATGCATAGAAAGTCTAGAACTGTGCAACCAATAGCAGATAGCCCAGCCCAAAACATGCGATAGCTGACCCCCAACCATGTACGCATATAATTAACCATACGTACAGGTCTCGCCACGTGCACACATAATTAACCATGTGCACTGGCCACGCAACAATCCAAACAATCCCAATCAACAAGCAACAATCAACGAATCACATTCACACAATCTGTCAACACATACCAAGTAACATATTCTATACTGGCAATTCAACTTAAACAGTTCATTATGGCATCTTGGATTTATTCAGTCTAGCATGGCATCTTAGACTAAATAGTCTATCAAAGCATCTCAGACTAAACAATCTATCAAAGCATCTCAGACTAAACAGTCTAGCAAGGCAACTCAGACTAAACAGTCTATCATGTCAACTTAGATTAAACAGTCTAACATGGCAAATCCAAATTATAACAATATCTCAATACATGTAACCACAAATGTTACCGCCATCACCACTCGTGAGTACACTTCCACTCACCTCAGTCCACGTTCCTGTCTGCTCAGTTGTCTAATATCACTGAGTCTTTGCAAATCCTGAGAACACAACAAACCGAAGTCAATCTCTGATAAATATATATCCATAATATATATTTATATCTCTATATAACTTGTAAACAACATACAATAATCATACAAACTATAACCCATCACATCCCACGTGAATACAAAGCAAAACAAACCAAAATCCTAAAAATTGGCCTGTCGCGCCGCGACCAAGCCGGGTGTCGCATTCCTCATGAACTGTCGGATTCCAGCATACCATTCTTATATTTTTCATTTCCAACAATCATTTTCTCCATCCAAAACACTACCAACATCCACGAAACTTCATATAACATCACAACAAACATGTATAACTCATCAAATCTAATTAAAATCCATTATCCATCAAAACCCATTTAACAAGTTTTGAGCTTTAAGCTCCAACAATGGTAGTTCTTCATTCTAGCATGTATTTCAACATATAAACACATCAAAACAATCTATAACATCATATGAACACATACCAATCTTTAGTTTGAATTATAAATCACCAAATCCTCAACTTGAATTTCCAAGTTTCTTCTTTCTAGCTTTTTTCAACAAAAGGTTTTGACACACAAACACACACTTTCACCTTTACTATGTGCTGGTGACTAAATCCCACGTACACATATATTCCTTTAATTTAAGCAGGAGGTGGCTTAAACCCATTTTTGAAATCCTATTCTTTCTTTCATACATCCATGCATACATACTTACTTATCTACACATACATACATCACATACTATACATAACTTTTCCTTTCTTTTTATTTCTTTTAACTCCAGCAACATGCATATTTATATTTATAAATATATTTTCAATTTAATCCAACACTTAATCAATTAATCACGTAATCAACTTACGCAATTTAAATATGAAACCACCTGCCGCTAGCCCGCTAATCAACTAGTCCGGGTTTGCGGATGTTACAAATTTGGACATGAATAAATTAATAAATTGGACATGAATAAATTATGATATAAATGGCTTATTACACGCCACATATGCGTTTTGTATCGGTATAGAAGTTTCTTTGAATGTCTCGTTTTCACTATCTTTCACTTTATTAAAAAAGTCCTGCAAAAAAATGCATTGTTTAGAATTCACAAAATAGTAGCAGAATACATACGCAATAATGATTTAACTACTATATTTTAAAACTTATTTTCGATTTAACTCCTAAACTTTCTCTTTTCCGAAGAATGTCGATTAACTATCTCCTTTAAATGGAATTGTTGACGTCTATAAGGGGTGAGCTTTACCAGAACTAAACTGAACTCAAAAGTACCGGCACCGGAATAATTGATTTCTTGTAACCAAATAATCGAACCAAAAGTTTATAATCGGTACCGTTTGGTTCGGAAAATTCCAAGTCAATATGCTTACCCTACCCGATTTGGACAAAATCCGAAAGTACCGAAACCAGAAATTTAGGTCCATGCGTTCACCCCTAATCTACAGTTCCTTCTTTATTTAAGATGAACATTTTCTTTCATCTTGTCCTCTAACTCGTTAAAATCTCCCAACCCATTTTACTTTCATGTAATTCAATAGATTACTTATTTGAATTTAAAGAGATTCCAGGCTGTTATCATCTCTAATGATCTCTAAGGTATAACACTTTGGTTTTTAGACCGAATTTAAACCTTTTAGAACAACTTTTACATCTATGTTTATAAACTAGTATCACATTCTACAAACTTTGTGTAAGCAATTTACATCATTTTATAAAGACCCCATGAACTAAATCAATATCAACTAGTTTACTACCCAATATAGTCTTACTGTCACAATAATTATCAATGACCATTAAGAAGAAAACAAATCACTCAATGTTTTAAAAACTGGTTTTTAGTTGACCCGGTCTCCTTAGCGGGTTAAGGGTCACTCGGCGAGTCAATCCGGTTTTCAGATTTTTCAATTTACATATATATAATATATATGTGTGTGTGTGTATATATATATATATATAGGGGAGGGTTCAAACGAGAACTGCGAGAACCAATCTTGACCGTTCATTTTGGATAATGGAATTCATGGATGAAGAACGTGGGGGGATTGAGTGTGGCAGAGGGTATGTAAGAAATTCATGGGTGGACAATCCAATTGAAGGAGGGGAAATTGGACGGCTATGATTGGTTTTCTCGTACGAAAAACAATTCCCGTTTGAACTTTTGTCTCTATATATATAGGGGACGGTTCAAACGAAAACTGTTTTTCGTACGAGAACTGCGAGAACCAATCTTAGCCGTTGATCAAAAAAATGGAGGGTCCAGATTAAAGAGTTGTTAATGGATAACCTTAAACTAATCAAACTTATTCTTAATTAATTAAGGGTAATTTGGACATTTTTACATTACCCCAACTCTTTTTAACTAATATATTCATCAAATGCAAAGGTATTAAATTACGAAAATTATACCAAATTAACGAGAAAATTATGCTCTTTAATTTGAGACCGATCTAGCTATATTTTTACTAATTTTTTTGTTGTATTTGCTGGGTTTTTTTCTATTACAGTCGACATTTGCACATGTGCAAATTTGCATATGTGCAAATATATTCACTTCTGCAAATGTACAGTTTAACCTAGTTTTTTCAGCACAGATGTAGATATGTACATATGCAAAATTTGCACATGTGCATATGTCGAGAGCTGTGTAAAAACAAACCCGGCAAATGCAAAAAAAAATTTCCAAAAAAATATGGCAATATCGGTCTCAAATTTAAGAGCACAATTTTCTCGTTAATTTGGTGTAAGTTTAGTAATTTAACACATTTTCGTTTGAAGGATATATTAGTTTTAGAAAATGGGGGTAATATAAAAATGTCCTTACTAACCTTTCGCATTTAAAATAAATAAAAAAGACAGAAAATTAAATGATTGGTCAGAAATGGTTCTCGCAGATCTCATTTGAACCGCTTCCTATATATATATATTACTTCTTTATAATACATTTACAACCTTAAAAACTCTTAATTTTAAGTAACTTGAATGTACTAAAATACCCGTTTTAATCATTCCATTTTTTCTTCTAATTTACTTTAACATTTAAAATACCCTTTTTAACTATTTCATTATCTCTCCTAATTTACTTTAATTTGTTATCTATTTAAAATATCTCTCAAACACTAAAACACACTCTCACATAAACATAATTATCCACCCACATCAATATAATTTTTAAAATCTTATTAACCTCTCCCTCCTTATTTCATAAATATAAATCTTTTTCTTATTTTAATGTCTTTTAGAATTTATTTTTAAAATTAATAAAATAGTTGATAGAAATAAAAAACAGACATTGTACGATACTTTTTCGTGACATTGAATATATATAAGAAAAAGATTTATATATATTTATGACATTAATATATATTTATTTTTAGAATCTTTTTCGTGACATTTGAGAACCGTTTTTATTGCGAGAACCGCGAGAACCAATCTTAGATATTCATTTTGGATAATAGAGTTCATGGATGAAGAGCGTGGGGGGATTGAGTGTGGCAGGGTACATGTAAGGAATTCATGAGTGTGCAATCCAATTGAAGGAGGGGGAATTGGACGGCAAAGATTGGTTCTCGCGGTTCTCGTAATAAAAACGGTTCTCAAATGAACTTTTCACTATATATATATATATATATATATATATATATATATATATATAAACTACAAAAAGTAAAGAAAACATTGTCTACAATAACAAGAAAACATAAACCTACAATATCATCAATCCAAACACAATACAAAAAGAAACACAATATAATCAAGTTCAACATAACATACAATATATAAAAAAGAAAATTAAACATTAAACAACAATTCTCTTAGGTTAACAATTAAACCAAATTAAAGATTTTAATACATTGAAAAGTGAGTTAAGGATTTAGGGTTAAAAAATGTTTTTAAAAAATATGTACTAAACCGGGTCAAATCAGACCGTTCGACCAGTTTAACCATTAAACTACCCATAGCATCGAATCATCGATGCATAAACATCATACATACATGATCAACTACCCGTATAGTAGCATCACCACGTACTTGATCATAGTATCATACAAAATTATTGTACATGATCAACTACCAAAGCATGCCTAGTCGATCGTTAAAAAGCATCACACATTACCAAAGTTACACCCCATCACACACACACACACATATATAGGCAAAAGTTTAAACGAGAATTGTTTTTCGTACGAGAACCGCGAGAACCAATCTTAGCCGTCAAATTCTTCCTCTTTCAATTAGATTGTCCTCCTATGAATTCTTTACATGCACCATGCCACATTCAATCTCCCCACGCTTTTCATCCATAAATTTCATTATCCAAAATAAACGGCCAAGATTGATTCTCGTACGAAAAACATATCTCGTTTAAAAATATCGATACAACTATACATTAAGTAAGTCGCATAGCCAAATACAATTAATTAATATATATGGAGCAATTAAACACGTACGTACAACTTTGAGACTTAATTATGGGTTTGCTTAATTTGGAGTCAACATATATAGGTAAACTAACTTTTAGTCGATCAAGAAATTAAGCTGTAGCTTTGAGGTAACATATACATATATATATATATATATATATATAAATATAAAAGTTATATGAAAAATCAATTCTTACAAATTAATTAATACAATACGTACGAAAATATAATAAATGAAGGTAGGAATTGAATTAAGAAACGAGAAGAAAGAATGGGGTGAAGAGGGCGGGACCCAAGTCACATGGCTGGCCCCGCAGGCGATAGCGAAAACCCTCCCACTCTTTGGGTTTGTTTGTTGAATTCTTTATTTTCTTCACATTTTCATTTTCGGTTGAAACAAACAAACAACGAGGAAGAAGAGGAGGAGGAGGAGGAGTATTTAACCAACACACAACCTCCAATCTCAATCTCATCCCACCACGTTAACCCCACACACACATACCCACCCGCCCTTCCATCTCCTTCCTTCTCAAATTAATTGAAATCCGGCCTGAAGAATATTACTCTCCGATTCGATTTATTAATTTATGGGTCTACAGAACCAGCTCACCGATGTTTCGTCGGATTCTCTTCCGCTTTTCTTCCTGGCCATCATCGCTAACGGCGTTTGTTACATCCGCTCACTCCTTTTCACCTTCCTTCACTCTTTAGGGATTTCCCGTTACCGATCTGACGAGGTTGATGACGCACTGTTGTTCGACGCCGTTGGCTCTGGTCTAGCCGGACTCATCCTTCTCGCCGACCAGCTCAACCTCAACCGTGTTTTCTCATACAGATACAGCTTGTGCGCCCAAGGTCCCGATCCGGCCGCTCCCGAGTGCGTCGTCTGCTTGAACAGCCTCACCGATGGCGAACAGGTGCGAAAGCTGGCCTGCCAACACGTTTTCCACAAGGACTGCTTTGACGGATGGCTTGATCATCTCAACTTCAACTGTCCGCTCTGCAGGTCTCCTTTGGTCTCCGATCAGCACGTCGCCATGACTCGCCGGCGTATGGCGGATGACGTCATGGATTGGTTCTCTTTTCGACGGTGAAGCAACCATATATGTGAATGTAATCTTTGGTGATAAGGTACTTAATGCAAACTGATTCCTCCAGAACATAAATCGTGAATTCCAGAATAGCTGTGCTCTAATAACATGTAGTTGAGGCGACAATAGATGTGTGCTACTCTGGATACGGAGATTCCTGCTCTGGAAAAGCTCTGCCTTCTCTACTACTACTTTTTTTTACCTGTTCCAGGGGTTTTGTTTCACCTTGTAGGGTTTTTTACCTGGAAAAGGGTTGATGATAGAAATTTTGACATTTATTAGGGTTTTTACCTTTGTTGTTTTTTTTCCTTTACTTGTCTACTTTGTAACTCAAAAATAAACGGAGTTGTTGCCTTTGTTTTTTTTTTCCTTAAATTCAATTATTATTTAAGGATTAATTTCTGGAAACTAAATTAACTCTGCGTCTGGTTAATTAGTCTGAAGCTATATATATATATTACTACATAGTTTTAGTTTGGATATTAATCTTTGGGTGGGATAGATATATATGATGTACGTATTTTGAAGAAATTAGCTTAGCTGGGGAGGCTAAATTAAATAAACAGATTCTTCCACCTAGCTAGCTAGCTAGCTTCGACTGACTCTATTTTTCTAAAATGACTCATCATTTGAAGAATCAGAATCAAACAATAGTTGTTTGCGCGCGGATCTTTGGGTAAAGAGTAAACTTATTTAGAAAGCTTATTAATTTAGTTATAAACTTTATTATTATTATTATGAAGAAGGATAAATTTAACCACAACCTTTTGACCTACGGATAAAAATAAAAAAATTATTATAATTTTTAATCATATCTTATGTTTATAATCAAACTTTCATGTTTATAAAAAAATCTACTTAAATTATTTTTTAATTAGTATTCAAACATGTGGTTAGTATTTTCCTATTATTAGTTACTTCTTATTTTCAAAAAATATAGTTCACCTTTTACTTTTTAAATTATTTCTTTTTCACCTTTAACTTTAAATATTTTTTTTCTATATTATATAATACTTGATAAAAATTATATCAATTAAAATATATTTAAAACACTATTTATTCATATATTTTACATAAGTATTATATATAACACAAATAAAAATATTTTGATTAATTAAAATATATTTAAAACACTATTTATTCATATATTTTACATAAGTATTATATATAACACAAAAGGTCAAAGATGGACCATATATTTGAGACGGAAATACATGTTTAAGTTACATTGTAAACTCATTCTTGTTATCATCCATCCTAAACTTCTATCTTTCT
Organism: Dittrichia graveolens; assembly: GCA_038502395.1. Lineage (NCBI taxonomy): Eukaryota > Viridiplantae > Streptophyta > Magnoliopsida > Asterales > Asteraceae > Dittrichia > Dittrichia graveolens. The sequence continues at coordinate 112,054,070 of JARJIL010000002.1, forward strand.
TGTTACATCAATGTTATCATCTCTTAATTCATCTTTATTCCTAACTTTCAAAAGAAAGAGGAAAGAGAAGGAAAAGGGGCCATCGTGTTACCTAAGCCGAGAAGAGAAAAAGTGCCATCGAGTAACTTATGCCGAGAAGGACATGACATGTAGGTTATGGAGAGGGTGTGGCAATATTGAGGGGTGCGGCAGTAATTTTTGAGACGCCTAAAGTACCCATTCCATCCTTCAGGATGGATGTGCATAACCTAAGAGCTATAATAACAACCATACCCAATTCTGCGATAGCGGAGTGTGGGGATAGCCTAAGAGGTAATAAAATGAAATTCGTTATATATATATATATATATATATATATATATATATATATATATATATATATCCTTTTCACAAAACCATACAAATATGAAACGTCTACATAACATATATGTTTTGTAGGTCTTGAAACTTACAACTTGATCTTCAATTCGAGGAAATGATGTTGATATAAAAGTGTCAATACAAACATTTATTTACAACAAAAAAAAAATAACCCTCAACCAAAACAAGAGAAACCTTAAAACCTTACACAAATTATATGAGCACTACGTCGATCAGTCTTACAATAATTAACAAATTAGTCAAATACAATAAATAGTTATACCATTATAAAAAGTTAAGGATGTATTTAATATTTGATGGTTCGGTTTCTTAATGGTTTGGTTTTTGGTAAAAACTGAACCTTCGGTTTTTCGGTTTCTATGATCATCCTAAATAAAATGAAATGACTACTTTTGAAAAATAAAAGACCAAATACAGTATCCGCCATATGTTGACCCACTTCATGGAGCTTCATAACATGTTCTTTTCAATTTTCATCCTATGCAAACTCGGTTCAAGACGACAAATACGTAGATTTGATTTTAAAAGTATACGTTTTAAAAAAGTAAATAAAAACCCTAACTTGTTCGGGCTATAAACCGTTAGCACTACAACAAATATGTTATTTATCCACGTTTCATAAAAAACGTGTAAGAATTTTAAACCTTGTAACACTTATAATTGTAAATAATAGTTTAAATAAATAGATTGTTAGAAAAAGAAAAGAAACTCTACATTTATAAATGTGTAGATCTAATTTTAAAAGCACACATTTTTAAATATGTAAATTTAGTAATAAATTGATAATTAGCGAAGTTCACGCTTAAAGACGTGAACTTTTATAACTGTAGAATTATTTTCAAAATTTTCATGCTTAAAAGTATTAAAATCTGATAAAATTCTTACAAATGTAATCACTCAATTTTTCAACCTGTAATTGTAATTTTTCACAAGTGTATTAATAATAATAGAAAAATGTGAATAATCGATATCCTTTTCTTGTAGACTTGTATTAGCTACGGATGTAACTTATGAAGGAGTCCTAATAAGAAATGCAACACATGATCGTGGAGTCAAAAGCGCAATACATATATGAAGGCTTCGACAAAAGGGTAGATTTTGGATTGTATGATCTCGCAGGGTGCACTAGGAGCATGGCATATTAACCCGGATGCCAGTTTGTTTTTACAAGTTTGTCGTGTAAGGGCAATTAAGGTCTATTTAGCAATTAGGGTTTTTTTGTTGCATTTATAAACAAGCTAGCTTGTACATCAATTTCAGTAAATCAAAGAAGCCTCTGTTATGAATGATACATACATAAAACGATAATACTTTGTATGTACATATGCACGTAGAAATCGATCTTTAGACAGATGTATCTAGCTAGCTACTCAATTGAACGGCTAAGATTGGTTCTCGTGGTTCTCACAATAATAATGGTTTTTAAATGAACATATATATATATATATATATATATATATATATATATATATATATATATATAGGGGAAGGTTCATTTGAGAACAGTTTTTATTGCGAGAATCGCGAGAACTAATCTTAACCGTTCATTTTGGATAATGGAATTCATGGATGAAGAGCGTGGAAGAATTGAGTGTGGCAGGATACATGTAAGGAATTCATGGGTGGACAATCCAATTGAAGGAGGGGGAATTGGACGACTAAGATTGGTTCTCGCGGTTCTCGTACGAAAAACAGTTCTCGTTTGAACTTTTGCATATATATATATATATATATATATATATATATATATATATGAGAAAGCTAGGTAGGTAGAAGATTATTAAAGCAAATTCGATGTAAAGTAACGACGACAACTTACTATTCAAGGGGTTGAAAATAAGGTAGCAAGTGGATGATGAGTTTGGTCGGGTTGTCACACTACTCTTCCATCGATCACAACACTCATGCAAGTTGATAGTGTTAACAAGTGGTGTGGAGTTTGCCATATCGATCCATCTCCTAATTGCTTTTTTTTTTCTAATTTATTAAATATAAATAAATTTTAATAATAATAATAATATATAATAATGTTAAAAACTAAGGGCAGACCGCCCCGGCCGGCATTCCACAAACATATCTTACTTCATTATTAGATACATCGAGTAGAATAAATAAATTGTTACCACGTACGTACTATATATACACACCTACAGTACGTACTACCTTTAAATTAATAAACATTATTCTTAATATATATACATATATATATATATATATTAACCAATAATTTTAATTAATTTAAAAACACACACAAACACACACACATATATATATATATATATATATATATATATATATATATAAAATCTATGAAGTACGTAGTCGTGAATATTAATGAATGTTAAGTAGCTTGCACTTTCTAAAATATATATGAAACAAAAGAGGTGATGATTATGTGGTTGAAATTTCATCTTCGTAAGATTCTATTCATGATAACGATTTAATTACTACAAATAATTTGAATCATGCATTAACTTTTTAACTTAAAAAAAAGAAATCTATTATATATCTGAAAGCTACTTTCTATTTATAACATGTACAAAAGATATACTGTCATTGTTAAAGAAACTTACTTACTCAGCATATACATACATACATACATACATACATACATACATACATACATACATACATGCATACCGTCTTTCTTCTTCTTCTTCCACTTCTTTGGAAACGTACTTAAAACAAAAGGTTCAACAAGTCTTCGATTTTGAAACTCTTTTTGTAAATGGATATCTTTTACTATTTAAACATGTTCATACTTCACTATTGTAACTCATTTTAGAGTTAATTACAAAAATGGTTCCTATGGTTGTCACAGATTTTCACTTTTGGTCCTTTAACTTCAAAAAATTACGAAAATAATCATTGTGGTTGTCATTTTGTTTCACTTCTAGTCCTTTAGAATAACGGCCGTTAACTTTTGCTGTTAAGATGAGGGCATTTTTGTCATTTTACGTGTTATCCTCATTTTCAAACAGGGTAGGCCTATTAAAACTATTTCCAAACACACTTATTTATAGACTCTCTTTTGTACTTGTTTCCAAACACCAGCCCTCTCTCTCACTCACCTCCCATTATCTACTTATTTTATTTGAAACCCACTTCAGTCACCACCCCTCTCCACCCATACGGTCAACACCAACGACAACCATCCTCCACCCCTTCCGCCGCACACCACCATTGCCGCCGCACGTCACAACTGCCGCCGCACGCCACCACAACCACCAAATCTCTCTCTTCCTCTCACTGTAATACCATCGACATCAACCACCGCCTCGCCATCAATTTGCAATCGCAGATCTGAACTACCACCGCCTCGACAACCACCGAGACCACCAACGCCGCTAGATCTGAACCACCACGACCATCGATTGCATAATCGGATTCGCAAAGGCGACTCACCATCACACGCCACCACCATTGCACGCCGCCAGCTTTCCTTCAACTACCCACCATCGCACGCCGCCACCATCGCTGTTAACCAAGAACCATTAAAACCCTCGATGAACATAGGGTTTCAGATTCACAAAGGCTACACCTTTGTCTTTGAACCACCGAAGATTACACAGGTAGGGTTTTGTGTTTTGATTTTGTAAGTTTTTAGATTCTTCAGATCTAAGTCAGGTTTGGTGAAGATTACATCTCTGTCTTTGATTTTGTGTGTACGATCTAGTGTCTGGTTTTGTGTTTTTAGATTTTGTATGTAAAGCCAAAAAATGTTTTAGATTCATATACATTCATCTGTAGCAATGATTTTGCTTGTACATTCATCTCTAGTATTGCTTTTGTGTATGGATTTGATTTTGCTTGTATATTGCTTATTGTATGTATTTAATTTGTTAGTAGTTTGTATATTTCAGTTGATTTAAAACATAATCACAATTATAATGGTTATTTTTGTTGATTAAAAAGGTATTAAGTATATTCAAAGTAATTAAGAAGTTAAATAGGTATAAAGGGTAAAATTATGTTTGGAAACAAGGATAACACGTAAAATGACAAAAATGCCCTCACCTTAACAGCAAAAGTTAACGGTCGTTACCCTAAAGGACCTGAAGTGAAACAAAATGACAACCACAGTGACTATTTTCGTAATTTTTGAAGTTAAAGGACCAAAAGTGAAAATCTGTGACAACCACAGGGATCATTTTTGTAATTAACTCCTCATTTTAATATAACTATTCACTTCTTGTAAAAGATTATCAATGATTATTACTTTTCTTGTTTTACTCTTAATTAATTGCCATTATTACGTCTTTTAAAGGTTTAATCTTTATATATTATTAAAAGGCTTACCATCTTACTAAGAATAGTAATAAAAAAAATTTATCCACCAATCATAACCCTCCACTTCAACACATACTATTTTTTAAAAATTGTCTTTAGGAAAGATGGACCTTACCCTTATTTGGATCCTCTTACTTCCACAACTGAGGAAACATCGAGATTTCCTTTTCTTTTACACATTAACCCCAAATCTTGAAGAAACCCTAAATCGCTCCATTACGATCAGCCAAATACATCTTCATCTGGTTTCAATCTGTTTACAACGAAGGTATTTTCTCTATCCTAAACAACGAAGGTATTTTCTTTATCCTACATCATCTAAATCTCTCTTAATTTTGATTGCTTTTGTTGTCTTCCTCTTATCCTTCAAAACGACATTGTTGTTAGGGTTACGGTTTCATAATGTCAAATTTATTCCATGCGAAGGATAGATTCAGTTGGTTGAACAAAACATCATCTCTGTTCACTTCATCCTTTTTGTGGTTCGTTCTTGCAGCATGTTCTTATTGATCGAAAGGTGGAAATTTCCATATCGGTAGCCTATTCATTGTCCAGATCTTGACAAAGGTATATCCAATCCTAATCGAGAGCCATTTTTGCTCTATATCTATGCAAGTGTATATCCAAGGTTCTATGATAAACCCTAATTTTGACCCATTTTCTTTGTGCAAATGGTGTGTACCCAAATTTAGATTAATCGTATTTCATGCAAGTTTCAGGATTATGAAGCAAAGAACAACAATTGGGTGGTCAACATTTTGATTTGGGTTAAATTGTTTGTTGTCTATCAAATTTTGGTTAGATGGTTTATCGAATTATGGTTTTTCTCAAATGACCGCTTACTGAAATGAAGCATTGTATATCATCTAATACCATTTTGAAGTTTCTATATTCATTTTATTGACTTTCTTGGTGTTAATTTTTGTCAAAATTTTGCAGGTAAGAAGACTCTTACTTGATCCAGTAATGCATGTATTACACACTTGAAGGTACCTAGAAACAGGTAAGTGTTTTTTGATATGTCGGTAATTACCAATTTACCATTTGATTTAATAAATTTATAATTTTTTATCGTTGCAACCTGATTGAATGTGCATCTAAATAAAGCAAATAAACACGTTGGGTTATCAGGAAGACTTGAACTCACAAGCAATGAAAAACAAGCTACATCTAACTAAGCAAACCCACTTTCAATAACATACACGAGATAACTATTTTCATTCTTAGCTTTACCATGCCATATAAGTTTTAATGACCTAATATAATAGATGGGCCTCACATTATCTAATTAATGGACCCATGGAATTTATAAACAAGGATATTTTAAAAAGACATTGGATGCTAATAAATCTTTGATATGATTAGTTGGATATTTATAAAGTTTACTTTGGTTGACTAACAAACTAATTGACATGTTCCCTTTACGTCTCTAATTGACCAGTTTCTTACCTGGCTAATCTAGATATGGATTTAGGTAATTGGTCAAATATATATATATATATATATATATATATATATATATATATATATATATATATACTACATGCGACTTTCGACCCATTTAACTCTTTTGTTTTGTGAATGATTCATGAATATACCTTTTTGACCCATTTAGTGGTCACAGTAATAGGTGTGCAAGATGGATCAGTTTCATAACAGTTATCATCAAAACATATAATTTCATGAACTCATGTGATATTTAAATGTATTTAAGATTCAAAACAAAAAGTGTGACAACTACTTATGTTCATTTAGTCACCATTTCATGGATTTGAATCCGTTTAAGGTGATTCTTTTTTTAGCTTCATTATTTACATGTATTTTGGCTGTTACCGGTTGATTGTACCTTTATGTGGCAATTCGCCTTTCCATTATTAAAAGAGAACATATTATAATTAATAAAATTTATAATTGTATGTTTTGAGGCAAACAACTTATCTAACCCATATCTATTTCTCTTTTGTTATTAGCTAATCTAACAGGTTTCCTTTGTGTCATGTATATGTTTATATTCGATGAATTAAATGGAAAGTAAGGCAAATACATAACTAAAGACACTTGATTGTGGTTGGCTTCTAGAATCTGTGTAAGTTTTTTATTTTATTTGGACATCTTCATATTGTATAAGAACATTGGTAGGTTTATATAATGGGTTTTAAGTTAGCAACATCAATAAGAAAAATAGCTTATAAATCATCATGTGGACAACAACGATAAGTTTCATTCTTTTCAAATCACGGTTTGCTGATTTATGAAAAGAGATATAATCATCATAGTTCACTTTGAGTTAATATTTTTTTGTTTTTTTCTAAGGTTCCCTTCCCCCATATTTGTCGTGAAATAATAAAAAAACACATGTCAAAAATGAACATTTCTTAACTGAAAATGCAGATAATTTTTTTACTTTTAAGAGCATAACTTTCTCATGATTAGTTTATAGATTTCATGAAGTATTGAGAAACTTTTGTAAAATGCTAGTTGCACAATATGGTTATGCAATATATATATATATATTGTTAAAAGGCTTACTATCTTACCAATATATGAATAAATCTGAAGTTTAAATTTTTAATTTTTCATGTAAATATTTTCTTATCTAAATAGACAAAGTGCAACTCAATACTTAAATCTTTTATAAAAAACTTACTAAATGTTGGATGAAGGTGTGTTTTAGAACTGAGTTGACTTAGTAATCATATTATTTGCAGGTTTCAAGAAATATTGATTCAAGATACGGAGGAGGTGGCATCGGGAGATGCTATTTGTTCATGATGGTGGTCACACTATGAGGTAAGATTGAGAAACAAAGTGTGTGTTGTGTGTAAAATTATGGCCTAGCTGTAAAATAATGCTAAGTTTTTTTTTTATTTTGCGAGTCTTTTGGGCGTTTGGTTGTATATTTGAAAAAAGAAGTCACAATAATCGGTTATGAAGCTTTTTGGTAAAAGCGATCATAGTCCCGATTCTACAATTATCGGGTGTTAAAAATAACAAGATTTAGATAAGCAAGTAAGAAGTTACTAAATGTACAACGCCCAAGATCATGTATACTTATCTTTTCTTTCTAAGACTATCATAATTGTTTTTACACTTTTCTTACTTGGTAGTTTGGCTCTGAAATTCAGTTCGGTATCACTTGAAAATGAATGTCTACATCTTATTTATTTCTATATTATTAATTATTGTGAATATGAAGGAGAAGCAAACTTTGTCTTGATTATTGTGAATATATTTGGCCTCCTCCTGAGAATCTTTTAGATGGAAGGCTGCCAAGATCCTACTTTAACTTGATATTGGTTAGTTATTTTTTGTTTACCATTGTCTTCTTCGGGGCTTATTATTCTTTTGCAATCACAATGGTTAGTAATTTCAGTTTTGTATATAACGAAAACAAAGGGTAATGTGGATAGCCGTGATTTTTACTGACAATTTTGCTGTGAAGACCATTTTACTACATTGTATATAAAGAAGTTCTTCAAAATATTTAGTTATCTTCGTGTATATGTACTTTATATTCTTTGTAAGATTTAGACTTTTTTCAATTTATTTATAACATTATTGGTTTTTTAATCTAAAATTATTCAGTATATAGTTTTATATTTTTTTTGGTTTACTTCTGTAATACCCGTGATCCAATGAGTCCATAAGCTAGTAATGTATTAAATGTAAGGCTAAAACTAATATCTTTTACTATTAAACCATGCATCAATTGTACTTTTTTAAACCATGTGTTTTTTTATCTATAAAAAATAATTTTGAATTAAAAAGAGTATCTATATCTTCTTTAACTTAAGATCTTTTTAATTCTATGTGACAATGTTTTGAAGGTGTAATTTTTTAAATTAATGCTAATTAGAGTAAATGATTTGATGATGTGTCATTATTCGAAGACTTGGGCTTTTTATTATTTAAAAAATTGGCTAAATGTTTAGGTAGAAATATAATGCTTGATGGAAACAAATGTAACTCACCCTATTAATATTCTCATTGATTGAAAGGAGAAAACTAATAGTTTCCTTATTGAAGTCAATTGATGTAAACAAAAATGTAACTCATTCGTCTTGAATTACGGGTCGGTCTTCTTTCTTTATTACAAGATTCAGTTACTTCCTTCATAATCTTTTTGCCTGTTGTGTAATATAAGAAACTACAGTTGTATTTTTAAGTGTGTTTCTTTTGAAACAATACTCAGATTTACTATAAATAGGCTTCTGCTTACTTTTTGAAACTATATGTAAATCTTTTAGATATGTTTTTGTTTAAGTACTAGTTTTTACAAAATGGGGTGTTACTGCATCATATTATTTTTTTTCTTTCCATCTCACTTCTACCTCCTCAACCATCCCATCTTTCACATATTTTATTTTTTATTACAACTATTTAATTTAAATAGTTTTATTTTTATAAATAACTTACAAGAAATTATATAAATATTATTATTCATAAAATTAAACTAATATTTTATAAATAAATTTTAATAAAAAATAAATAATTTCAAATAAAAAAATAACTAATTATTTTCATTGTTCTATGGAAGCCTTGGAATGTGTTTGATTAAATCCGCCCTGAGGTTATGATGCGTTTCTTGGTTTCGGACTTCTTGAAGGTTAGCGTTGAATTATTGCTCACTAATTTCAACCTCATCCTTGATCCTCCTCATCAACTTGATTAGCGTTTTCATCAAAACGATAAATCGCGTTAACTTCGTCTTTCAATATCATATTGTGTAAGATGATACAAGCGTACATTACTGTTTCCGGGTACCACGATCTTGCCAAATTTTGTATTATGTGCCAACGTTGTTTTAGTACACCAAAAACAACGTTTTACGTCCGTCTTTGCCGTTTCTTGCACGGATTTAACTTTATACGTCTTTGATCAATAGGGCATGTGAATAATTTGACAAATGTAGCTCATTTCGGGTATATCTCATCTGTGAGATAGTAGCCGTGTTTGCATAATACTCCGCTTACTTGAAATGAACACTTAGGTGCTTTTCCGCTATATACATCGTCAAATAACGGTGACTGGTTCAGCACATTAAGGTCTTTGTTGGACCCGACAGCCTTAAAGTATGCATGTCAAACACAAAGATCTTGTGATGCCACTGCCTCTAGCATAATAGTCAGCCGATCATGGTCACCTCTCATATATTGCCTGTACTATAAAGTTGGGCCGTTCGCCCAATCTCAATCATACAATCTAGGCTTCCTAACATGCATAGAAACCTCTAGATTCACGTGCGGTGTATGATTGTTGAATATCATTGTAACTTGTAAGAAGGTTTACGAAAGTATCGCTTACAGTAAAATTTGATGATACATTTGGAGAAGTTCTGTATGCATTCTCATGCACTTGATGCCGCCATCTACAAGTACCCATATGCCATTTGCCGAATTGCTGAGGTACAATTTTACTAATGAGATAACTCTTTTTTGTCTCAACTCTCAAGCATCCCAGCCCTGTTGAAAAAATGTATACTCCTGCTCCAAATCCTCCAATATTTATAGGAATAGTCGTCTACTCATATGGAACCATCTCCTAAACTTCTCGCCATTGTAATTACTGTTATCTACAAAATAATCTTCAAAAATCCGGTCTTGTGCACCTTCATGGTCTTTAATTTGATCAACTCCTCTTCGTCTTGGTTCCGAACTTTGTGCTTCACCATCATCGAACAACCTCTCTATAGTTGTGTTTAGTATTCCACGAAATAAATCAATGTTCTTTTTCCGATACACAGCGAGATGTATTCTCCCGTTTGAAGACGATTCCAACCATTAATACAAATCATCCGACGTTGAAGATGATGTTTGTTTTTGTATATAAGAGAAAGTTTTGTTTAAGAAAAGATAAAATTTTGGTAGAAAGAATGGGCGAGAATGGCTGATGGTGTGAAAAAATGAGAGTAAAATGTTGATTATTTATAGAAGAGAAGGAAGGAAAAAAATAGCCATTGGCTAACAGTTAAAAAAGAAAAAAAAACTAACACGAGTGAGAACTAGCCAAACCCAACATGAGGGAGGCGGCAATAGTGTTCACAAGGGTCACGCACCATCAAGCGTACCACCAGATGGATGGATGCGCATAATCTTACTATTTGTCGGATTTTGTTGGCTCTGTGGTCTTCAACTATATACACTTTTGTACTAACTAATCACCCAAATTAAACTATTTCAACTAATATTAATTGCATATTTATTCTTTTTTCAAGATTATTTGTATTTGTATTAATATAATTTAATTATGAAGAATGATAACCACGACCATAAATAAAAAAGATATCTTAGTTTTTAAAAATGATAATCAACAACGTATATTTTTTTCCATAAACTGTATGCTTACCTTTTAATTTTGTTTCAACTTTTTATAAATGAAACAATATTACTATTTTTAAAAACTAAAATTACAATTTTTTATTCTTATCCAAATCGTTAAGGGTTGTGGTTACCATTCTCATTTAATTAAAAGCATGTTGAGTTATAAAAGGAAAATGAATTATACACTACACATTTTAGTCATACATTTATACCGTTATGTAATTATTATCTTTATCTCTCATCTTTATATCTAAAGACAATGGGTATGTTTAGAGAAACTAGCTATTGCTGAAGCTGGAACTGATTAATTAGTAAACTCAAATCCGATACGTAAATATTTTAAAAAGACTTTTATTTTAAATAATTATGCTTTTAATAATCTTTCATGATTTTAGCACCCTAAATTCCCTCAAGTCAGGAAACAGGTGAGAGCATATTTGCATCAACTGAAGGTCTAGAATATATAGATACAACGTACGTACAAGAAATGAAACACTAGGCAAAGAAAGATACCATGCCACCAATGAACTATCTATCTAAGTAATTAACTAATTAATTAGAATTAATTAATTAATTTGTATCAATTAAGAGATTTAATTAATTTTTATCCGAGCGAATTGAACCACAATTAATGCAGAAAGCTCTCTTTCGATCTCCGGTAACTTAACTTTTGGAGAGATCAATGGAACACCTACCTACGGAACTACCTATATATCTTCCATGTCTAATTTTTTACAACCCAACAATGTCTCCCCCATAAGGCCGGCTGGCCAGGCGCATCCATCCCGTGAGATGGAGTGGGACCGGGCAAAACATCATCACCCCAACCATCCAAACTCTAAAGTGAGGATATCAACTGGTTGAAACTAATATTGATATCCTCCTTTTCTCTCTATCTCTCTCTTCTCTATCTCTTTCTATATTTATTCATTTATTTATTTTAAATTTAGAATTGTTAAAGGGGATGCATGTGAAAGTTAGTGTAATAAAGGGAAATGAAAGAAAAAAAATGATACAGCACTGATGTAATAAGTGAAAAAGAAGGATGGATAGCAAATGGTCAGAACCGGCTTAGACCGGAACCGGTTTAGACAAAAACTAAGAACCGAAAACCAGACCGGTTAAACTAAACCGCTGCCGGTTTTTTGGTTAAATACCTGGTTAGAATCGGTACATGTTCTTATGCAGTTTATACAACTAGTCAATACCTTGAGAGAAATAAATTTTAACAAAATAATACTCATAGTATTTCTTCGAATATTATAAAGTAGGATTGACGTAGAAAGTTACATGATGACATCATGCGTCTAAAATTTAAATGAAAACAAGTGTTCAATGTACAAAATAAATTAAAATAGAAAATAACATATGATTCGTAGTAAAACATGTGTTATGATTTTTTTTTGAATTTGAATGGATTAGTATTAGACTATTAGGTTATTATATTATGAAATTGTTTTGCCTTGTTAAAAAAATTTCGGTTCGGTTCCGGTTCTTTACCCCGAACCGGTGCACCAAACTAGCCAACACCATCACATTTTTCACCTTGAATGGGTCAAAAAAATATGATTAATAGAAGGATAGGAGATCAGAATAATAGGCATACGACTTGACTTATAGTATAGGTCGGATGTTTCCGTGAGTAGTAAGCAGCAGAGCCCCCCTTATTTTGGGAAGGCTGGTGGCCGCGTGTGAATTCTTTCAAGGCAAGGGGCAGCCTGATTCAACCCAAGAAATGGGTAAAAAAATGGAAAGATCGGAACATGGGAATAGCTTTGATACCAATACGGACTGCCCATTTCAATTGTTGTGCTTTCTTAAATTATGGAATGAAGTTTCTTATGTTTTACTTCAGAATCAAATATTCCTTGTCTTCCAAAAAAATCCTTTATTTCATTCTTAAGTAAAAAAGACGGTCCATTTTGCTGAAGAATAGATCTCAACTTATTGAAGTTAATAACTTGGGTTTGTGATAATTTAAAAAATACATATTTTTGTGACAAGTAAGATAAATAAAAAGAAATGTGATTTACTCTTACTATTTCTAAGATTATCAAAACCTTTTTTATAGTCATAGGCGAAATCAGGTCAAATTTATTTTGTTTTGTTTTATTAATCCTTTCTTGATCTATTTCATTATTGTCAATGTGTTTCTCAAGAATTTTTTTTATTGATTCCATAAAAAGTTGTAGAGCGATTCTGCGTATATTAATGATGCATAGAAAGATATCTATGTATATTTTTTCAATAAAAAATTTAACTATTAATTCAATATTTTTTCTTTTTAATATTTTCCAAACTTTTGCTGAGAAGTCTTTTTATTATTTATTAAAAGAAAAAGATTCTGCTCCGTCTGATTGTCCGCAGTCTTTATTATATGTATTCTCAAAAGATGATTGGATGGTCTTGCCCGTTGGCCTATAGACTTGACGTGGGGGAGCTTTTCCTCCTTGACCTTGTGAAGATTTTTTCCTATAGGCATTAGAGTTAGGAGCTGACGGCTGCTGGTTGGACTTCTCTTTGTTGGTTGCATAAGTTGGAAACCTTTAATTCAAGAATTAAGTTAACACTCAACAAAGAAGAATTTAAATTATTAAAAGATAAGATGAATTCAGAAGCACTTTATTATAAATATAGCAGACAGAATTCCAGTGTCTAATGGGGACCTTACAATGGATTTAATTTTCTCTCTATCTATCCTACAAACATATCAAGAAAAATAATAATGGACGGGTCCTTAGATTTATTTGTGACCCGTCCCCCCGAGTAAACCCCTTATGGCATAGGAATCGCCGCAATCCGCTCCCGAAACTCCACCCTCTCCTGGCCAAAATCCCTTCCTAAAAAGAGAGTGAAATCTGCATGAAAGATAGCACTCCAAAGAAGGAAGAACTGTACCAATTTCCCGACATAAAAACAAGAACCGGTTTGAAACCAGAACCAAATTAGGCCATTTTTAAGAACCTATAATCAGCCCGGTTGATATTAACCGGTCTGAGATCGGCACCAGTTCCGATTCGGTTCAATCCAATCGGACCAAATACTCACCCCTAGTTTGAAGTAGCTAGCTAGGTTTCACTTTTCAGGAGCCACCAATTAAATCGACCATTGCAGCCATATTATTCGATTTCGTTTTTAATTAACATTATTTGTGTAAAAAGATCTGATCCTCCAAAAATTTTATAAATTATTTAAGAAATTGATAGCACCTCTCTTTTTACATGTATATAAATATTAAGTTTTTATACATTGATTTCATACTTTTATTTATTATATATGCTCTTTTGATTATTTTTATTTGACTGCGGCTAAAATTAAAATTAGTAATCAATAATATATAAACTTTTTCTTAATTATTGTTGATTATAATCAACTCTTTTTTTTAAAAGCAACACAATGAAATTTTATAATTATTCAATTGTATAGAAATAACTTTTTTTATGTGTTAAGTTTTTGTTAATATTGTATATATATAACAAGTTTTACCATAATTTTATTATATACATCTTACATATATAATGAGATGATTTTGAAAGCAAATTGTATTGATTATGAGCAGTGTTTTTAAAACCGGACCGGCCGACCGGTTATCAAAGA